>OZ024854.1:51074823-51187895 GCA_964017155.1 Oasisia sp. SBJ-2009
GACAATTTCATAGCATATTTACCCTCATAGACAGAGGTTCAGTGATACAGTCGTGAACTTTTAATATCTCAGGCTCCCACAAACTTCTTTCAAACCTTACACCTTTACATTTCTGCTTGAACCACCGACGGATTGCCCATGATTACATCACCAAGCAAAAATGAAAACTGTATTAATACGCAGAAGTGCACCGACTGACAGCTGTCATAATTTGACAGCTCTGATGCCACGCTGCACAAAAACACAATTTCTACTCACTCCACAAGGAAATTCAGACAACCTGCATAATGCTGCTTTTATAGGGTACTCTTTGGTCGCATGGGTAATGGCGGACGAGCACCTTAGTGTGGTCTTACATCACCTGTATGTATATGTAATATTATGTACTGCGAGTCTCGCGTAAGGTCCACACACGCACGCACGCACGCACGCACGCACGCACGCACACACGCACACACACACACACACACACACACGTCTGTGGCGTTATGTGGTGGCAGTGAAGCAGTGGGTCGACATACAACTAACTTTCTAACTACCCTGACACACACGAACCAAGCTTTACGGTCACCTCCGTAATACAGCCAGGTAGCACTTATGAAAAGGTCACCCTTTGTAGATTTTATTGTGAATATACATGTACAATCCAACTGTAAAGTTGCCATATAACAAACATATCCAACCCTAGCACAGTTCCGGGCAGGTAACGTGTAGGGAATGAGTCCTAAGAATAAGGTCACCTCCTTATTCCGGTCACTTTTGCCAAATCCCGAAGCAGGCATTAATAGCGACGTTCCATCGCATCAATACATGTCACTGGAGTCAGACGCCAAAGCTAGCTTGCGATGTCTCTGGCAGTACTGCGGTGTGCGAGCCGTGCGCTTGATACGTACGATACTTGTGCGCGATGCACGTTGTGGGGCCGCTTACAGGTGTTCCGGCCATCCCTATCGCGCTCGCTTATCGGCCGACACAGATGATGTCACTTCCCAGAACGACGGGGCGTCGACGAGCGGCGCGGAGGCTGGACGGGAAACACGCTGACGGGATTAGTGCGTGCCGTATATCACGTGTGGTCGCCACCCGATAGGCGGCGTGTTTATATTACTCTGAACTTTCGGGGACGACGCCGACTCCGACCCACAAACGGCTCTAGGGTCGACAGCGACGACGACAGCGGCACGGATTCTGCGAGAACAACGACGACAGCCATGCACAAGTGGATAGCCGCCTGGCTGCTGTGTCTGATCCAGTGCCAAGTGGGAGTATTCGGTCGATCTGTCGACGATGGACATCAACGCAACGCATGGAACAAAGCCGGGGGACACCTCACCGACGACCGCGGCAACCTGTTGGCCCGCTATCGCCCGCTCTACCCTCTCACCGACGGGGTTAGTAGAGCAAGGTTAGAGAGGAAGCTGGAACCGGCGCTGCTGAAAGGCAAACTGCCGACGAAGACTCTGGGCAGGTTCCACGCCGTCGGCATCCCGACGCACTTCGGCGACTACGACAGGGCGCCGAGGGACGGGGTCGTGACGGTGGAGGAACTGATCAAGGCGACGGGGGCCTACGCCAACGCGAGGCTGGCGTTCAGGGCATCGGACATTGACGGTATGTAGACTGGGTCACTCAGTGACAGCAGATGCGACTGTGTACATATCACGTAGCCCATGCTGCACACGAAGACATACACGCGTGCACAAACACATGACGCACGCATGCATGTAGAGAAAGTACATGTAAACGAACAGAACAGAGTGTAAATAAGCATAAGTAAACAAACAAAACGAACAGAATAGAGTGTAAGTAAACAAACAAACAACTGCGAGAGACAGGTACTACCCAAAAACAAATAGGTAAGGAAAATACGTGTAGACAATCACATTGTAAGCAATAGTATGTCAATACACGTGCACGCGCACACACACACACACACACACACACACACACACACACACACACACACACACACACACACACACACACACACACACACACACACACATATATATATATATATATATATATATATATATATAAGCCAACATAAGTAAAGAAACATTTATAAACAAACAGAAACTGATAAACCACCACGTAAACAAACGTATGTATTGTAATCGAACATACGTGAGAAAAACATGTGCAAACCAACTCATCTTAACAAATACACGAAGCAAACGCATGTAAACAAATAAATCTAGTAAATAAACACTAGTAAATAAACAATAAATACAGGCGTGTAATCAAACATGAGAACACAACACAACGTTATCACTGCGTGGATGGTTCACCGTTTTGCTAACTCTTCAAACCCACTAGCTTTCGGGTCAGCAAATTGTGATCCGCCTGACCCCGATGTAGATTAACCAGATCAGTGCATCTATGTAGCAGTTACTGTGTGACACGATTTTGTCATTTAAAGCGACACGTTCCATTTGGCAAATGGACAGGAAAGCCATTGTGTCCGTGTCACTGATAAGATAACGAAATGTTTTGGTTGATGTGACCGAATTACAACAGCCACGCCCCCAGAAGGAGTTACAAAGTTGAACGACAGCGAACGTATATCGTACAAAACGAACAGGCGTGCATTGGACGCTTTCTTCAAGTTTTATCTAGGACAAAAGGTACAGAAAATAAATGTTCTTGAGGAACTTAATTAGCCTACCTATAATGGAAAAGGACGGTTGTAGCGGGCGATAAACAACTGATGTATTCCTTACTAGCAGTTACAAAAATAATGTTCAGAAATCGTATATATCGACGCGTCGGTACAGATCACTGACAGATCCGTGTTACACAAGATGGCGGCGTCTTCATACGTAATGGCGTCGTTGCGTGTACGCCGCCTGGGGCTCGTTAGTTTGGGTGTTACTCGTCTTTAATAGTTTTAACCTTCTCCCTCTAACCTGTCAGTGGGCGCCGCGTGCTATGGGAAACGCGCGGAAACATCTGCACCGACCTCTTGGTTGTGCGTTTCTGCGGTGGCGGCGAGGAAATGAACATGAAGTCAGCGATATTTATGCGCTAACTGGCGCTAAGCCGCCTGCGTCGTAAGCGGCCGTTTTGTCGACCATAAACGGGATGTTTTTCGCTTCCTTCCGACTTTTATAATCAACAACTCTGCGTGAGTCAGGACAGGTGGCCAGGGGTGGCATTTATTATTTATTTATTTTATTATTTTGTTTTTAAGTTAGGGTTCTTGTAGAGAAATATACTTATTTTAGTCTCGAAATAAGTTCTGTCAGATGTAATGTTTAAATTAAAACATTGAATTAATTTTTACTTCCACTTTTATTCTTACTTCAAGTACTTTTGAAAGTCACTTTTAAGTGTTGCTTTAAGTAAGTTTTTTTCAGAGTAATTGTACATTTACTTTACGTTGTAGGTGATATTTTGTACTTCTAATCAAATACCAAATAAAAATAGTTCGAGCAGACCCAAGTGTCACACTGCAATAGTCGACCGCGAGAGTGAGCAAACCTATTGTAAGAAACGGCTGTCAGGTATCCTCATTGATAATAGTAGTGACATAATGTGATAACTGAGTAATTTTTCAAACCAATGAGTGTTTGATGTTGGTGTTAACACTCTACACAAATGTGGACCCACTATCCCTGGTCACCCTATCCACAAACCACATTCGTACACTCCTGGGCAGTGATTGCATATCTAATTACAGTTAATCCGCGAACTTGGTGCGATAAGGCACGAAAGTGCTATAAATTACTCCCGCGGACACGCCTAGCCTAGTACGCCAGTGGCTGGAGACCTTAAACGGTTGCCGGTGCTGGTGGCGTTAAAAACCACATCCTTAGCCTGGTAATAGTTAACCTTACTTCGAAATCAACATAATATGCAGTTGCCAACCAGTTTGTTAAATTGAACGTGAACTAGTGGTTAAATACTGATATCACCGTTGTTGGATAAACCCAAAGAATTGAATTAAAAAAATATTAAGATTGCAGGCCGTTTAATGTGGCCAGATGGAATTGTATCATTAAACGAGGCACTCTTGCGTTTTTAATGGTTACTACAAAAATGCATAGTGATATCTAAAGCAACATAGCTTATCTCGAATACAGTAAAAACAAAAATATTACACATCGTGTCAAAATATGTGAAACAGTTTAAAAGTAAAATGTTATCCTACAGACGCGTCAGTGTTTATAATTTATGTTTTGTTCGTAGCAGCGAAAGAGGATGATATTTACGATGTTTAATAATATTAAACTAGCATGGCGATGCGGTCGTCTACCACGGTGTGTATTTACTTCATCTACAAGCAGGGAAAGGCAGACTAATTTCTAATGGCAAAATGTGGTTGACAGCCATATACTTAATTACAATTATACAATTAACCGAAAAGTGCTATTCGTCAATACACGTTTTAGCTGATGGGGAGCGTTGAGTCAATATCCGCCTTGTTTGCGCGATCTGTGTGGTGTCTCTTGCTCTAGACTACACCGACGTTCTGTCGTTGCAGGTGACGGTGTGTTGACAAAGGCGGAGTTTGACATGGCGCCGTGGACGCTACAAGGGGAGACCGTCGCCGCAGGGGTGCTACCAAACAACGAGTCGTGACTGCGTTTGTAGCTACGCCAACAAACCAATCCGACGGATGACGTAATTCCGGTGATACGCCGCGTCATTACGTAAATGACGTCATTGTGACATCACAGGACGGTGACGACAACATAGACTACAATGTTGTATGACAGAAGCTATGAGTGCTTTCGAGTGCCTTAACGTGAAATCTATGGGCTTGAAATCGTCAATGCTTGAATTTCTCAGACGTTAAACGTACACTGTTTCTGATATGCTGACTTTAGGATTATTTATTACAGGGGGCCTACTACTAGGAAGTGACACCAAGACAAACACTTCCACGTAGACCCAGTAGAGCAGATCGACCGATCGGGTCTTTAAACATGTTGCTTATGTTTTACAGGGTTTATTTAAAAAAGTCAATATACCAGCACTCTTGTTTAATTTTAAGATGCATTGTAGGGGGTATTGTATTTAGTAATTTAGACCCTATTGTCGAAACAACCGCTTTGCTAAATTTAAACCAATTTTAACTGTTAGTGTTGGTATGCCTGCTAGTTTACCTATCGTACGGTGTAATTTGCCTTACCTGGTTAAGAACTACCGGTATTTACACAACCGCTTCGTCAAATGCAACAAAATAGCGACATGAACGAAAATGGCTGTGTCAAGGATACAGAAATGAGAATGTATGCTTTCTGATAAGGTCGTGAAAAAAAGCTTGTTCGTGATGGCGCACCATCTAAGAATCTGTACGAATGCAAATTATTGCAATGTACCAAATATCATGCTTTTTCGACTAATATGCATAATCTGTTGCTATTATTGTAGCACACTACAGTGCTGCTTGTTCCTGCGCGCCACTGGGGGCGGCACCAGTCTCAGTATCCTCCATGAACATAATTTCAGTTAATAATATCGTTTGCCGGCAAGTTCCGTGAGATTTTTTGAAGCGGACATAAAGGGGTGATCTATGATTTGCAAAATTATTTCCTCGTAAAACGTGAATGATATTGTTATATCTGTGATTCGTGATCAGGTGCAACAGCGAGAAACGTTATTAAAATATATTTTCCTTTTGAGTCGTGACTCTCCATGAACTTGACGTCAGATATTACAAATGTTGTTGTCTTCGCCGAAAACTGCGCACAAAATATATCTATGCCACCAAACCGCTGAAGATAATAATTTAAACCAAACAAATTATTTTTCACAGTGTGAAATCTGAGAACACAAATGTTTACCCTGTGAAATGTGAAAGACTTTTTTTACACTGTTAATTATTGTGATCCAGGACCCCCTGCACCCATGCACCCTTTAATAATGCCCTTTAGTGGCTTGTGAGCTTGATCAAAATGGATAAAGACTGCTTGATTCCCGGATTTCGAGGGTTTTTTTTTAACTGGAAAGCGGGTTGAACCGGTGTTTGCACTGTTCTGGCGGATGGTAATGGTATGTAGAATGTACAGTAACTGTAAGTCAAGTACGAGTTCGATGCTGCTAAGTCCCATACAATGCACAGTAGGAGATAAGTCTGGGGTGGTATATAGGAGAACTGCTAGAGCATACGTAGTCTCCTTCGCTGGGTGCGAGGGTGGCGTTGCTGGCCACCTACAATAAATGTTAAGATCGGTCACATAGGGCCGGGAACAAGGGGAACGGGGCAGCTGCCCGCCCCTGTAATTTATTTTGGGCATACCCATATGGTTCTGCCCCCAGTAAATTAAACGACAATGGCCACGAAAAAATGTCAACAGCACCTCCCTCGCCCCACCTCGACTTCCAACGTTTGTCATTGGTGAAGTCGAATCAAGACAGCGGGAAAACTGAAGTTATGGCGGCATTGTTGCGAACAAATTCAACAGCACTCCCTCCCTTTTCACTTTTCTGTCGTCATGGTCCGACGAGACGTGTAGCGGAAGCTGTGTGGTGCAGCCGTGCCGGAGCTCCGGTTCTCAGACACCCGATAATAATGAGTATTCCGTTCTCTCGCGAGTGATCGGTTGTACCTTCCTACTCGTCCTTTAGGTCACGTGGACTCGATATTCGACGGCTTAGGTAGAGATATGATGTAAGACCACGATAAGGTATTCGTTCGCCATTACCCGTGCGACCAAAGAGTACCCTATACAAACTGCGTTATGCGGGTTGTGTGAATGTCTGTGAGCACATATGTAGTGTGGAGTGAGTAGAAATTATGTTTATTGTTTATGTGCAGCATGGCATCAGAGCTGTCAAATGACTACAGCTGTCAGTCCGTCCATTTCTGCGTATTATTACAGTTGTAATTTTGCTTAGTGATATAATCACGGGTAATCCGTGGGTGGCTCAAGCAGAAATGGAGGGGTGTAAGGTTGACAAGAAGTTTTATTTTTCACAGAACATCTGTCTATGGAGGATATATATGCTGTGAAATTGTCAATAACAGATCTCATAAATGGTCGCCTATGGAAAATGCAAATGTGGTCTGATTTCATATGGACATGCACTCTTCTGCCAGCGGGTAGACGACTTGCATATGTGCCTCCTGGTGACCTATACTCATGTGTCTACATAGAGCGCAGTGGCTCAGGGGTAGAGCTTCGGACTCTCGACTACGAGAACCCGGGTTCGAATCCTGTGCTGCGGTGTTAAACCTTTGGCCTGGGCAAGTTTTTCACTCTACATTGCTCCAGTTCATTCAGCTGTATAAGTGAGTACCTGGCTGTAGACAGTGGTGGATATGTGTACGAGCAGCCTTCACGCATTACTTGTAGCATATGGCTGGATGCTTCCCAGAGAAGCCGAGATGGTGTCTGAGTGAACAGGTCTGTCAGGGAAATAAAGTGTAAAGCGCTTTGATTGAACGGTCCTGAGGACTGGATACTGCGCTATATAAGAACTTGCCTTTACTTATACACGCGTCATTTGGCATTCGTGATTCGAAGGCACATTCGAGATCGCAATATGAAACGTACTATGAATGATATTACAGGCATCAGTGTCTAATCATGTGAAGTTATCAACACAATCGCAAGGAATTTATCAACAACGTAATATCTAAGCAGTATGGTAGGATTTTGAAGGATTGTTGCAGCTGCGCCGCTGTAACTTCAATATTCAAAACTGTTTGTGGAGGGCGCCAAATGCGGAAGGCCCGCAGGCCCTGAACCGGCCTGTATTGGATTAGGCGTGCGTCATTCTGTTTCGTGGGTGGCGTTGTAGCGCTTACATTTTTCCGGCGTTATAAACGTTCCGATTGACATTTCTGCGCTTGCGCAATAAATGTAAAATCATCAATGTGCAGCGAAAGGACAAAGCATTTGTGGCATAAATACCACGGGTTGTTAGTTAGGATGTATATAACCTCTCAGCGAAGTTATTTGTCGCAAATTAACACGAGGCAAACAAGTTTTGAGGCATATTTTGATAGCAAGCGTAAATCACGTGACTGTAGTGGGCCATAATTCAAGATTCAAGATTCAAAAAACTTTATTATCCGTTTAAAAACATATTAAAACGGAAAATTGTCTTTAGTCACACATAAAATGACAGTAATAAAACATTGGTGAATCATATCTACAATTGTCAATACAATATAAAATGATAGTAAATTTAGTCATCACTAAAATAGGTAAAGTATCATAATAAATAAATTACGAATAAAAATAGCTACTAAGATAAATAAATAAATAAGCATGTATAATTTCTTTAAATGGGTCTCTGATTGGAGACAATAACATTAGCAATAACATAATACTAAAATTGATAAATAAATAAGATTAAATAAAGAGTTACCATAAGAATATGAGACACATAAAATGTAAAAATGTATTAATGACTCGTTGAAAACAGCATTATCATTTAGCATTTAAAATTAAAATAGCAGAGGGTACAAACGATTTTTTGAAGAATTTTTTTTTGGCTAATGGTACTTTTAAGCGTCTCCCTGATGGCAGTTTCTGAAAGGCTTGATTAAGAGGATGAGCAGGATCATAGAGAATTTGTGTTGGTTTCCTTTTCAGTGCATCTTTATATATGCTGGACAGCTGTTTTTGATTGTTGCCAATTAACTTGCTTGCTGTGTTAACTACGCGAGCAAGCTTTACTTTATTTTTTCCACTGACAGTGATTTATAAAAAACGTAATATGTTATTGCATTGAACAACATTTTAAGAAACTCTTCACAGTAATCATCACAGGAGAGTTACCAAACAGTCCGTGGCATTTATACCGAAAATCATTTGTCGTTTCGCTGAACATTGATGATTTTACATTTATTGCGCATGCGCAGAAACGTCAATCGGAATGTTTTTAACGACCGGAAAAATGTAAGCGCGACAGCGTCCGTCTAGCCCTATCGCCAAAATTACTGCGAACTAAAAAACTTGTTTCCCTAATTCAGAATTGTCCGCCTGATGGCGCCACTGCAATGAACCATCTTCCGCTAACACCCTGAATTTTTTAATGGTCCTGATAGGGGATGGGCGGGTAAAGTGGGCCCCTCAACAAAAGTGGGCCCCCTCTATTACAGCATTCCTTGTATGCAATGCAGTCAAAGCAACGGTAGTAGTATTTACAGACCCTTCAGGGGACATAATTTAACGTCGTATTTGTTTCTTTGGCGCGAATGCAAAACGGTGAGTAGCAAATTTGTGTTTTAGGTACTTTCCTTAAAATAATTTATGTGCCTTACAAACACCACCTTTTCATAAATTGTCAGGGTACATAACTGTACATGTGGTCCACGGAGCCATAGTTAGTTGAATCAGCAATTTCAGTTTGAAGTTAATAAACGCATTAATCTAAAAACAAATAGCGTCCGACCGAGAATGTATGGCGAGGGCCGCCAAGAGGCTACAGTGCGACAAGGTGTAGCTACAGCGGGACGACCTGGATCATTACAGGAAGCCCTTACAAGAAAGACGTCGAGGCCACGGCAAGACTGGTAACGTGCCTACAACCAACCGGTTCAAAGAAGAAAGGGCACACAAAAGCTGACGACATATCAAAAAAGACATATAAGGAAGACAGTGACTCTTCGCCTTGTCTGTGTTGTTCGGATTTTTGTATTCCAACAGCAGAAAATGCGAAAGCTGGATGTATTGCAGGGAGTGTGGCCGGTGGACGCACCATACGTGTGCCGGGTATGAGCGTGGCGGGTTTATTATGTGCGAGATTTGCGCCAACGATTGAATGGTATCGCAAAACGTTGTGAAGGGGGGGGGGGGAGCCTCCACGTTTTACAAAATAACAAAATGGGTGTCTAGCGTATTATATTTATTAAGATAGAGTAACTAGACTGTGCATGTATTTAGTCAATATACATACCTAGGTAGTGTAGCGAAAAATGTCAATTTTGTTTACATCAATCTTAAATGAAGGTCGATCGGCGCTAAAAGGGTCCCACTTTACCCGCCCTTTCCCTTCTGTCTGTAATTCCCGCAGATATAAATAAAACTTGTTAGGAATGATTAATGATCTAACGCTACGGTACTACAAGGGCCTAACATTTATTTTGCGGTCTCATAAGTTATCACGTCTTAGGACTAGACGATAAATAATATTATCGTCATTTTGGGGGTTGGCTCAAAAGTAGTGGCCTGTAGCAGTATAGGCTATAGCTATACTATGGTTATGTGTGAGTCGATTAAGGGTTTGGTAACAAATGGGGCCACAGTTTGAAGACGGGCTCACGCCTGATGGGAATCCCAACATAATGACCCACTCGCATCCTAAACACTGCACGTAACACAAGCAGCGTTTGGTTGAAATCACCCAACATTATGTCACATGACCGGAGGACGACCACACTCCTCATGGGTGATTTCATTGGCTGACGTTAAAAAGAGGAGTTTTGTAAAGAGTTGTGCCATGGGTATTGTAAGCTGATACTGGCGTAATCGGCGTGCAAGGGTAGCTGTACATACAAAACTCAGCAAAAAGAGGATTGCGGGTGCAATATAAGTTATGCAGTAACGCCCATGTAGGGCCTAATATAAGAATGTTTCTATTTTATAAGAATATATTTCCGTGTGCACCTGCTACAAATAGACTATCGTCTCCTGCCACCGCGTTAAACGTAGATCTACCTATTAATTCATTTGGATTGCGTCAGGGTCGTTTTAGAGAAGAGAAATTATATGAAAATGGTGGTGTGGCGCAAAAGTGTGAGAATCAATGGTTTATACAAAGTTGAATGATCACGCTTCATTAGTATAATGACCCACGCATCCACGAAACTGCGATTATACTTCAGTGTTTAAATTAATTAAGAGTACATGAAGAAACCACGCGCGTATATCGTTGTGTGAGAACCTTTGTATGAATAATTAGCGAGTTACATAGGGCAGCGTGTTGACGACTTGAGGAAGAGTGTCCAAGATTACAGTCGAACAGAAACAATAGCCAAACCCTGCCCGATGAATTCTATCTCATCGAAACACTTGTAAAGGATTCATTAAAATGTGTAAATGAGATGTCTGCCTGCCTGCCTGCCTTCATTAAAACGTGTAAATGAAATGTCTGCCTGCCTGTCTGCCTTCAGTTAAATGTGTAAATGAAATGTCTGCCTGAATGCCTGCCTGCCCGACGCACGGACGCACGCACGCACACACGCAAGCACATACGCACGCACGTACATACGCATGCAAGCCTATACGGAGGTCGAGCTTAATTTCAAAACTGATTCAATTATGTAATGCTGCTAACTGTTCCTATATGAAATATTTAATTTCTAATCAATTCTTAATTGACACTGATGTTTAAAAAACACTCTTTCAATGAAAGACACAACTACTATTACTCGGAATAAAACGTAAGATGTCTTAGACCTGTTTCTCGTTGGTGCTTCCTGAATACCAAAACGTACCCTGTAGAGAAAACGAACAAGAATTATAACTATCTGTTACTCACGCACGGTTACAAGTGACGATGTACGTGTACATGTATTGCAACAAGACAATATTGCACTTGTTTACAAGTCGGTGGCGCTTCATAATATATAAATAACTCGTTCCATCATACAGCTTGGATTGCGGACATTTGACAAAGAATAAAGGTTCCAGGTTGACTCACAGAACACATGTACGGCGGACACAACACGGAACGAGCTCTTAGATACCAGTGTGTGTGTGTGTGTGTGTGTGTGTGTGTGTGTATGTGTGTGTGTGTGTGTGTGTGTGTGTATGTGTGTGTGTGTGTGTGTGTGTGTGTGTGTCTGTGTGTGTGTGTGTGTGTGTGTGTGTGTGTGTGCGTGCGTGCGTGCGTGCGTGCGTGCGTGCGTGCGTGTGTTTGTACATGTATGCATGCGTGCGCACGTGGGTAGCCTATATGCGCGAGTGTTGTGCCTCTTTTGGGACACACACACACGCGCGCACACTCACAAACACACGCACACACGCACGTACGCCATACATGCAAGCGCGCGCTACGCCGTACAATACAATAAACTGGATGGCAAAAAAATCGTAACACCGTATGGCCTCGGACATGACCCCTTAATAAAGGCCGCTATAAAACACGCTGGTTATGACTGGCAGCCTGTCATTCACGTTCGTATCAATGCCATTCTCCCAGGCCCATGGATCGATATTGCTTATAGATGCCTAATTAATGATATTAACGCATCGGGTGGGAGTAATTACTAATTCCCTTGTGCACCGTCAAGGCGTAGTGCGCGTGCGCGTGCGCGTGCGCGTGCTCGTGCGCGTGCGCGTGCGCGTGCGCGTGCGCGTGCGCGTGCGCGTGCGCGTGCGCGTGCGCGTGCGCGTGCGCGTGCGCGTGCGCGTGCGCGTGCGCGTGCGCGTGCGCGTCTGCATGTCTGTCTCTGTAGGCCTACGTCTGCATACGTGCCTGAAGTACTTGGGTAACTAGTAAGTGTACTGTGATAGGTGTGAAATGTACGAACACCGGTAATGAATAAATGTATAAATTAAAAAAAAACTCACACGACTACTTTTGAAAAACATGTACACGTACTTATGAAAGTGCTCCTACAAAGTGCATGGATGCATGTCTATTTTAGCAAGTGACGGGTACAAATAACGAGTGCTTTGTGAAAGTCGGTATGTTTTATCCGAGTACAACGTGTACATTGCTCTTAACCCGGGCGAATGCACTCAAGTCATACGTATGTACGTAACTACTGAAGCATCTTCCAGCTTCCTAACTCGGCGTAGCGTTCTGTTTAGGCCTGCGGACTTTCTCTGTGCTTCGTGGCTATCATGTCGTGTTCGCATCTCCCTACATCCGCGGAGGAATCACACCACCCAAAGCGTAGCCAGGCAGCCCTGACAGAGTGCGCATCACGTATTTACACAGTCTCGACTGTGTGTTTACTATAGTTCTGTGGTCGCCAATCGATGACGCATTAGGTCTACGACGCCGCTTGCTCTCGCGTATGTTTGCACGTCTGGATACATGCGAAACACCGGCGCGTCGCTTTGATGCGCTATGTCGAGCTATGAATAATTAATTAATGCTGGCACGCGCCTAATGCACAGTTCCAGTTTGAACACCAATGCTAAGCGACTGGAGAGTCGAAACAAGAGGAACGAGGCACGGAAACAAATACAACAAAAACGTTCAAATACGTATTTCGTCCAAATGACGTTGTTACAACCGATAATGTAATAATCGCCTGTTAATGTAATAACTGCCCGTTAATGTAATAACTAAGTCCTACGAGAAATGTGTACGTTATTACATTATCAGGCAAGAGGAGTTTATTACATTATCGGTTGAAAATTATTACATTATCGGTTAGCAAGTGTATTACATTATCGGTTGGTGTTATTACATTATCAGGCGGTTATTACATTAACGGGCGATTTTATTACATTATCGGGCAGTTATTACATTAACAGGCGAGTATTACATTAACGGTTGTAACAGACTTCAACAGCAAGGCGCGTCTCTCATGCCTTGTGCATGCGGAGAACTTGGCAGTTGCAAATGTCGTATTTACATGCTTTCTAGTGGTGCTTGTTGACACTGAATACGAATTCCGCAGTTGCAATTGATATGTTTTTTAGATTGATGACGGTATTTTCGTATTTTCGAATGTAATCGAATGAAACCCATCCAGAAATCAAACACAACCTCTAAAAACCCCTCTATCTCTTCAGAATTCACCGTTCCACTGTGCGATGTTACACGTGGCACATTATCGGCGTGTTTGAGGATTACGGAAAATCGAATTTAAACGTAATCCATCACTATTTTTCAGAGGTTTACTGGTTTAATATAAAAGCGTCCTGTTCGGTGATGAATCCCTACTCACGCCGCCAGAATGCTGGCGTCAGTGCCTCGACCATCGCTCTGACAGCATCATCACGTCAGTACTAGCTAGCTCTGATGTAGTTTCGACGCCAGCAAGCGGTTGGTCTAGAAATATCAGGATCAGGGCCGGTGGCGGGGGGAATGACAGCAGCTGCCCCTCGAATTTCGCTGAGGCCCCAGAGGATATAAAATGTGGTTCTGATCCCCCAGTCTAAAATTACGGCAGTGCGAACCAGAAAAAAAAACAGCTCCCCGTCTTCCGGGGTGACGTAATGATCTGAGACCGAGACAGCGGAAGCAGAGTCACTTTTAGTGCTGAAGCTCCCTCTCTCAGCCTCGCCAATAATGATGTCGTTCCCGCGTCAATGTCTGGAACTATGTCGGTTTTTAATGTTGCTTACATACAGTTTTACACCCATACATACGTATACACCTACCACCGTACATACGTACATGCGTGCGTGCGTGCGTGCGTGCGTGCGTGCGTACGTACGTACGTACGTACGTACGTACGTACACGCATACACGCACACACGCACACACGCACACACGCACACACGCACACACGCACACACGCACACACGCACACACGCACACACGCACACACGCACACACGCACACACGCACACACGCACACACGCACACACGCACACACGCACACACGCACACACGCACACACGCACACACGCACACACGCACACACGCACACACGCACACACGCACACACGCACACACGCACACACGCACACACGCACACACGCACACACGCACACACGCACACACGCACACACGCACACACGCACACACGCACACACGCACACACGCACACACGCACACACGCACACACGCACACACGCACACACGCACACACGCATACATATCTGCATACATACATGCATACGTGCATACGTGCATACGTGCATACGTGCAAACGTGCAAACGTACACACTTACAACCGTACAACCGTAAATACGTACAACCGTAAATACGTACATACGTACATACGTACATACGTACATACGTACATACGTACATACGTACATACGTACATACGTACATACGTACATACGTACATACGTACATACGTACATACGTACATACGTACATACGTACATACATCCAAGTTCATACGTGCGTATGTATGTACGTGCATACATGCGTACATGCGTACGTATATGCGTGCGTGCATGTATGCATGCGTGCATGTATGCATGTACGCACGTATGCATGTACGCACGTATGCATGTACGTACGTACGTACGTACGCACGTACGCACGTACGTACGCACGCACGTACATGCATACGTGCGTACATGCATACATGCACGTATAGATTATAGATGCATGCATGCACACATGCACACGTGCACACGTGCATACACACATACACACATACATACATACACACACACACACACACACACACACACACACACACACACACACACACACACACACACACACACACACACACACACACACACACACACACACACACACACACACACACACACACACACACACACACACACACACACACACACACACACACACACACACACACACACACACACACACACACACACACACACACACACACACACACACACACACACACACACACACACACACACACACACACACACACACACACACACACACACACACACACACACACACACACACACACACACACACACACACACACACACACACACACACATACCTTCATCTAACAACAAAAAGAGAATAGTATACAACCTAGCAAATCCAAGTTGGGATAGTTCGTTGGTTTATATTTTTCGGGTGTATTTGGGTAGTTCATCATACCTACATGTACATGTTTTCGTAATTAGCCTGGGGCAATGGGAATTTTGTGTGGGCGAGGTTACCAATTAATACCATTTCAAAACACTGTTTGCACCTCACGTGCGTGCGTGTGAGAATGTGTAAGTGTGTGTGTGTGTGTGTGTGTGTGTGTGTGTGTGTGTGTTTGTGTGTGTGTGTGTGTGTGTGTGTGTGTGTGTGCGTGCGCGCGCGCGCGCGGCCCTCTGTCCGTGAGTGTATGTGTGCGTGCTGCATGTGTGCGTGCTGCATGTGTGCGTGCTGCATGTGTGCGTGCTGCATGTGTGCGTGCTGCATGTGTGCGTGCTGCATGTGTGCGTGCTGCATGTGTGCGTGCTGCATGTGTGCGTGCTGCATGTGTGCGTGCGTATTCAAACATATCGCCGCACTGACCATTGTCTGCTTTGCGAAGGTTGAAATATAACTCCTAAAATTACAATGTGTAGACATAGTAACTGTAACCACTTTTGGGGCAATCCCCTACACATTCGCCCGACTTCCTTGCATCCCACAACATACCCGCTTAGATTACAACAACATTATGATTAACTCGATCCACATGCGGGATGGGCCTATACAAACAGATTTACAGAATATTTTAAAGAGGAAGTGTCGTTATTCGCCGAGACGCCCCGGATCTTGAGACGACCCCTGGCAGCGGCCCGCGATTGCACGGCCACAGCCGCGTGAAGCAGACAAATGAGTATGTGGGTCAGAGACAATCCCACCCCGGTCAGCGCCAGTCGCACACACGAGCGAGGAATCGAAGCAGCTACGGCACACGCGCCTGTGACAACATGTTCTGACGCAGCACATTCGGGCCACATATCCATGCCGGAGTCGCGAAACTAAACCGGGGTATGTATCACACGGTTGCTGTTTTTCCGTCAGACATCGATTGTAGCGTTCGCTTTGAGTGAACGTCGCCGACATAGCTGGCGTCAGATCGGCCGCCGATGCCGTAGCGTCGGTGATGCCAGTCGACGCCGATCACGACGCGTACTCGATAGTCAATAGGTAGATGTCATTGAAACTCGGCCTGTCTTAGACCTAGACCTCACGTCAATCGGTCTATTTCCGTCGTCGGGCCAGGTGTAGTTGAGGTGCCAATCGTTTCCTAATTCTAACAGAAATCCCCGTATCAGACCCTGAATCGTTGTGTTTATTTCGGGCTGAAATGACCAGCGGCGACACGTTACGTCGTTGGTGTAGTTTGACCCCACGCCACTGACTGACAAGACTGACTCACGGAGTGTTGTCTTGCAAGGTCCTCAGGTACACCGACTGTACGCGACGCGACACGACACAGCATGTCTGCACACGCACGTGTTTTAATGGTGTCTATAGGGAATAATTTAATATTAATAATTATATAATAATTATATATATATATATATAATTTTATGTATAAAATATATAATTATCAGTATTCAAAATTCTGTATAGCCACCATAAAACACGTGTCAAAATGACGTGCCATAAATTATATATTATAGGCCTATATATATAAATGTCATGACATGCTTAGCTTTGCATTTTAATTAGTCAATGCCTGTATGCTCCTAAGAGTTTTATTTTGATCCTAAAATATTTCACGTTAGAAGCACAATTCTCCTAGCTTAGAATGTTGACTTTGAGGGCTATTTAACTAATGAAAGTTTACTGGAGGATGCCTGTAGCAACATAGGCTGGACAAAATTGTCCATAGAATTTCTGTGATCGCGATATCGGATATCATCCACTGAGCACATTTACTAAGATTGAGCAGGCTGGCTCTTTAGAATCATCTTTGCTCTGCAACAGCTAACAGTCCAGAAAAATGTCAACACAGGATTCACCATTGATGTCATGGGAATAAAAAGTATCCTATGTGACCTAGCAGTCGTTTTTTTTTATTTTGTAAAAAAATCTTTATCTGATTTAGCAGTGTAATCTAAGTAAGAAGTCGTTGTAGTGAAACACCTCTCTGCGCTCTTGGTTGAGCATCCGGCAATGAACCCTCAGTTCCTTTGCCCAATAAAAATCCATATTACACCAGAGTTGATGACTGGAATATCCCATTATCAGAACAACACCATCAGCAACACAATAATAGCACTGCATCTATAGCACAAGTCCTGAGGGACCAAGGCTAGCTACTGTGGCAAGTCAGCACCATTAAGTGTGATGATAACATTAACAGGTAATCAGGCATGAGTGTTGTGTGCTGAGGATTTAGCACAAATTGCTATTTTAAAAGTATGGCTATGGAGGTTTTCTGTTCCGTTGTGCGATTAAATATTATTTTTTATACTTCAGTTTGGTCAGCACTGTGGGAACAGGCCAACATCAAAGCAGTAAGCGTCATTACAGATTAAATTTTTTTGTTTACAATTTCACAGGTGTAACTTTCAGATTTTAAACATTTGTTTTGGTTTATTAAAACCACAGCGGCAGACAGTGTAACTTCGACTTAATTCCTATGTTTTAATATACTGGTAACAGAAATAGGAGGATTGAATTTCGTACTGAACCTTCACCTTCAAAGCCATGGAGATTTTTTCTAGTATTGTGTAAAGCGACAACATGTCTACTTGTCAAGGTAAATATATGGCTGGTGCAAGATAGATGGTCTGAAGTCTGAACTCGTGTGGATATTTGTACATGTAAATACGGTGGCTGCTGTAGGTGCTGCATTGTGTAAGAAAACAGCTTTAGCCTGATTCAGTAGGTAAATTGATACCAGTGTGATTGTTCAAGTGGGGGCAAGGCCGCGAGGGTTGTACAGATCGTGAGAAATATAACACCCCTTTTACAGCATTGGGGAAGTCATTTCACATGCGTTTAAGCATAATAATTTTTCTTTGTTTTTATAGTAACACTTTGAAATATTCAAACATTACCAGTTGGTCAGAAAACAAAAATAACCACGTTAGCTGACCGACCCTATATTCTGATAATTCAAATGGAAAGGTTTGAAGTTGTGTATTACACGAGTGATATTTGTCTAGTTGATGAGTCAATGTGATGTGTGAAATGAGTCTCAGTTATATAAGTAAGTAAATACCCATGTATGACTAATCGGTGGACACATGTTGTTGGAGATAATTTGGACTTTTTCGTTATCTAATAGTTAACCCAAACGTAAGCAGGGTAATCTGGGGTTGACACCGGGTGACCTCTTTATGATCTTACATCAAGGGGAGTGTGTCAAGAAATGGTGACCAGGGACCGGTTCAATAAGATAAAGAGCTCTTAAGGAACATTCAATCATTAACAAGAATCTGTTGTTAATTTCAAAGAGCTATTTCAAAAAGCTGTTTCTGTGTCTGTGTCCTGGTATTACATTCCAGTGCTGACAGTTTTCATTATACAAAATCAAGTGCTGTTGAGTTGCAAAATTGGTTTTTAAGAGCAAAATCAGCTTAATGACCTCGTGAGAATGACAGTGAACCAGCTCCCGGTTGTACTAATGTAGCTCACAGTAGGCAGAGGGTAGACATGAACTGTAGTGACGACAGTTCAGTCTTTTACGGTTGCCAAATTTATGTGTTTGTGCTTTCACATAAAATGTTCTCCGTGGCGTGTCTTAATTTTGTCTTTGCAGTCAGCTCCAAATCCCTGTGTTGTCACCATGCGCAGTGAGCATACAAAGTCTTGGTCCACTGCACTCTCCAGCATGGGCCAAACCGCCATTGTATAAACAGTCAAGGGACTCTTTTATGGGAATACATGACCATTTGAGTTGGGGGTCGTAAAACACCCTGTTTTATGCTCACATTACTGAAAAGCACACCCCACGTCTGACTGAATGATGACATTGAGTGCCTGTCACTATATACTATCTCGGTTTTTGTTCCATTGGTATGCGGAAATTGTACTTCTTTTCCAGTTTTTTGTCACACTTAGTGTCAGTTTTAAGTCAGTTTATCACTAAACAACCCCACAGCAAACTTGCCCACTCGTTTGCGGAATAAAAGTTACACGTATCTACACCGCTGTACAGCATAGACTGTGTTTCCATTATAGTTCAAATGTATCACAGTGGGTGGAATTTCAGTGATATTATGGGTATGAAAAATGCACTGTGTGCATGTACAGTGTATATGTAAAAAAGAAGACATGGTCATGGATCAGTAAATATATGGTTATGTAATTTACTTGTGTTCTAGGTATAACATTAGCATATTTGTTCTGATATGTATCATATGTTGCAAATAATGTGGGGAGCGGTGGTCGCGTGGTAGAGTGCCGGACACTGTCAGTCGAGGGGACGATGGTTCAATCCCACCTACCGCCATTTTGAAACTTAGGCAGTTTCATTTACCCCACATTTTATTATACAACAAACTTAATCTCTACATGCAAAACTGACAGACAGAGGCAAATTTAAATTAGCATGTAGGTGAATTTAAATTAGCATGCTTTCGTCTGCTTTCGTCTGTCTGTTTTATACATTTCTAGTGTACTCAAATAGTAATGCTTATCAAGAGTACATACATTTACAAACATGCACGTGTAAATGTATGGCCATTATTTGTATAGATGTGAAAGGATTGCACTTTGTTCTACAAAAAACTGGAACGTATAGGATGAGAAAGGTATCGGAGCTGTTCGTGATGGTGCTAGAAAGCTTATAAACAATGTCAGCGACATGCAAGGAGTAGGCATTGTACCTAGACATGTATTAGACTGTTTTCAGTGTTCAGTCATGAATGTAAGAAGTGATTTAAATAACACTGATTCAAGTCATTGTTCAGTTTGTTTTCCGAGCAGCCAGTGTCAGTAAACATTAGCTCAGTCTCAGACTCGATTGCAATTAGTTGGCTGGCATTGCCATTGTGAGGTGACACAGAAACCAGGCTAGACAATACCCAGCCAGAAATAAAACTAATTATCCACACCCTGTTTGGTAAATTAAGTAGAATTTTATTGTTTGAGTTTAGCCTTTGTTTTGCCACACTGCACGGGTCCTGTCCGCCGCCATCTTGTTATCAAAATATTTTGTTATTTTTTGCCGTGTTTTCGCTTACTGTCCGCTTTAGGAGGGACATATAACCAACATATACTGTCCGCTGTCCACGTCCACGGGGTGTACCCTCATCAGCAGGACATTGACATGGCAAAACAGTCCGTACATTGACAAACTGTCCCGACATATGGGGGTCCGTTGAAGAGGGGGACTACTGTACCATCTGAAACTCACCTGCACTTTATTTTTCTCCTGAGTGTAAAATTGTGGTCTGCCCCCTCATCTTTACGTGCCATGGCGTTCCACTCGAGTTCAGGCAAGGCAGCAAGTTGCATCAGACTCTATCAGTCTCTGGTTCCGTCTTATCTCTGCTCCCAGACATCCGTCACTTGGCTTGTCTATTGGCTCCACACTCCAATCTTTAGAGGTCATCCATGGCTGTATTTTAATTTAAAGTGATAACTCGAAAGAGCAGTAAAAATGACCAGTGTGCTTCATCTCAAAGGATTTGAAAGAGTACCTAGACACTGATGGATATTTGTGCACGAATAGTCTTTGCATATTAATTGTGGAATGGCTGAATGCTTCCCAAGTTCCCAGAGACATTGAGATGGTGTTTGCCTATTTTATAGTACAGGTCTCCCAGGGAGTAAACTCGGTAAAGTATAAAATGCTGTGAGCTGTTCTAGAGATTGGATGCTGCGCTATATATTTTCGGTTGTAACTGTAGTGTACGTTGTCCCACGTCTTGTGATATGGTAACTAGTTCAACTTACCCATCTGACCAGCTACTAATCATTCTATTGATGATGGCTCTGTGTTGTGTGGCATTACTTGTTATTCTAGGTATCAGTGTATCTTTATCTCTTCTTCTTCTATCGACATGTTGTGATGATTATGCTGATTTGTGGAGGTTGCAGTAGACACTTCTGAAATGTAGTGAAAGGGTGTGTGGCATAGTAGAGGGGGGTAGTAGACATAAGAAACAAAGTGGAGGGGGGCGGGGAGGGGGAGGGGGTGGTCTGTCATGGTTACAGGTGGGCAGCAAGCCTGGACTTGAAACAGTCCAGGGACTTGGCTGCCACTATTTTTTTGGGCAGGCTGTTCCATTCGGGTATGGTCCCGGGGAAGAATGACATCTGTCTGTACTGTGTCCTGCAGTAGGGGATGTTGTAGCTGTGCAGGGCTTTATGCAGGATAAAATTATTGCCAGTCACACATGTTTTGGTGGACACATGGATGTTAACTGTTAAGCTAGTTGACGAACTTTCAAGTGTGCCTGATGACCTGAAAGGGGCTACAAACACACATATGACACCATTTACACTCACTTTCAAGGCATAACTGACAATATCTATGGTTTTGGAAGACTTTTTTTTTTTTTTTGGCTCCTTCATTTTTTACCCCGTCCATCACCCGTCCACCCATATTTCTGCCCGTCCATATTCGTTTTTACCCGTCCTAATGACGGGTGGACGGGTCTCTACATAAAGCTATGTAGCTGTGTGTGTTGTTCTTTTTGTGGCTCGATCTGTTTTCTGTTGGCTGTGGTAGGTATTCAGAATCAATGGTGACGATGCGGTGGTGAAATTTATAAAACATTTCAAGTCGAGCTTTTTTACGGGGTTGTTGGAGTGTAGGCCAGGCAAGAGAGTCGATGATGGAGTTGACGCAGGAGGTCTGGTGGTGTCTATTTGTAATATAACTATCTACATTGACCAGTACTTGGTGTCAATATGTCTCAAAACTTTGCACAAAGTGAAGCCAGGACCAGTACAGCGGATTGTATCTAGGAAACATCGGCATGGTTAGACAGTTTCTTTTTAGTTGTGTTGTGTGGACTGTCTGTCAAACTAAACAAACGTGTAATGTTCAACAGGCACCCTGTCACTGTCTCACAGGGGGTTGTAGTAAAAACCGTTGCCGGTACATGAGTTATGACAGTTTAGTTTGACAGATGAGCCACGCAAAACTAAAAACATTGGCCATGCACCAGTGCATGTCAATGACATCTTACGCAGTGTTGTAGGGCCATTGGGTGGGAGTCTGACAACTTGAGGAATGTTGATTCTTTCAGTGACTGCCCCTGAAGCTGATCTGCGCTTCATAAATCATGTTTCTAAGAGAGCTGTTTACTATTGCTGTCACTGAATGTGTCATGGTTATGTACATTGTTGTGTCACAGGTCGGGCTGTTGTTGACCTTGCAGAACTGGTCCTGTGACTAATGGGGGCGTACTGCTTCAGTGCCCTTGCCCCACTGGCATGTTGAACAATGTTTACCTTTTGTACCCCTTCTCCATTGGCATGTGGTACAGTGTTTACATTTTATATTGAATAATATCAATCAAGTAACATTATTGCCATTCTGGCTTGGGCATTTTGGGCCTGCATATGGACATGTATGAGTGAGGAGTGATGGTCGCGTGGTAGAGTGCTGGACTGTCAATCGACGGGATGGTGGTTCAACCCCACCTACAGCAGTTTCGAAACTTAGGCAATTTCGTTCACCCCACATTTGCCTGTGTCTTTCGGAAGAGACACTAAAAGCCGGCTGTCCCTTCTAATTGGTATGTATGCCAGGGGAAGTAAAAGATCCCACACAGGGGGTAAATGTGTAACCTGTAGTGGACTCACAAATTCTAGAGAAGGACAACTCTGAAAACCAAGCTCGACAATACTCTAGTCACAAACATGTGGCTAACATAGAGTGATGAGCTAACCATAAGAAAAAGAAGTATAACCATAATTGCACGGCTTAAGTCGCCTTTACTTTGTGATTTGTCACTGGCAGTGGGTGGGTGGGCAATGACAGGTGAGTCCTCCAACTGCCGTCATATTGAGTTGGTTCTGTAGTCAATGGACGAGGGCAGCGGGTGTGGTCTGTGTATGTGCCGTGGCACGGTTGGCGGAACATTGTAGCGTCGCTCAAAAGAATCCGGGTTTGAACCATGTGCTGTTGTGTTGAAAGGCAGGCAGGTTGCTCCAGTTCACTCAGCTGGATGTATGAGGCACAGGCCACTGTCGTTGCTACCTCAACCACACTGATTACTCCACTGGAGTTAAATACTGGAAATATTTGTTCTGTGAATTGCATTTGAAACTACCGATATTTAGTCCATCATCAGTTGGTTCTGACAATAAACTGCCCCTGCCAAAGACGACACAACGCAACTATTTGAATATATTGTTCATGGCTCCAAGAATGATTTATTGTAGTATGATGTAACTTACTTTGGGGCATAATGCTTCAAAATATATTAAATCATACTACAATAAACTTAACTATTGTATGTACTTTCCATTATCCAGTAGGCTACATGGTATACACCGGCACCAGTGCCACTGTCTAGGCCACATGGTACACACCGGCACCAGTGCCACTGTCTAGGCCACATGGTACACACCGGCACCAGTGCCACTGTCTAGGCTACATGGTATACACCGGCACCAGTGCCACTGTCTAGGCCACATGGTACACACCGGCACCAGTGCCACTGTCTAGGCCACATGGTACACACCGGCACCAGTGCCACTGTCTAGGCTACATGGTACACACCGGCACCAGTGCCACTGTCTAGGCCACATGGTACAAACCGGCACCAGTGCCACTGTCTAGGCCACATAGTACACACCGGCACCAGTGCCACTGTCTAGGCCACATGGTACACACCGGCACCAGTGCCACTGTCTAGGATACATGGTACACACCGGCACCAGTGCCACTGTCTAGGCCACATGGTACACACCGGCACCAGTGCCACTGTCTAGGCCACAGCCATTTTTATGGTGTAATGGCTTTTCTGTTCTGGAATAGTTTATAGTTTTATATTTTTTATTACGTCTGTTCCAACAGTGTTTGTGTGGGATTGGTATATGAAGTTGTTTACTGTAGATGTCGCCATATGTCGCCATATGTTGCAACATATCAGTGTTAGTATATTACCGTGGCAAAATGTTTCTGCATTTTATCCATACTTTTGAAACCATCACTTTTAAACAACATTCTAGTGTGCTCATTTTAATTCAGAATAAAACCTGTTCGGGTATTAGATGGTGGTGGAAATAACTCAAAAATAAAAAGCTATCAGTCAACGCCCTCGCCTAGGCTAGAATATTGGTAAATGCTTCATATCCGTGACAGTTACACCTGCATAGTTGACATGACTGACGGGGCTCCACGATTCCAGGAAAACAAACACATCAATCACACTTGGCCAGCCAGGTAAATCTCCTCAACTTGATCCCATAGATCATCCGTAGTTCCAGGTGAATCGAAGCATCAAAGAGCGGCTTTATCAGGCAGGAGCGTGACAAATAGCTCCAATTCAGGGAAGGTGAACTCTCTGGTCAGTCCTAATTGAATCACCTGCTTGGCAGATGATTATGATAATAATAAAAATATAATACAGCACCCAATGACATTTGCTCACATACATGATGTATGTATACATTTTAATAGTAATTTTTACATTAAAAATGATAAGAAAACAAACTTGTCAGACATTGTTTGATAGTAATATGAGGTGGTGGACTGGTGGTTCATGTCGTAAGTGACAGTATTTTCATGAGAATTTTTTTTATTTGTTCACAGGAACAGTTTTCATTGTCCAAACCTGGACGATACTTTACAGGCAGCTCTGGTGTAGGGTATATTTTATCTAGTTCACCTTTAAAATAAGTCTGTGCGAGGTGACTTTCTTATCCGAAAATGATCTGCGATTGGGGATAGTCCCGGACACTGCCCTACTTATGATGACTAGAATCTTTAGTAAGATCTGGGCCAGTCCAGAGCAAAGCATTCATACTGGCTTATGTGATTGACTTCACCTGTGTGTTCTTTCAGTGGGTGTGGGCTGGTGAGTGGTCTCTAATCCCGCTAATGCATGGCCTATTCAATTCAGCTCATGAATTTATCAGTTGAAGTATTATGGGACGTTGTTGCATGGGTAAAACAATTAAGGATGAAAAATGGTCTTCAAAAGTCATTTGATACTGTTGGCGATGGCTTGAAAATGGGTGTAACATGTGTGTTTGTAGTTTATTTCAGATAATAAAACATGTAATAACTGGACTGTATGTATGAAACAAAATCCACACGTCCAGTGTCCAGCCAAAAATGTGGCTGGCAAAAATGTTAGCCAATATAAATTCCTGAATTCCAACGTCACCTGTTATGCCATACAGTCAGTGAGTCTGCTGTGTGCACCAACTCCTGTATGTAATTTAATTGGGTTTGCCGCACTGGTTTCTAGTTACCTGGTCGACTGTAGCACTGTGTCTGCCAACCCTACTGTAATATAACTCTTCCGTACCGTGTGACCAACTTCCACCTGTGAAATACACTTGTGTGCTGTCGACTTTATTGGTAGTTTTTAACTTGGTGATTATGAAAACAGCAATTACATTTCTCAGCCAACCCATTAATAATGCAAAGGTCAGGAAATGAATGCTATTTTAGTCCATCGTTTGATTGTTGTTCTCTCATAAATAGTATTCTTGTGGTCTCTGACTTCCTTTCATTTCATAATGCAGTCATGGTTAATGGAACTGTTGGCTTTAATTACAGTCAGTCACATTTTGCACTCGTGCTGGTTCACTGTTGGCTATGTTGTCTTCTTCCTCTGGGTGTCTGTAGTAATGGTCTTGATACTGGTTCTTGATTTTTGCTCTTTGTCCATCGCTGTTCTTGCATTGTTGTCACCACCAATCATCTCCAGTTCCGTCCGTCTTTCCCCCTCATTCTCCACTCCTTTCCAAAATCTCTCTTTAAATTCACAATCCTTCTAATGGTTATAATTTGTTTAGCTTCTCATTCACTGTACGGCTTATATCATCAAAATCAGTTTAAATCATGTTTGTAATTTCGTTTGGAGACAGAGGAGGATGCTTCTCATGTGTTGTATGGTTTAGATCACATCCGTTTGTTTGTTTTTGGAATTTACACTTTGGATCATTTTTAAATATACACTTTGGATCATTTTAGATGTTTTGTTTGGTCAGATTGACAGCAGAGGGGGTTACAAGGATGGGGTTTAATGAAATACAGAAGTCTTCAGGGGTAGAAATATTTCAAAAATTTCTGGTAGTCAGCAGGACTACTTAGTTGGGAAATCAGATATATGTGGTTACTTTGCGGTAGTCATATGGCCCAGATTTAAGCAAAATAACATAACAATTTTTTTTACAAAATTCCCAAATTTTGTGGTATTTATGGGACTACTGCTGTCATCATCTTTGGTAGTCCGACCACGTTTCCTCGGACTACCAGACTACCACTATTTCGACCCCTGGCCTTGCTGTGAGAATTTCACACATTTCATGATGTAATCAAAATGTCATCAAATTCTGCAACACCACTTGTCGTCATCTTGCTTGTGTAGGTAGGAAGGCTAGGTACGTATTTGTCACATACCGATTGACTGTAATACTAACAGTGTCCCCGTGCTCACCCTCTGTCATGTAGGAGAAATTTAGTTTTCAACGAGTCACTCAACATAATGGAAGGTACTTGTACATTTCCACTGTGAAGGTTGGCCATAAATGACAATGATGGATGGATCAATTTCGCTGGTAGATATTAGAATGTAATCGCTAAGAAGCTTTGTAAATATTAAATAAATAACCGTCTGAAGTTGACACATTGCATGCATCAACACAATCAGGATACTGATAGTCTGCAATTTCACATTTTTCAATTAAATTGCTGAGACAGTGCCAGTGCCATGTTATCAGGGATAGAAATAGTGGTAGTCCGGTAGTCCGAGGACTACCAAAAACTTGGTTGGACTACCAAAGATAATGATAGCAGTAGTACGATGGACTACCAAAAAATTTGGGAATATTTTTGAAATGTTGTGTTTGTCATGTTATTTTGCTTAAATCTGGGCCATATGACTACCACATATATCTGAGGACTACCAGGTTTCCCAACTAAGTAGTCCTGCTGACTACCAGAAATGTTGGAGTTATTTCTACCCCTGGTTATGAGTGCAGCGTATTATTTATAGTAGTACTAGTAACCGTCTGTTGCATGACTGGCGTTGGCGTCATCCCAGTTACTCTTTAGGTTTCTCATAAATCTTAGGGATTTCCTGCAGAATTGCTGTACTTGTGTGCATAGGGAACATTCCGTTGAATTTGTTCATATTAACCTTCCTGCTTTCTCCCGTGTTACTGTTGCTGTCTGGTGCTTTACTGGTGGGGTACGCTAGGTGCATTATTTGTACAGTGGAACCTGACTATTAGGGGCATGGTGAAAGTGGCCTGAATAGCAAGGTGAACTTTCCTAAGGTGTCCTTAATTATGAGGTGGCTTTATTACCCAGGTGACCATAAAGCTAGGCTAAGCTGTATCTGTTCTACCCAATAAGTGTCACATGTGAATTGTGTGATGTAGTAATTTATGTTCCCAGGAAGTGTGGTAATGACCGTCATTTTATCACCACCATATGCAGTGTTTTGGGAACTGTGTAACTTATGCTATGGCTCCATTAAGATATTTGGTAAAGAAACGGGTTCACGTTTCTGGTTAGAACTTCCTGGAAGTTTCTAGGCACAAGAAGAATTCGCTGTTGTACTGGAACTAATTCAATGCCCGCTGAGTACTAAGAAAAAGAATGCCAGCGTTAAAGCTCTTGGGTGCAACACCTGTAAAGTTCATCTTTACAAAAACATCATTTGATTTCCCAGGGTAGACAATATCTCGCAGCCACCACAACAGTTACAATGTTATGTAGCTGAAGTCATGAAGGTGATAGTGAAAAAGAGCTACAGCTTTAATTATATGCATTCTCTAAAAACATGGGTGTTTGGTAATTTTGTACAGTAGATTTATAAGGATGTAGGTACAAAGGAATGTACCATTATATTATTATTAACATGGTTTTTGCTTTTACCAGTGAACAAGTTACAAGGTAAAGTAAGGTGAACTGTAGTCCAGTCACCTTTGACCTAACAGTCACCACTGACCTAAACAACACTAACAATATTACACAGTTGCCCACATTTGCAAAAAGATGGTAGATAACTTCCATTGAAGCCTCACAGGGTATTGTTCTGTCACTGACATCTTGAGATGCATTTTGGTGATAATGTCGGTGCTGTTCAGCCAAGGGTGAAATGACAGATGTGTACACTATACAATAGGCAGCAGAAGTCTCAAATCAGTGAGGCGTAACGTGAATCTGTAAGTTTGACACGCATGCACCAAAAATATAACAAAAACGTTGCATTGTGGCAAGTAACACACCATCTCAGAAAATGCATGAAGCCTGCAGCCTGCGTTACACAAATAGGCCGTTACATTGAGCACAAATGACATGAATTATTTGTGCTGCATTGCACTCGACCACTGTGACGGCTAGCCCATTCTTTTGTTTTGTCGTGACAGTGACTCATCCAGCATAGTGAGTGTCGTTAAATTTTAGGGTCAATCAATTTCAATACTGCCACGTCTTCTGTAAAACAAAAGCTGTGCTAGCCATAGCCTGACTGTCTGACTGATAGAGCAAGGTGACAGACATCATGTCAGTCATCACCAGTCCTGGCATAATGCCTCATGTTTTGTCCCTAATGACTTGAAAAGCTTCACGTGCTAATATATCAGGCAATACATGAGTAGTACAAGATTGGCGGTAAATAAACAATGCCCTGGTTTGTTTGTTCAACCAGGAAGTAAAGGCTCATTTGATTAAGATTAATGGGGAGATCACACTGGCCCGAATGAGCTTTCGTTTCTTTTCCGTATACAAAAGTGGTGGGAATTTTTTTAACTGGCCGAATGTCCCTACGAATGTGTTTTCCCCTATGTATCACCAAATGCTTTCCATTTGTTTTTCGAATGTTTTCATCATGGTTTCAGAATAGATCGAATACTTCCCGCATGTTGACTTCAAAATGTTTCCTTTCTGAATGCTTTCCATATGCTTTCAGAACACGGTGAATCGAGCTAGAATGAACCGAACTCTTTCTGCACGCTTTCCAAAGGATACTGAAAACATTCGGAAAGCATTCGTCATGTTCTAGGTCCATTTAGGGTGTTTGGAAAGCATACAGAACCCAGCACCTTCACATTTTCATTCTGAATGCACCAAGAACTAGACGCATGCTTCCTGCTAGATGCATGCATTTTCTGTACATGCCATATGCTTCTAGAAGGCTTCCTGAATACTTCCCGAATACACATGGACGCCACATTCGGATGGTCGTTGAAAATAATTTTGAACGTGCACAACAACTTCTTGGAGCTACCGAATGCCGTTCCGTATGCATCCGTACGGACCCGAACAGCCAGTATGCTCCTAGAACACAACGAATGCTTCCCGAATATGATCCATTCGCTCCCCGAACACCCAAATTCATATTCGGAAAACAAACGGAATGGCATTCAGGCCAATGTGATCGGACCATAAAACTGTTTCCAGTGGCGTGAAAAGACACAGCAAACTGCAGCGGTGCATGTTTTTAGGTGTTATCTCAATTGTATTGAAAACTGCAACTCTGTTTGTTTTTATCTGAGAGCAGTAGTTTGTGAATGGCGAAAGAAGAATACGTGAGGAGTGCTTTCATAGTAGCGTGTCTGCACTCCTTAGATAAGTTGGTAACGTGGCGATGTATACGTATATTTGAAAAAACACGAAGGCAGATGTTGACAACTGTTGCATTGTCCTTGACTGTGAGAATGCTGAATCCACTGGTTTTGTTGAGCCATTGAGTTCAGATTCTGATGATACTGGTGCATAGAAGTTATTTATTATTATTGATTTTGAGGTTACTCCTTTTTGTGTGTCAGTTATTTCCAGATGACGACAAGGGAACTGTGTTAAATCAGAATAAATGCTGGGCTTGGCTTGTAGTGCCCTGGGTGGATTAAGATGGCATATAAAATTATTGGGTGGATTAAGATGGCATATAAAATTATTGTCATAGAACTGCCCTTTTAAATAACGTGTCTTCTTGTTTGCAGAATCACAACGGCGTTGGTGTCATCGTCAGGGAGTGTTCCCCCTGCCCCACCCAGCACATGCTCCTGGAGGGGCGTTCTACAACATGTTGCCCCGAAGGAGTAGCATCACGAGGATGCTCACGGCGGCCGTGCTCGTGGGCATGGGGCTGTGGCTCATGACGGCCGGGCTACTGGGGTCAACAGGCTCAGTCGTGAGGACACAGTTGGTGACAGTCACCACCACAGTGGAGTCTGTCAGATCGCGTCAGCTCACATTGACACAGCCGCACAAGACACCCACAAAAGTGCAGAAACTCACACACCGTCACAGCAACCTGACGCTGGAGAAGATCCAATCGAACATGACCTTGATGAAGGTCAACATGTCGGGGCTGCAGAAGATCATACACAGTGCAAACAAGAGTCAGAACAGCGTGGCGAAGACGTCGTTGAAAGTGGCGAATCCGCACCCATTCCGTTACCTGCTCAACACGCAGCACGCGTGTAACGACAAAGACATCTTTCTAATCGTCTATGTGCATTCGGCGCCGAGCCACCATAAACGCCGCTCCGTGATTCGCCAGACTTGGGGCAGCGGGAAATATTACACGCAGAAAATCAAGGTTGTGTTCGTGATGGGTCGGACGAACGACGGCGTCGAGGTGCAGAACGCGCTCGAGTATGAGAGCGACGTGTACCGCGATATCGTCCAGGAGGACTTCCTCGACAGCTATCACAATCTCACGTACAAGGGCATCGCAGCGCTCAAGTGGGTCTCCAACTACTGTAGCCACGTGAAGTTCGTCCTCAAAACGGACGATGACATCTTTGTGAACATGTTCACGTTGCTGAGGCACATGAAGAGTCTATACACCCTAAAGGCCAACAGTGACGGCATACTCATGTGCCTCGTCTGGTACCGCATGAAGGTGATGCGCACCGGTAAATGGAAGGTACCAAAGTCGGAATTCAAAGACGACTATTACCCGACGTACTGCTCAGGGTCCGCCTTTATAATGTCGGTGAACGTCGCCATAGCGATGCACCGCGTGTCGTATGACGTCCCGTTCTTTTGGGTCGACGACTTTTACATCACTGGCTTGCTTCCGTTGAAGGCGGGAAACATCAAGCACAAACAGTTCATGTCGACGTATGTGTTAGACGGCACGAAACTGAAAGAGAAGTTCACAGGGCCTCAGTGGTACTCGTACATCTTCTCGCACGTGCACGACTTGAACGCCGTCCAGTCAGTCTGGGTAGAACTGGTGAAGCTGGCTCGCGGGCTCGTCGTGCCCGATATAAAATACGCTTATGCGGGACAACTACCAAAGGTGGAGAAGAAGATACTACCGTGAATCGGTGATGTTATTGTTTAGCGTAATCCCTGTGTTGTTCTAAGATGTGTATGTATAATTATTGTGGTCGTGACTGGGTGTTTGCTGGCAAACCCCAATTCACGTGTAGTTTGCTGTGCAGGAGCTGCTGGTACTGATTCATGATATTTCAGTGGTCAGCAGTTTAGGAGATTGTGATTCATGATATGTCAGTGGTCAGCAGAGGTTGCAGTTTAGGAGATTGTTTGCACCAATGTATCATAGAAACACGGATGTTAGTTTTAACAGTTATCATGAAAAACATAACTAACGAGTAAACCACGATTATATGCCATCATCTTGGTACAGGTTTCCTCTAAGTTAAGTTCATAATGGGTAGTGAATCAAAATGTCATGGATATAATAATTTTGTTTTCATTATAAAAAATACCATGGGGATGGGGTACCAGGGGTAGTCTTTTATTTTATAAATAGTACAACTTAAGATGAGCAAATGTGTGTAATTAGTTCATTCTATGCAACAGACTTGGTTAAAAAAAAAATGACAAAGGTGCATGTTTTACCAGAATAATAATGTGTTAGGGGTTGATATAATCTAAAGATTTGACAAACGTTAGTGAATAGTATCTGGTATAGCAGAAATGAGTAGTTTAACTGAACTTTTTGTACCTGATGAATCTCAAGTGACAATGATGACTGATCAGTATTTCTTCATGTTACAGGAGAATTAGTGAGAATAATCATATTTATACAGATATCTATGCTAGATTATACGTAGTTACTGTCATGTTTAGCATGCAAGAAATGTTTCCTTTTTCATTGACTTTCTGTGATTGCTAAGGAGTTCACAATCTTTAAACGCAGCTCTATATATGTTTGTATGGATCTATTTTATAATAGTTTATAATATACATCTCATTAAAAAAATAATACATCATTATAATAATAGCAAAGAGAAAACAATAATTATATGCAACTTATTTATCAGCCATTAAAATAAATGTATGTGCTCTGCTTTCAAAAGTTTGCCATACTGAGAAGCTTTATTGTACATGAAATATAATTGCATATATATACACACTGTAAACATAGTAATTAAGTAATTCAACGACCTTTCTATTAGTAAATTATAACATACATATTTTAAAATGACTGACAATGCTAGAATATACATGAAGTGATGGTTACTGGTTGACCTAAAACAACTTACATGCCATTTGTCTGTGATATATACACTTGATGTTCATGCTGTAGCGTGAGTGTGACAGCCCCCGTGAGAACTAGAGAGATAATGCAACTGATACTCTGAGTTCTGATCCAGGGAAGTTGTATTATCCCTCGGGATCAATCAACCTATGTAAATGTGGAACTGTCAATAATCCCATGAAGCCATATCTGTGGGTGGTCTACAACGCACCAGTGAAGATGAACCATTCTCACCCAGTAACAGGAACAATGGCGACCATTAAGCGTCATTACCAGTTTGTAGCCTACACATACAGCTCATTCTCTTTGACGTTGGTGTCCTCTGTCTGAATCACCACCTGTGAGTTCTGAACCAACATGCATTTAGGAGTGATATTTTTATTTATTAAATTTTAGTCAATTTGGCTTTTCTCTGCTGTTTTGGTACTTTCGGCAGTCTTGCTCAGATGGCTACGGTTAGATGGTGACATGGCAATCATCCAGCACAGATGTAGTCAGTATGTTTGGTGTGTGCCTCCAAGGCTGTGCTCTGGGTGTCTTTTCATAGATTTGTGAGAGTCAGTTCACACAGCAGAGCAACTACTTATGTGCTAAAGGATTACTGTGTTGCCATCTAGCAGAAGCCGGCTGAAAACTGTCAAAATGTTACGGGGAAAACTAAACTGACTGGATTAAGTAAAAATTATTACTCATTAATTTTGAAACATCCAGTTTGGTGGACCTCTCACTCATACAGCTAGACTTTCGTTGAAATGTTGACATTTATAGTTTGTTGTACATCATGCTTTGTGCAATTCTTGCAAATATGCACAGATGTAAAATCGAAGGGTTCAATGCAGACAGATCCACACATGGTGATTTGTCCACTGGTTTTACTACGCATTTTCTGTGCAATCTTTGATGTATTGATTATACCTTGGTGTGAGCGAACAGTTTCAATACACCAGCTAGTTATGTATGATCTGGTAATAGTGTGACATTTACCAAATGGACCCGTATCCTGTATTTCTTTCAACATGCAAACATGAATGGAATGACTCCTCTGCACATAAGACTCTATATATTTAAAAATTGTTTGATAATTAATTTATATCCATATCTACATTTGAACTGTAAGAGTTAGCACCAGTAAGTATAAATATAGTTAGTAGATATACCCGGTAGTAATATATAGTTTACCAGATTGGAGAATAATGCCAATGTCAATTATTCATGCAAGAACACTGTTAATGGTGAATGCAAACCTTTTGTATATATTTTGTACATAAATACTAGGTATATGACTTGTATTTAGTGTTATAGTATTTTATATTGTATACAAATCTAGAAAACTATACAAATCTCGGACATTATGTGAGACAATGTGATGTAGACAATTAGACATGTGCTAGGGATACAAGAAATGCTGTGATGTTTTCAATTATAATTATAGTACACTTTGAATCTTTGTTTTATTTGGCTTGGTTGCTGCACTGCACCTACTAAAATACATGCCTAATAAAACATTGCTGATGCCAATAATTCTCACATTTGTTTGCATTGTTCGAAGCATAATCAGTACTTATTATATATAGTCCAATAGCTACAGCATAAGCAATCACCAAAACACATCACTTTCAATTGGTCTATTCAACTTCTCTATATTCCAAAGTCTTAAGACAGAACAGTTAGTAGCATGATCACCTAGATTGATTTCAAGATGACAGACTGAGCATTGTGACAGTCCTTTCAAAAGTTTTACGTTTGAAGTCTGGAGCCAGTGATAACTAAAAAATTCTTCATTGTCTCCATCACATCAACCCCTTCCTGTTCGTTTTTGATCCATAGGAACGATATAAATTTGCCATGATCGCAAGATGTATAGTTTTAAACTTGGTTAACTCCTTGTGTATTCTATTGGCAACTGTTATGTCAATTTCAGGATTGCCTAACACTCCAGTATATTGTTGATAACTTTAATACCTATTTTAAGATTACCTAAACTCATTCACAGTGATGTCCTCTGGGGATTTTGTGATAGTTTTATACTAGTTATTATACCAGTGAGTTACACTTTTATTTCATTTATTGTAAATCATTAATACATTCTGTGCTCCTTCAATTAGTTGTTTCCACTATCTTTCACACTGCATGTATATACTGAGTATTATACACTGACTGTCTATACCACAATATAACCCAGTATAGTGACAAATGTGTGTGAATAATGCATTTATGTGTAGCTTAGTCTTATTGGCCAAAGTACTTGTTCCACAATCCTTGATGCATGATCTGGCCAATATTGGTTCTCGAGTTGTTTGCAAGCTACTGTGCAAACACATTGTGTTTGCTGTCAGATAATTGGTTAACTGTGATTGCTGTATAGGTTTCATTGTGTGGAGTCGACCATACATCACAGTGCAATGATCTCCACGAATGATAAGTCTATGACTCATACCTTAGGGTATTCATACTATTGTATGACTATAATTATTAGATAACAATTTTGTTAATGCTGTCACGTCGGTAGCCCCAGTATGTTTACTGTTTGCTCACTGAAAAACGGACGCCAATTCAAGAACACGCTAACCATTTATAATACTAATTCTTCTTACTGTTCCTCGCGTACTGAGTTGTCGCGGCGATAAACAACAGCCTACGGCTAGAGGCACAGCTAGCACTTGACCATGAAGCATATCCATCCCTGTGTGATCGTTTATGACGTCACATCAAAGATGATGCATAGCATCGACTGTAGTATAGCAGCCTAATAACATATTACTCTGAAATGAAAAATGTAACAATCATGTTATATGTGGTAATTTATTTGAATTATCACTGAAAGCACGGCATGTAAAAACTAAAAAGCACACGTTTTTTTTTACACAAAACCTCAGACTAAAATCAAGGCAAAGACCAAAGGCAAAGTTAATTGTTGGAAGTTGGGAGCGCTTTGCAACGGTGCAAACAGTACCATATGTCATATAAGAATGTAATATTTTAATATACTGTTGACTGTCCATAACTTTCTTAGCCTTAGGATCAATTATTATATAATTATTTCTTACGCTGTTTTCTAAGCTCTCTGAGAACGGAAGTTACGTCATCAGGCGCCATTTACGATGCCACAACTTGGCGCAAGTCGATGCCGGTGGTTGAGGTGAACGAAAAAAGAAGCGATCGTGTGCACCAAATAAAACAGCAACTGTTTCTCTAATATGGTATTATCGGCAACATATCGATGAAAAAGAAAGTATCCACTTGGAGACCTGACTGTCTCCGTGTTGGGCGAACGTTTAGTGCCATCAATGATACAGATATCGGCAAAGGTAAGTAAACGTCAGACGTCATCGGTGTCTCTGACCCTCTCTCAGACTGTCTCGTCTCTGACCGACTGATCTGACGATCTGTCATTTCGTGTGTCATAACTTTACACATTTAGTGGTAACTTTCAACGGGACAACTTTCAGTCATGACAGTTATTCACATAAACTCATTGCCAGTAATCTATATATATATATATATATATATATATATATATATATATATATATATATATATATATATATATATATATATATATATATATATATATATATATATATATATATATATATATATATATATATATATATATATATATATATATATATAGTATAGGCTCTAGCATGTCACTGAGTTGGACAATGTCACAACATTGAATATCTGAATTATTTTCATTATAATCTTATTTTTATTCGATGTAATATCTTACTGACATAAATGATAGTTTTTTTAGTTTCCTGTGAAACTTCTTGCAATATACTATATTTTAGATTTGTTATTCGAACATCGAAAGTAAAAAAAAAACCGCCTGACCAGTGACGACACAAACTTGTACTAGTTGCAGATTAAAGAAATTATGCTAAGTGTGACACTAGTTGGCTCCAGTCAATCTTATGACAATTTATTGAAGTTTTAAGAAGACATTGAACAGGTTTTTTGTTTTAAAATATTTCCTATTGCTTATGATGAAATTGATGGAGACCACCAGTATATATTACAAATCCTTCTCCTGTTATAGTACTGGTGGTAGTATTGCATTTGTTTACATATATATAATTATATATATATATATATCCTTACTGTAAGAGGTCATTGTACTGATGTCACTTGCCTGATTTCGAGTGTGGACTTTGACTTGAGCTAAACAGTGAAGTGTTGTGCTGGTGGTATTTACCTTGATGGGATCTTGTATCTTGTTTACCTTGCATAAATTACAAGTTCAGCTGATAGTGAGACAGACGAGACTGCAGGCAGAGAGAGACACAGTAATCAGTACTAGTCACATTGATAGCAGTGCTGGCCACAGTGGCTGATGACATATGCTTGATACATGCCATACGCCAGTCAGTGTCCTTTACAATGGACCCCTCAAAATTCACATTCACGTACCTCCGTTGACTGCCTTATTTGTACTACTGATTGCAACTTTGCTGGCCATATTTTGATTTGGGCTTAAATAGCAAACATTTAAGTTCATCCCACTGTACATTACTTGTGTTAACAATACTTTTTTTGGTCTCTGCCAAATGCTCACTGCGTGCAGAAATGGAACATTCAGTGGTAGATGAGAGACAAGAATGTCTATGTGAACCCTACTGCACAATCAGTATCACTGAAAGATTAATTAACATGTATTATGTAATAAATAATCATTGCCATCACATATTCATGTCTCACAGCTACATATGAAGTGAAGCAATGTCATTTTTGTGGCACCTTAGTTTTGTTTGTTTGGGGGAAATGTTTTTGTTTCCATTAGCATAGATAAGTAAGATAACGGTTGTTAGTTTTACTTTTAGTGTCTCTTGAAAATGAAACTCTGGCAAGGTAGGGTGAGAGAAATTGTTTAAAAATAACAATAGATGGATTCTAAGTACCGTTGCCTTGCAGTTAAAACATTACTAGGATAATAGAATCCTTGCAATCATGCATGCACATAATGCTTAAATGTTAAATTGTAAACAGTTATCAATACAACAAGGTGACATGGTTAGTTGCTGGACAGAATGTATTATGGTCTTTACACAATAGGTGGCAGTACTATCCACCCAGTCTCAGTCTAAGAGCTCCACACATATCAGATGTTAAATACAACATCTTGCTCTTGTAGTTAATTCAATATTGCAATATATAGGTAAATCTAATTTCCAGAACAAACGAGATCTTTCTTATCTGTTTATACATTTTTATCTATGTAATTTTGTTTTATCTATGCTCTACAGTAAAGGCAAAGCTAACTTCTTTAAAATATACAACATGGAAAGAACATTGTTATGTTTTGTATGTATTAACATGCTAAATAGCTTCCATTGTGAACAATTAAGAAAATATATAGGGGCAATTGTAACATATTAAGAAATCTCATAACCTGGATAAGTCATGTCACTAATAATGTATAAAATAATGTCTACTACTTGATTAAATATCAACATGTAGTGGAAACATGCATGCATTGACAACTGTTGCATTTTATTTTCGTTTATTTTGTTTGGTTAATGTGTGGATGCAAGAAACTGACCTGTACTGTAGCGCTCGCTCACTGTGGCAAATACTAGGATTGTCCTTACGGTAGTCGATGCTAGTGGCTCCACACTGTGGATAATGACAGAGTTATATTACAACACCCAATGACTGTCCTTACTGGCAGTAATAATGACGTTCAAAACGAAAGCAGCAAACACATGATAAAACAACCATTTTCTTGTTTTGTTAGTATAAAGCCCTGTTTATCTCCAGTGATAACTAATTTAGCCAATCAGGTTCGTTAAAGTAAAATATATGTAATGTGTGAACAATAATACTTATGAATTGTCTACATTTAGTCATATTTTTCAGTTGTCCATTTTGGTTTAAAAATATCCTTGTGTGCCAGGGGTTGCTGTGGCTGCTTATGTCAGTACCAGCCTACGGTACCCCTGGCACATCCATTTGCAAAACTCCCTTTTTAACCTCGGCCAATGAAACGGCTCATAAGGAGTGTGATGATGACACAGTGAGTATGACAAAATATAGTAGGCATATACATTTTCACAATATGATAACGCGAACATACACATAACAGTAAAGTTAATACAAGCGTGCATACACCTATTAACTAATACTATTGGGCAATTCCACGGTAACGGAATTACAATTCACAATATTTTTTGGTTTAAAATGGTTATATTTTCCCATTCAGCATGTATCTACAAAAGAAACTTAAACATGGTTTGAAGTCCACACTACACCCTATAAGTACCAGTGGTACCCGTTAAGAAATGTAAAATAATTACAAAATTATGGCTGTTTTAATTTTGGAATTACTCAGAGAATTTGAACATCAGTTTTTATTAAATGTCATGACATATCGTCTGAAATCTGCAATCTACCAGGGCCAACAACTAGCATTAATAAATAGACATATAACATGACCTTGTATTGGATAGAATTTTACTCATGATATATGTACTGTTTTTTATAGTGAACTGGTTTTGATCGGTAACGGAATTACATGCAATAGTAACAGTATTATGAGTCTGACTATTTTTGGAATAAAACATCAAATAATAATTGATGCTCATTTTTGTTTTCTGCAAGATTACAGAACACCATAACTTCATGATCTACTAAAAATAACAATTGTACTGGCCAATAATTGTACACACAGTACAGTGATGTATTTCACATTTAACTCAAAATCAGTCGAAAGCAGTTATTGAACTCCAGTCCATCTGTGGGTCAGGGAGGATGTTAATGTCACAATCTTTATCAGTAGAGGCAGTCAATATTATCTTCAACATCAGGCTACATAAATTTGCATAGTTCAACACGCTTCAAGTAATTTGTCACCTTAGTTTAAAAAACCCGGGAAGACACTTTTTTTGCTATTTTTTACAACCATCCACTTTAAGTCCAGACATTTTGGCAAGGTCTTTTCTGTATTCTCAAGTTTGATTACCCATGCTGTTGTCTTCTTTGTCATCTTCATTATTTTAGTGTTTTAATTTTGAAGAAGTTCCTCGTGGATTATTATTTGACATGGTTCTGTATAACAGTCACAAACAATGTAACGAAATACCCTCTGTGACTCTTTGCAACTGCTTAATGTTGGGAATTAGACTGATCTCATTCCAGTCATATGAGCTTTATCATTTTTAATTCAACCATGGCTTAGTTGATGCATCCATGTAACATATTCTGACAGGTCCTGGCAGCAACTTTGTTAAACTTATTGGATGTGATCACGCGATATCACTCCAGAGAACAATTGGAGTCATAGTCGTGGACAATAAACCTTAGCCATGTGGAAAAGAAATACTGTGTAGAATTTCTTTGAAAGTCCATGAACACATTCTGCAACTGATCTTTGATAGATAATCTGGCCTATCATGTAGATTTATATGGATCACTGCTGCCATTACGTGTAGTATCACGTTTTTTTTACAGATAGTACATGTTACAAATAGTGCATGTTTCTGAATCCATGGACAGTTTTCATAAAGTCCAAAGATTCCATTCATATTTAACTGAAACATTGTCCCAGTGACTGTGCTGACCTCTAATGTACTTAGGTCCCATTATTAGTTTCTTATTATGATTTATAGTGCAAGAGAAAAAAACTTGTAATTCTGTTATTGTAATTCCGTTACCAAAATGTAATTCCGTTACCATGATTCCCGCAAGATGAGAAAAGACACACATAAATTGTGTACTCTCACCTATTCGTTGGTGTATCTAATAAGAGAATTTCAAGTAACTGTTAATTTTGATCACTTGTTGGCTCTCAGGAAAACTTTATGTACTTTTTCGGTAACGGAATTACATAATAAATATATGAAAATGTGTGACTACCCATATCAAAATACAGCTTATGCAGTACAAGTTGCTTTCTGAATTTTGAACACGTACAGTATGAACTTTGAAAATCTATAAAACAAAGGTAAAGTAGTTAAGAGTTAATGGTAAGATGGGAGGGGTTTCTGTTGGCCCTTGTTTTTCCATTACTTTGACTGCTAAGAATTAACTCCATTAGAAACCCAATTAAATAAAATGGTGAACTGACGGCAAAATGTTTTTACTTGGGCCTGAATTTTACGTATGTTTTACATCAGTGGTACAACCTTTACACTGTTTCAACAAGATTACATTTTTAGCAGTCTGGGCTCTCCAATATGGAATTGCCCTATTAATATAAGCAAACTAAAAACATTTTGAGGTCATTGTCTCCCATCAAGACCTACAGTTGTATCGTAGGAGCCACCACAGTAATAACATAATTAACTACTTACATATCTTGTTTGCTTTTAAACAGTTATGCTGTATATTTATCTGAGAGCAAGTGTTCAAGTATCTAGTAATTTAATAAAACAAATGCATATACCTAATTAATTAATTAGGGTTTCCATCCATTCATTAACAATTAATTTGAATTATATTGACAACATGATTGATGAATAACAATTTTGAATTGTACATATATCTTTATCTTTTACAAGTACATTGTTTGGCATAAATGAAAAAACATCGTAGCCTGAGTGTATATCTTTTCTTTCACTATTTGGGGAGTATCATTTATAATGTAAGTCAAGTTATATCTGAGAATTTATTTGCAAATCATATTTGGTTCTGGCAGTATTTATGCGTTTAGATTTTTTAGTATTGTGAAGATACATATCCACATTAAAAATAATCAGCCAGTTTAAAAAATAAACATGCACATTTCTATGTACACATCTAAAATAAAATTGTAATTCTTTTAACCTTAATTGATCTTCTTCCTTTAACAAAGCTTGTTGTTTTAAAAGTGAAATAAATAACAATTACATATAAATATGTATCAATAATTACATTACACTTACATTAAATATCAATTACAATTATATATTGGCAGGCAGGCGGGGAGGCAGGTACTGTTTTACAATATAGGTATAAGAGGTAGGCTAAACATTTAGTTATTTTTGCAAATTTTTGCCATACCAACACATATTCAACCCTTGAGTAGGACAGTCGTAGAGGCGCCATGTCCGCTATCAATAATAAAATTCAATATATGCCATGGTCTGTCTTCAGCAGTATTAGCTGAGGAACCGGGTAATCTGACCTTGTACCCCTCCATCAAACCAGATCTCTTTCCCCTGTGCCCTCTAAGTTATGCAATTTGGATAAACAAGCTAAAATCTAGTAGTCGATAGGTTGGTTCATTTGTGTGTGGAATGAGCCATAAACACAACAAGTGGAGAATTACATTGCGGAGGTGCCTGGCTTTCACTTACAGTGGACTAGGTGATTGCGGAGGAGCGAGATGCTATCCATCTTTCCCGTGCCTAACCCTAATCCTAATTGACATGGAGCACTCTGTCACTGTCAGTTGGCTGCCACATAGGAGATTCTGAATATTTCGTTGGAGTCCTCAGCTGGATTTACTGATGGCACCAGATGAACCATCAGTTAAAAATGCACGAGTTATTGGCCTGTGCTGCTGCATGCTTCTGGTAGTAGCAGTCGGAAAATGTTGACAGCCCGTAGACCTCTCGTAGCTGTAGTGGTTTTCATTTCTATTTGATGCGTAGAACGCCGCTTTCTGTGGGGGGTAGCTAATTCATATTTTACGGAAATGCTTGGTGAAAGTAGTGATTAGCTATCAAGAAGGTTATAAGTAATAATTATTATATAATATTATATAACACATTCTTATCAGTTATTAGTATTAATTTTATTTGTTTCAGTTTGGTCCACAGAGCAGACATTTAGTAAATATAGGTTGTTTTGAGAGGTTGGAATAGCATGCAATTATTGTAGTTGCTACTGCTTGTCCCTTTGTGAATCTTTTTATAACACTGACAATTAACCTAAAAATGCATAGAAAGTTCCTGGTTTCTTAACTCTAAAAATGATATTACCACCCCCCCCCCGCATCTCCTTTAACCAAGTGACCATATATTTTTACATGCATTGTCATTAAACAGAAGAACACATTAATCGACTAGATGTATTCATCATCTCTATTCTCTACCAGGACCACCGTCCAGACTCAGAGTAAACAAGTTGTTGGGATTTCAAGGAATCTTTTTGACACTGCTGTCCTGTATATGCCGCCCTTGTGTACGGATTACGGAACCTGGTGGCGGGGCGGGTATGCACCTCGTATCCCGCCCATGTCGAGAGGTGAGTCAGGTCTGTGTGTGTGTTAAATTGCCTCGATACCTTGCGGTCTATTCGGGTCAGTTTTCTGTGGCGTCGGGTTTCCCTGCGGTGGTCTATGTACACAACCTGGTTGCTGTGTGGGTGCGGATGTGTGAGGGAAACACCAACACCGGAGACAGGGAGCAGTCGCCCCGCTGCATCTTCACAGAGGTGTAGTTATGAGGTCGTTCCGTAAGTTTCTGTGCGGTTTCCAGATGAAGCTGGACTATCTACGGCGGAGCTTGATTGATCTTCTAGGTAAGCCATGTGGATGGAGTTGATTAGTTAACAGCGGTCTCCAACTGGAGCTTGTTAGAGACCAGAGATTGCCTGATTTTGAAGATAAGCTGGACATCAGCGGGCCTGTTGATTTATTGTGAACTTTGGTCAAGGCAGGTATGTTATTTGGCAGGACGTCTTGTGGAGTTGAGGTTCAGTTGGTATGTGGTGTTGTATGACACAGAATCACATTTGACATCAAAATGTGTAACGGATTAGGGGTGTCATCTGTTGTTGTGAGCAGTGCTGTGATTACAGTATACCATGCTGTGATTACAGTATACCATGCTGTGATTACAGTATACCATGCTGTGATTACAGTATACCATGCTGTGATTACAGTATACCATGCTGTGATTACAGTATACCATGCTGTGATTACAGTATACCATGCTGTGATTACAGTATACCATGCTGTGATTACAGTATACCATGCTGTGATTACAGTATACCATGCTGTGATTACAGTATACCATGCTGTGATTACAGTATACCATGCTGTGATTACAGTATACCATGCTGTGATTACAGTATACCATGCAATATTATCCTTTACTATGAAATGTGTGAATAGAGACGGCCTTGTATGAAGGTACTTTCAAGTGATCATCTTTGCTTTGTGATTTAACACTGAGCTAAACATGTACTCCTTAGCATGGTCTCTCTGTTTGATCTCACTTATAATATAGCAAGAGAAGTACCACGTGTAGAGAGATACCATATTTGTCTAGAGAGGAACAGCATGTATCTAAGTACTTCTTATATCAAGAGATGTATCCTGTGTTGTATCTAGGGAAGTATTATACATCAAGATATGTAGGCTCCTATTGTATTATTTAGATGGGTATTCATAACCATGTTAAGTATGGGAGAATCCATGCAAAGCCTTACAAAATACTGAGCTTTTCACAATCTTCACCCATGGAAACATTTAGAAAAAGTCTAAATCTACAAATCATCCACACAGGACTGCTAGATCACATGCACATTTTAATTTTCGCATGGTACAATGTACATGTATGCAAAGCTGACAGAGATGTGGGTCCCCCATATACAGACAGAGAAACACTTTTATAATGTATGCATACTGAATTTACTGATGTAGCTAGGTGTCTAATTTGTAAAGATAGATGGATCATTAAATGTCCAAATAATTAATAAGATAAAATGTATATATGACTACAGGTTAGATAAACATATAAAAACAAGTAATGTCATATGTGGAAGCTGACAGACATGTCTCTTCCTGGAGGGTGACAATGTTGGAATACGAGCGAGTGTCACTGTCAGAAAGCATTAAGTTAAAACTGTCTTGGAAGACTTGAATGGGAAACTGTCTGGACAGCTACTGCCCTCTCTGAGATTCTCCAGTCATCCTTGCAGAAAAATACAACTTTACAACATGTAATATGTTAAATACATCCAATTTACAAGCTTAAAAGTACAATTTGTTTATATAAATTTCCAAAATTGGTTAATGTGGCAGTTTAAGAGTACTTAGCTATCCTTCAAAATGATCTCATTTAAATAAACACCAAGCAAGTGGTATGTATGGTTCATTAAGGATGTGTCGTGCAGCCAATCATATGAAAAAACCATGTGAGTATTTGAGCCCAGAATCTGTGATTTAAGTCAAGAGTGTGATGCACTAAGAGCTATGCTACTGTGTTCCCAGTTTGTTAGTAAGTACCAGGTATTTTGCTGTTCTGGTCTCATCATCAGGTGTACAGGAGCATTTTGCACAAAAATGACCTTGTTATAAAGCCAGCAATGATATACTAAACTACATTGTAGATCAGTTTAGTAAACTGTCCTGTTGCCCGGTATAACAGGTGGCATGGGGGAGCCGGGGAGTGTTGATTATTGACTTTGTTAGGCTTTAGAAATAAAATGCTGAACATTCATATAAATAGACAATGAAGTGAACCTAGCTAATACTCACTTATTTCCTGCCCCAAATGGAGCTGTTTCGTGGCATTTTTATATTGTGTTTTAATAACAACATTCAGAAACATTTCCACAGAAAACGCCACGTTTTTCATGTCGACTACATTAGTGATGTGTCCAAGTACTAGAGCAGGCTGGTAGTAGAGAGATGGTTACACGGGGAAACATGTGGAACATTGAGAAACAAACCAGGTGTACCATGGTTGGAGGAACTATTGTTGTTCAGTGCATCTGTTTGAAAGTGAGGAGCGGTGGTCGTGAGTGAGGGGCGGTGGTCGTGAGTGAGGGGCGGTGGTCGTGAGTGAGGGGCGGTGGTCGTGAGTGAGGGGCGGTGGTCGTGAGTGAGGGGCGGTGGTCGTGAGTGAGGGGCGGTGGTCGTGAGTGAGGGGCGGTGGTCGTGAGTGAGGGGCAGTGGTCGTTAGTGAGGGGCGGTGGTCTTGAGTGAGGGGCGGTGGTCGTGAGTGAGGGGCGGTGGTCGTGAGTGAGGGGCGGTGGTCGTTAGTGAGGGGCGGTGGTCGTGAGTGAGGGGCGGTGGTTGTGCGTGAGGGGCGGTGGTTGTGAGTGAGGGGCGGTGGTAGTGAGTGAGGGGCGGTGGTCGTGAGTGAGGGGCGGTGGTCGTGAGTGAGGGGCGGTGGTCGCGAGTGTGGGGCGGTGGTCGCGAGTGTGGGGCGGTGGTCACGAGTGAGGGGCGGTGGTCGCGAGTGAGGGAGGGGCGGTGGTCACGAGTGAGGGGCGGTGGTTGCAATTTCATTCACCTCACATTGCCTGTGTCTTTCGGAAGAGACACTAAAAGCCGATGGTCCCTTCTATCTGGTGTCTATGCCAGGGGAAGTCAATAAGATCCCACACAGGGGGTAAATGTGTAACCTGAATTGGACTCACTAATTCTAGAGAAGGACAACTCTAAAAACCAAGCTCGACAATACTCTAGTCACAAACATGTGGCTAACATAGAGTGATGAGCTAACCATAAGAAGAAGAAGAATACATGCATTTAGCACAGTGGCACAGTAGTGTAATGTGTAGAACATCAGAATTTTAATTGATAGTACCTGGGTTTGGATTCTATGCTGTTGGGCAAGTTTGTCGATCTACATCACTCCAGTTTTAGTCATCTGTAGATATGAATACCTGGCTTTAGACAATGGTGGATACATGATGAGTTTTTGCACATTAATGGCAGCTGCTTGAAATCGGAAAGGTGTTGATTCGAAGGTCTGTAAGACATTGTAGTCCTGAGGAATAAGAAGTTACCTTTTAAGCCAGTTGAAATTGTCACTGGGAACTAGGAATATTTTTTAAAAGGGTCATAAGCATCATCTAAACATTATTATATGGGAGGACACAAATGTAAGTAACATCTAAGTCACGTTAACATTTTTATTTTGGTGTTGGACAAGCATTAAATTTATATCTCCACAGTGTAACATTCTCAAGAGCAACAAAGTTGTTTTGTCTTGCGATGTTAGAATCTAGCAAGTGTGAATTCAAAATGCCAAGCAGGTAAATAAAAATGAGCTAAAGGCTTATAACATCATTATAAGGACTAATTGTTAGTGATTTTTTAATGGTGAAGTAATGACACATTGGTAAGTTTTAACACATTTTGGTATCATGAAAACAAGTTAGTAGATTCAGTTCATTGTGAACATATTGTAGTCTTATAGAGTCATCTAATCTGTCAGCAGTCACAGTCTTCATGTTTTTTCATAACTAACAGAATGTGACTGGAATTTCGGTAGCTTTATGATGCCTATCAGTTGAGCAGGGTACCAGCTTATAATTGAGCTCTGGTACATAATTTATGTAATATATACTGTTTATGACATTTATCCCTGATATCGACCAGTTGAGTCCAGTCTTAAAACCACAGGCCTGCACCAGCACCCAGCACCCAGCACCCAGCACCCAGCACCCAGCACCCAGCACCCAGCACCCAGCACCCAGCACCCAGCACCCAGCACCCAGCACCCAGCACCCAGCACCCAGCACCCAGCACCCAGCACCCAGCACCCAGCACCCAGTTCGTTTTGAAGGAAATAGTTTGGAACATATTTTGTGGGGGAAATATATCAAATGATACAGTCAGATATGTATTAAATGTCCGAGTGGCTAACCCCTGAAAGAAGGCCATTTTTAACAAGGATTACTCAGTATGTGATACACAATTTAAAGAAATGTGATACATACACTTTAAGATGTTTGTTGTGGTCAACGAATAACTCATTTAACTCAGTATCACAAGTCTGAAATGAAAATATTGTGCCCTCAAGGCTTGTAGAAATACAAACCTTGAGGGCACAATATTTCAACAGTGAAATACCCAGTTTGGGCCTAGAGAAAGACATATACAATTGACCCCAGTTGACCTCAGTCGAGTTGCCACCCTGGGGGCATGCAGTAAAAAGAACCCTCATAGTGTCTGTGTGTATGTATCAATCTCCAAGTCCATAGAGTGAATGAAATCAGCCCCGGTATTATCACAAACAGAAGCAAAGGCCGACAGGCAACTGTGCTCCATTTAAAATATCGTTTAGCCGCATGTGGACAGGTTGTGTGTTGGGTTCTGGAGTGTTTTCTGTTCACTTGACCCGACGCTCTGTAATACAGACACACTCGACTGGCCGGCAGTCGTGTGCTGGCTGTCCCCTTCAGATATGACACGACTGTCACCGTCTACCTGCGTTGACGCTGCTATGTAATTGTGAGCGCGTCTCTGTAGTTGGTAGTAGTAGACAGGAGTGACTTGGTGTGTCTGTGTCGTCGGACTATGGCAGTGTGTTCCCGGTGGATGTGCTGGGGTTGCAATGCGCCCGTGTGGCATTTGGCAGGTGGGTGCATCATCTAGGGTCACGCGTGTTTATTCCCATGTAACAGAAGAATTCTCGTCAAATTCTGTCATGTGCTATCTGAGATAATCGGTGTTGAAATATTTTAAATCGTTCGTTGTTTTCAGCTATATTTTAGTGAAAGGAAAACTTGTGTTTAATTTTTGTGATATTTAGATCGTCACTGAAGTTGTTTTCTGTCATTTAGCATGAATGGTTTGATTTTGTGTGTTTGCATTGGCCCCATGGCCTGGTACACTGACTGATTGTGATACATTCACATTCTAGCAGATATGACCATTAGAAAGTTAAGTATTTGCACAATGTAAGTGTTGTGCTTATTTCCTTGTTCGAAAATGTCTTCTTGGTACAAAACTCTCAAGTTAAATGCTGCTACAGTAGCAATTAAAAATTGATTTCAACATCATTTCTATAAACTAAGGTACCCTCTCTATATTGTGATAAAGTCATTTGTTGCATGTAGTTGGCCTGAAGGGTAATTGGGTATATATGGCACATATTTTTGAGGGTTTTTCTTCTTTGGAAGTCTTGTGTTTGCAAATAATAATGCTACCAACTCTGATAATCACATTTCGGTTAAAGGTTCTGTCTACATGGCGAGTAAATGTTAGAGTGTAATGGCTCGGGGGTAGAGCTTCGGACTCTCGACTAGAGAACCAGGGAGAACTTCCATGTGAAACCTTGGGCAAGTTTGTTTCACTCTATATTGCTCTAGTTCACTCAGCTGTATGAATGAGTAACTGGCTGTAGACAGAGGTGGATATTTGCACCAGCAGCCTTCGTGCATTAATTGCAGCTTGGATGGATGCTTCCCAGAGAAGTTGAGATGGTGTCTGATTGAACAGGTCTGCCATAAGGAGTAAAGTGTAAAGCGCTTTGAACAGTGCTAAGCACTGGATACTGCATTGTATAAGAACTTTCCTTTACTTTAGTTTAGATGAATACATTAATTTATATGGTCAGAACACCAACCCTCACATGATAGATTCCAAGTTTGGGTCCTCAAGCTGACATTTTTAACCAATGACAAGTTTGTTCACTCTCCTTTGCTCCAATTCACTCAGCTGTGGGAATGAGCACCTGGCTACATACAATGGTGGCTATTTGCATACAGATAGTCTTTATGCTCAGTGTGTAGTATTTTCAGCATGGCTTAATGTTTTCCAAAGTTGTTCTCTGAGCAGTCCTGTGGCTATAACCATGCTATGGCTAGCATAATTTACCCTTTGTATTAAATAATTAATTAATTAATCAAGACCCCAGCAAAGTATGCATCAGTTAACCAATAGACATAGATAACTGTTCTTTCCAGACACCCATACAAAATATGTTGTGTAATTTGGGAAACTGGTAAATTTGATGAAAAACTAAAACTCACTTCTGCGCCACCTGAGCTATATTTATCTGCCCTTTATTTAGAGCCCTTAAAATACAAATAGTGCCTGAGGTGTGTACAACCGGTACTAGGTGTTGACGTAGCAGAAGCCAGCAGTAATGTGAGAGAGGACTGAGCAGGGACGGACTGATGTACGACCACAGACCACCCAGCCCCCACGCCACAGTCTGTAACCCCGCGTTTTGCTTTTTGTGAGGCCGTTTACAGTTTGCTGCTTTTTGTGTGGCCGTTTACAGTTTGCTGCTTTTTGTGAGGCCGTTTACAGTTTGCTGCTTTTTGTGTGGCCGTTTACAGTTTGCTGCTTTTTGTGTGGCCGTTTACAGTTTGCTGCTTTTTGTGTGGCCGTTTACAGTTTGCTGCTTTTTGTGTGGCCGTTTACAGTTTGCTGCTTTTTGTGTGGCCGTTTACAGTTTGCTGCTTTTTATGTGTCGATCCTCAGCTTGTCTTTTTGCACATCTAGCTATCTGCGATAATCACTCAGTCATTCAGTCGCTCATCCCTCGACTGAGGTCGTCTGATTCGAGGTCATTCTTTAGGTGTACATGCCAGTGTGAATTGGCAACCAGTACGGAGTTAGTGGCTTAGGGGTAGGAGCTTCGGACTCTTGACAAAGAGAACTCGGGAGAACTGTTGTGTGAAACCTTGGGGCAAGTTTGTTTCACTAGTTATTTTCCCATTGGTGACAAAGTTAACTTTTAGTGTTGTTCAAAATTTAGATGATAAATATTCTGGATACCAGCTGTGTCCTTGTAAAGTGTTTTGGTTGGATACCGGTACTCAAAAAAAACTAAACTAGAAAACACTCCTTAAGAACTTCTCTCATCAAAAGGGTTGTGAAACATCAATATACATCATGTTTTAGTGCACAAGTGATCCTGCAGTGATTACATTACTTGCATATATAAATAATATTTTTTGTTAGATCCTAATAATTAATTGAAATTTGGCCCAATGTAACTCGTAATCCTCATATGTTATGGCTACCCGCGTTCAAAATAAATTTTCCAGGCAGAGCGATATTTAAAAAGTGATATGTCACCTAAAAAATCAGGATTGAATTTATATGGCATGAAGTTGAACCCAACATTTGCACATATTGCAATTTTCTCAGCTCAAGGCTCAGTGTTCATATCCTTAGATTAGACCGGCTGTCACATCACAGGACACAGGACACCCAATCGGCTTCATCTCAGCAGTGGGACTAGTAGCAACAGCGGAAACAAAACAGAGATACATTGTGTGATAGCCTGATTATGTAGTCTTGTCTTATAACCAAAATAGACAGCGTTGCTTCTCTTCAATGAAAAGTGGGTCTAGTGGTTGTTGAGAACGGGCCACTCTGTCATGTGCTACTTGATACAGTTGGGCTTCCTGAGTGTATCTTATGCAAATGATTTGTAGGACGTGACAGTGATGCACAGTGCTACACACAGGGTCACGATAATCATCTTCAGTGTAGTTAAATAGGGTTTACAGGTAATAAAGGTACATAATTAAATAACACATTCACTTCAGTGTTTTTAAATAGGGTTTACAGGTAATAAAGGTACACAATTAAATAACACATTCACTTCAGTGTTTTTAAATAGGGTTTACAGGTAATAAAGGTACATAATTAAATAACACATTCACTTCAGTGTTTTTAAAAAGGGTTTACAGGTAATAAAGGTACATAATTAAATGACACGCTCACTTCAGCATTGTTAGATAAGGTTTACATGTTATAAAAGTACATAATAAACTTAGTATTTACAGACAATACCACTACTAAACATAAAATCCCATATAATAATAATAATAACAAGAACATTTAAAAATAAAAAAGCTTACACATTTTTTATTTTGTACTCACTTTTGTTTACTTTACTGCTTGGCTTGGATTGAAATGTATTTGTAGAATTATATTTTATTATATTTTTATTTATTTAATTTAATTTTACATAGTGTGTCAGTGACACATTCAGTAGATATTTGGTAGAAACTAGTAGTGAAAGCCAGTGAGCCAAAATTGTGATGGGACCTTTTTGCTGCCTAACAGATCAGACAGGATTATGGCTTCTGGTATTTTGGATGTTGGATTTTGTTCCACAGTAGTTCCACAAACTGATCTCTAGAGATGTCTAAGCAGAAATAGGAAGTTGTGCTGCATCCAGTTCTTAGAACTGCACAGAATGCATTAAGCTTAATGTATGTAGGCAAACATGCATTTCATCTCGACTTATCTGAAGGAAGTATTCAGATGTATGTCCAGATATACTTTCTTCTATGTGTGCATTTTAAATGTGACATTGCCTGTATGTGTTTGTATGGATTTCCACACAATAGCTCGTATTATGCTTGCATGAATGCACACGTGCACATGACAGTGCAAGTAAAGTTAAGCAGATTAAACAGATCTTGCGCTGACACACCATTGCTCAATACTGCTTGCTGCAGTCAGCAAGCACATATTTCAAGTTACAAATACTGTTGAAGCCCTCAATGTCTGTAGGCAAACATGACCCTAGAAGTGAGTATCAGATAAATAAATCAGATGACATCATGTGAGCTACGATTGGTCAGTTACAGTGGTCAGTGGGTGTAGTGTGTGACTGGTCGAATTAGACTTGTTGCGTTAAATTAATGACCCTAGAAGTGAGAATCAGATAAATAAATCGGATGACGTTATGTGACCTACGATTGGTCAGTTACAGTGGTCACTGAGTGTAGTGCATGACTGGTCGAATTAGACTTGGTGAGGTAAATTAATGAACACACCAGGTGCGGATGTGGCAAGTCTGTGGCAGGATTTGGTGTTGCTCCGATGGCATATGTCAGAGGCAACTGTTGGCAACATCTTCACCCAAGCACACCTGTCCATCCTTCCGTTAATCTACGAGATAATGTCGTCAGGTCGTGTTGAGCCAGGTATCATCAAACAAGATCTTAATTGCTCAATTATCTAATCTGTGATCCGAGTTTGTATAATGTAAGCATATAAAATATAACCCGTGATTATTCTCAAATCAGATCAATGACTATGCTTGGATGTGAAGAGGGGCGTATACTCAAAGAACCCTGTGGAATAAGATGGGGTGATAGTGATAGAACCACCCTAAAGTAGCCTGCATGGGAATGACAGCTAGTATATCTTCGTGACATGTCACGATATTTATTTATGGAGCCCTTATAATAACGTATGTAGCGTAATCTGTGTATCAGAAGTGTTTACAGTTACTTTTTATCTTAACAGATCTGTTCCATTTATGTTATTTTCATGCTGCTATTTTCTTTCTAATTACCCAGATTGATACCCAAATACAGTTCGTAGTTCTTATCACTAGCTACAGGTCTGGAGTTTGGATTCAGCAATCTATGTTATTGGAAAACAAATTATTTTAAATAAATATATTTCATTTCATTGTTTTAAAAATGTAATGTCAATAAAGAACTGAATCTACCCGGAGTACTTAAAAACAAGCAACTTTTAAAAGTGTCGGGTCACCGGGGTGTCTATCCACCAATTGTATATAAAAACTCATCGTAAACAATACAAAATAACATCTTAATAACATTATCAAAAACATCATGAACAACCTAGTGGAGATTTGCACATTCACATCTAGAAAATAGGTTGCCTCAAGTGAGACTGTGTCGCATTTAGATTCCTCCTTTAAGTGTTTTCCTGTGGTCCAGCTGACTGAGTTTACTCAGCCAGAAAGTGGCCCGCCTGTCATATGCTGACAGATAAAGTAAACAGACTTCAAACACTGCACCTGGCTAACCTTGCCCTCTCCTGCCAGCTTGTAAAGTGTGGGCTGTCACCCCCAACATGGCTAAGTGACCTGACAAATGTAATTATCTTGTCACCCAGGGGTGGGGGTAGGGGTGGGTGAGAGGTGCCTGTGTAAGACCACTAAAACGTGCACGTCCGCCATTCCCCGACCAAAGAGTACTCTATAAAAGCAGCATTATGCAGGTTGTCTGAATTTCTGTGGACACATATGTAGTGTGGAGTGAGTAGAAATTATGTTTTTGTGCAGCGTGGCATCAGAGCTGTCAAATTATGACAGCTGTCATTCGGTGCATTTCTGCGTATTAACACAGTTGTCATTTTGCTTGGTGATGTAATCAGGGGACAATCCGTGGGTGGCTCAAGCAGAAATGGAGGGGTGTAAGGTTTGAAAGAAGTTTGTGGGAGCCTGAGGTATTAAAAGTTCACGAATTTTTCACTGAACCTCTGTCTATGGAGGGTAAATATGCTATGAAATTGTCAATAGCAGAACTGATCAAGATTAATAGGAAATGAAGGAAACGTTATAATGGTCGCCTATGGAAAATGCAAATGTGTTCTGAGTCCTGCTGGAAGAAAAGGAAGTACCTAGTTAGTAAATCATACGAATAAAACTGGTGGTGGAAATTTAGTCACGGCTTAGTCATGGGAAATAAAGTCACTATACTCAAAGACTGTAAATATTAAATAAGCACATCCTAAATAAGTAATACAGTTCTGCACATATTTTATTTAATAATAATAATAATGATTAAAGTTTGTGACACTGCGTTTTCATTGTAAGCGAAATGCGAAATTTACAGCCAACCTTTATAAACAATACTTATTTAATTGTGTTATGTTTACTAAAATTTTGATGATTAAGATAGCTATTCAATCAAATGTAATCAATATTTTCATATTGTAAATACTCTGCACACAGAATTAAAAATTGTAACCTTTTCCTGTAACTCTTGAGTGACTTCTGTTAATGAAGGGAACACACACGTTCAGAGGGTGCAATGGTTTTCATTTTATAAGTCAGTACATCTCTGCAGTGGAAATGTTTGTCAGATTTCTTTTTATGTTCTTAATTTATAAAACCTTATACAAAGATGATAACCAAACTGCAATGTCGATCCTGTAAGAGTAATACATTGCTAGTGTCAGCAAATCTACAACTATATTTTTGACATGATTTATCTGCAATTTCTTGCAACAGTCCATGTATCGGCAAGTTTAAAAAACCAATTCATTTCTGACGAAATGCTTAGGCATATGTAAAACACAGGTATAGAACACGAACTGAACAACACCATGCCAAACAACGGTATGGACATCAGCCATTCTGTGTCACTACTGCCGTAAGGTGGCAGGAATTACGAGTGTCTTGCCAATATGTAGTATCATGCCGGACAGGTCAAGGCTGTTTGCCCTGGGAGTGGCTATATTGTGAAATACCTTCAGTGTACTGGCTACAAATCACGGGGTAGGGGTTTGGTTTGAAGAAATTTTCTGCAGTGTGTCGATTTGATAAATTTTGAAATATAAATATGTCATTTCATGGCTATTTAATGAACTCCTAAATAACTTTGTTATAGCTCGGTGGTGCAGAACCATATTTGTAATTTTCTGCAGATTTTTTTAACCAGACAACTGCTCAAAACTTTTATTTTGTTTATCTGAACATTTTATAAACCATCAAAAACATATTTACACAGACAAACTTATTCACACATATTGAATGAGTGCCATTGAGTGGTGACAGATCACATTTTCAGGGAATGTTTGGTAATGCTAGAATGGTCACCAGTTCCAGTGCAACTGCGGTTTGTCCCCACATCCCTTGGTCAACTCAGCTACCCTGAGGACAGTCTATTTATAGATCGACCACCCTGTTTCCTGCAAATTGGGAACACCCTGTCACGGTCATGTACCTACTACCTAGGGTGGTGAGAGGAGGTTCTGACCTTTGCATAGTTAGTAGTGCCCAGGGACTGGGAGTGTACATAGGAGAGACATGAAAGAGGTGATAGGGCTGGTGTCAAGTCTCTCCTGACTACAGCCTCCTGGGGCTTCTCCCAGTCCCTTGTCTCTCCTTTCCTAGCACCAGTCCATCAGGATCAATTGATCATAGAGGAATACATACATAAGCATGCGCACGAGCATGCGCACGAGCATGCGCACGAGCATGCGCACGGGCATGCGCACGGGCATGCGCACGGGCATGCGCACGGGCATGCGCACGGGCATGCGCACGGGCATGCGCACGGGCATGCGCACGGGCATGCGCACGGGCACGCGCACGGGCACGCGCACGGGCACGCGCACGCGCACGGGCACGGGCACGCGCACGGGCACGGGCACGCGCACGGGCACGCGCACGGGCACGCGCACGGGCATGGGCACGCGCACGCGCACACACCAAGGCATACACCAAGGCATGCACACACGCAAGCATGCACGCATGCAAACACACACACATACACAAACACATCCCAGTTTGTTGTGATTGGATATACAATGTTTGTAATATTAGTTATAAGGTGTACACTGTACAGAAGCTTGGTAGAAGAAGTTAGGTGTTAGTTTTGTTGATAAAAGACTCATCAATAAATAAAGCCATCAGATATAAATGCTAAGCCTGTGACAGTTACTTAAAGTTTTTACTGTTTGACTGAGTTTAAAACATTTAACAATATTTATACCCAAATCAAAAATGAAACCAGTAGTTTATCTGGAATGATAAATGGAGCATTAGCAAGGTAAGCAATCTACCATTGTCATAAAACAATAGAGAAAAAATTGTTTAAAAAAATTATCTTGAAATAATGCTTGAGGAAATTGCAGTGAATACCTGGCAAAATAAATCCAGCAACAAAAACCCTTTCTGTTAATACAGAAAAAATGCTCACTGCCTTAACATATGCCTCAAAACATCCCAAAGCAACAAATTGATTAAGACATCACAACATTAGTAGATTTTATTATATGGCCAGCAGAAATAAATTCCAGAAAAAACCCAGACAAATTGGTTTGATCCTCCTCATTGTTAATCTTGCAAGTTTCTTTTATTTAAACAAGTGCACAGATGAATCAAAAATGCAAAACACATGGGTGAAAACTTTGAAAGGAAAAGCAGAGAAGTGAAATGACGCCTGTAACTGTTTTCCATCAGGGCTTTATGCAGAATAAAATTATTGCCAGTCACATATGTTTTATTAGCCAGTTTACAAACTTTCAAATGTGCTTGATGACCTGAAATGGACTACAAACACACATATGACACCATTTACACTCACTTTCAAGGCATAACTAACAATATCTATGGTTTAGGAAGACCTTTATTTTTGCTCCTACATTTATTACCCGTCCACCCATATTTCTACCCGTCCATATTCGTTTTTACCCATCCAAATGACGATGGCGGGACAAAATCCCCTCCGGACAAAACCCCCTTGGACAAAACCCCCTCAGACAAAACACCCTTGGACAAAACCCCCTCCATTACATAACTCCATCAAGACATAAGCTCCTTCTGGACAAAAAACCCATATTAGCCTCAAGAATTATCAAAAGAAGTAAACTTAGCTTGGCTTGTATATTTGTGCATAATATATATATATATATATATTATATATATATATATATATATATTATATATATTATATATATATTATATATATATATATATATATATATATATATATATATAATTTGGTATGTAAAAAAATTAAATACATGCCAAATATTTTATAATTACTGGCATAATAAAGGTGCTATTCAAGCAAGTTAGCCTCTAGTCTGAGTTTGTCTGCCTGGCAGTCTGCAGTGCAGTTCTGGGCAACTTGGTAACCACTGTCAATATAACCAAGTTACCCTCCTAACTCCATTATGTTTGTGAATGTGGCTTCAGAAAGTGGTGGAAGCAAGTTACTCTCTAGTCGGCCATACCATTCGGTGGAAATGAACACCGATGGAAATAAACACTGTGATAAAAAAAATTATACAACTAGAAGGGCGATGTTTGCAATAGAAATAAAAATACAGTACTTATTCATTTAATAATTCTTGAGTCTAGTATCAGTGATGAGCGGGTTTTGTCCGAGGGGGTTATGTCCGGAAATGGCTTATGTCTAGAGGAAGTTATGTATGGAGGGGGTTTTGTCCAAGGGGGTTTTGTCCGAGGGGGTTTTGTCCGAGGGGGTTTTGTTCAAGGGGGTTTTGTCTGGAGGGGGTTTTGTCTGGAGGGGGTTTTGTCTGTGCACCCCAAATGACAGGTGGACGGGTCTCTGCATAAAACTATGTTTTCCATGACCTTTTCCCTGTGCTGTTTCCTACCCTTTTGTACTAGACTACAATCATGTGGTTTGAAAGTGGACTACCGGTACAGAGGAGGGGGGGGGGGGGGGATTTTAAGTTGTTGTTTTGTAGTGGGTACACCTGGCAGCACACAGAGAGAAACAGGAGAGAGGGTTGATGGGAACAGACGTGCTGGTTCACCCAGTTGTGTATGTGCGTCAGTGGGTTGGGATGTGGTGTGTTCCCCCTCCTGTGCCAGCTGGTGATCCCCGCCATCTGGCCCACAGACACCCCGACCTGTGGCATTACCTCTGATCCCACTGAGTCGACCCACCTGTTCCTTCTGTGCATCTACCTTGATGCCTGAGGGCGCAAGGTAGGGGATGGTGCCGGATAAAATTAAAACAGTCCCATCGGTGGACGTCTTCAACTTGTCAGACGTCAGTGCTTGATTAGTTGTTCTGGGTTCTGATTTATGCCAAGGATTGTTATTGTCAACAGTTGAGTAGCTGGCAGTGACAATTGTGTACATTCTGGTGTATATTGAACGCTTTTGTTTTATGTTCAATATGCATAGGTTTAAAGGTCTGATTTGGGATGTAAAAACCTCCAATGTCAACAAGCAGTGACCACCTTCAGGGCCAGGATAAAAAGGGCGATTTGGTGATTATGTTCTGAAAAATGCTGACTAAGTGAATGAGACCTAAGATCTAATGTTCTAAAAGTATTTACTGTAGTGGTAAAATGACTGGCGACGTGGTAGGGTGAGCTGAGCAGGTGCTGAAGGTGCGATGCGGTGCTTTGGGGATCTGCGAGCAAGCACCCCTGAAACTATTTGTGAAACTAACTTCAAAATTGTACATTACGAAGTATGTTTTTACCTTTTGCCTGACATACAATGGGGAAATTAATTAATTACAAGTTAGCATATAACCTCTTTATAACATTACTTGTAAAGCAGGGACATGAAAAATAACTTTGAGGTAGCTTAGAAAAATAAGAAGGTGACCCACCTCACTCATATAGCAGGGGAAACACTGATATATATATATATATATATATATATATATATATATATATATATATATATATATATATATATATATATATATATATATATATATATATATATATATATATATATATATATATATATATATGTTACACATACTGGTCTAATAATGAAATGGCCGAGAACTGGAAACAACTTGAAAAACAGTTGCATTTTAGTTGTCACAGAAAAGCAATTAACCACAGTCTGCTTTGAATTAAATATTTTTTTATACACGGCTAACTTTACCTAGCAGCCTGGCACTGTCTTGTCTCTTTCTAAAAACACCTGTGTCCTTAGGCAAGCACTGTATCCCGTTCCTCCACCTCTTCAGTAAACCCTTCACCTGAGCCTCAGAGCCCTCAGGTCAGTGCTTACAGGATCATCCACTGCAGCACATTGATGGGAATTTAAGTTGTTCCCTGTGGCTTGGGATCACATAGCTTTGACACCAGCTGTGTTGGCAACTTGCTGAGTGGTCCTAATTGACGGAGGAGCATCATTGGAATCAGCTGCACAGGCTCCAGGTGGGAAACCAAAACACTGCTTGGTGAAACTGGCATTTACTATCTGTTGAAATGTAGTTTTTCTACTTATAAAAGGTTAATTTATTGAATTAATTGGCTGCGGAATTGTGACAGTGTTGCGTGTTAATTGAGGTGACAGGGACGTAGGAAGAACTATGCTGTTGTTGAGATAATTCGGCCATATATGACAGTTGTAATAAATTTGGTTCATAATATTACACATGTACCCTTAATACTGTTGCTGGCAGTGATGCAAACACTTCAGAATGCAGGTTAATAATGCTGGAAACGGGTGGCCTAAGACCACATTTGCATTTTCCATAGGCGACCATTATAACGTTTCCTTCATTTCCTATTAATCTTGATCAGCTCTCTTATTGACAATTTCACAGCATGTTTACCCTCCACAGACAGAGGTTCAGTGGAAAATTCGTGAACTTTTAATACCTCAGGCTCCCACAAAGTTCATTCAAACCTTACACCCCTCCATTTCTGCTTGAGCCACCCACAGATTGCCCCTGATTACATCACCAAGCAAAATGACAAATGTATTAATACGCAGAAATGCACCGAATGACAACTGTCGTAATTTGACAGCTCTGATGTCACGCTGCACAAAAACGTCATTTGTAATCACTCCACACTACATATGTGCTCACAGAAATCCAGACAACGTGCATAATGCTGCTTTTTAAGGTACTCTGCGGTCGGGTAATGGCGGACGTGCACATTTTGGTGGTCTTACGCCAAATAGATTGGCCGAAAACGTCAAAAGTTCACAAAAATTAGTCATACATCAAGAATGACATATAGCTAGATTAACTGTCTAGGTAAATTTACACCATCTCGATAATAATTATAATATGCGTGTTCAAAAGTTGCACCCCTCCCAGATAAATAGCACCGTGCGTGGGTTGAAACACGTTTATTCAGAAACCGATTCAGACGTTTGCCTGAAACTAATGGCACTGTACACAACAAACAGTCCACCACAGTCTCTTAACGATCTGACAATAACATATAGAGAATATTGAAGATATATATTTTTTGACAATTTTTTTTTTAAATGTTGTAAATTTCACCATAAAAATGCAAAAATCTTATTTTTGAACAGCATTTTTTGTATGATGCAGTTATGAACTGTGCGTCGTATATATACGTCCACAGGAGGGCTCAGAATCACAGGCCAGTTTCTCATAAATTTTCGCAGTATTGAAAGGCCAGGCAGCGTCTTTCGATGGTAATTTCAATTAAATTGTATGTAGAACGCTGAAATGTGGGACATACATTCAGGAATATACACGTTACATGATGGAAGCATATTCGTGATACACAGTAGAACGTATCTCTTGCGTCAAACAAATTATCACCCTACCCCCCTTGCAATAAGCCGCACTTTACTCGGGCGCAACCCATTATATTAGACAGACACACTTCCATAACCATCACACGTCGTTTATTATGCCACAAATTATTTCGCTGGTGTACATACACTATTGAACACATCAGATACAGCTGGTAGATTAGTTACTGTCAGAAAAAAATGTTGGCCAGTGACACCATAGACACGTGGCAAATGTTGAATAGACAGTTGCGCCACCCTCTGCCGCAACTTGATCGCTGTAAACGCATTCATTGTGGTAATAATGTTGTTACTAAAACATATCCACATTGCTTTTAGTGCATTAAAGAGCATCTTAGATGTTGACAATTCGGATAGAACATACAAATTACCAGTGATTTATATAGTTTCTTATCAGACTATATATCACTTATGTATGTGAATAGTTTAAGCTGACATGTCATATGCAAATATCTGTATAATTCGGTTATGTTACAGCTGAAAAGTGCAAGACTGTCGACAGGGATGGTGTGTTAGTTCTTGTAGACAATTTCAACATACTGACACTTCTGTTAGGTGCCCAATTTTAGTTTGTATGAGCATCAATGAACCTAATCGGATTACGGCAGTCGGGGCATACTTGGATAAAATGCGCTGCTTTCTTATTCTCAGTCACAGCTGGGGTATATTTAAATATATTCTCAATTGTGTTCGGTGTTTCAGTTAGGGTATATATGTCGCTAAAATGAGCAGGTGAAAGATAGTACATTTTTAGACGCGCGTGGACAATCCGCTTCATTCGGCGACCAACAATTGACTAAAATAGAGGCTGCGTTTAAGGGGTGGGGGTGTAATCAAATGTCCTTTGCTCGCCCGTTGATGCTTATTTTGTGTTCTAAATACGACACAAGCAAGCATCACATAATTAGGATTAACAAATAGGAAGCTATCGGATGTTCATTTTAGTATTTGTTATTAAGAAACACGCATTTGTAGATGTCGCATACACAGTATAAGTAATGTAATAGCAGCTAAACTCATCGTACTGGAAATATGTCGTTAATGTGGCGCATTTTTTAAAATACGAAACAAATTATTCACGCTCTTGAACAAGGACATTTGAAGCACAAACTCATGCTGTCTTCATTATAGGATATTACGCATGGTGTGTAAAATGCAGCGTGTAACTTCCACATAACCAATATTATCAGTGTATTTTCCTTGCATATCACGCGGTAACTAGCTTGCTGATTACTTTTAATAACTCTCCTAGATGGAGCATTATCAGTAAATAATGACTCCATTGTATTACAGTCACTAGCAACTTCAAATGAAGCAAAACAACAACCTCACGCATCGCTCAAACTACGTTTTCGTGCCTCTTATGTCAAAACAGCCGATTTTCAATTAGGGCTAAGACCACATTTGCATTTTCCATAGGCGACCATTATAACGTTTCCTTCATTTCCTATTAATCTTGATCAGCTCTCTTATTGACAATTTCACAGCATGTTTACCCTCCACAGACAGAGGTTCAGTGGAAAATTCGTGAACTTTTAATACCTCAGGCTCCCACAAAGTTCATTCAAACCTTACACCCCTCCATTTCTGCTTGAGCCACCCACGGATTGCCCCTGATTACATCACCAAGCAAAATGACAAATGTATTAATACGCAGAAATGCACCGAATGACAACTGTCGTAATTTGACAGCTCTGATGTCACGCTGCACAAAAACGTCATTTGTAATCACTCCACACTACATATGTGCTCACAGAAATCCAGACAACGTGCATGATGCTGCTTTTTTAAGGTACTCTGCGGTCGGGTAATGGCGGACGTGCACATTTTGGTGGTCTTACGCCGGGTTCACAGCTGTTGGCTGCCATCACGGAAACAGTGCTGCCCCCTAGTGAATAAAGCAACATTGATATATAACACTGCACTCTGTACTGACATTTGCTCTTGGTAACGTGATGTGTTCTATGATTACACTTTCTAGTTAATTGTTATTGTCATGCATGGAATAAAAAAAACATTGAATTTTTTTATGTTTTGGAATGTGATCACTTTGGGAAAATATAAAATATTTAAAGTTCCAAAAAAAAAAAAATTACAGCCACATCACAGTTCTTCAGGGTGTTTTTTATTAAACCGTATTTTTTGAAATAATTATATCAAAGGCGTAGTGTTAGATTGGGTGTTGGACATAGTAATGAGACCATGAGTCTTCTGTTGGTTCTGATCCTGGCACAAGCCACAGCCCAAAGCAGCCTGTGTGGTTTCTAAACTACATTTACAATATTCACTTTGTGGAAAGAGTTGATCACACACTTATTGCAGGGTTGCTGAGATGCAGTTGTCATCAATGTTCAGTATTGTGAGAAAACCCAACATAGAATTAAAAAAAAAAAATTCTTAACATAAAAAGTGAAATCAAGTGACAACAATAAATGAGAGTCAAAGTTTAGAAGTAAAGGTTAATCTGAATAAGGGTGTCTTCGTGAGTCTTGAAGTAGCTTAGAGAGTCACATTTAATTTAGTGTAATACGACAAACCAATGTCTAGATGATTTTGTTCATGCCACATTGCTTCAGTCCAGCCAATTGTGTGCAGGATGCACCAACTGCAGTGTCCAGTGGACATTGTGGTCAAGTTAAGATCTATTTATGACCCCTAGCATTTAAGTTGCCCATGAGGGCCATGACATATTTTATTAAAGTACCTGAACTATATTGATTTTAAGCTTAGTTATAATAACTAAATCCAGATTGATCAAAATAAGTGGATCAGAGGCTTATATTCCCCAATGGACCTTCATTCTGTCTGTCAGAATGAAGGTTATGACCACATATCTTCTGATGAAATTGTTTACAAGCAACCTGTCAACAAAATGTTGTTAAATAAGCTGCAAAATACTTGACGCTTGCAGTGCCCTTCATACCTCGAGAATGTGGGTCACGTGACCTGAGAGGTCGAACACATAGTAACTGGAAAATAACCGACTTATTTATTATTTGACGTTTTTATGTACTTTTTGTTTGCTGTTAGGGAGAAAGTGTATTTAAGTAACTGGTGCCACAAGTTATGGCCCCAGAGGTGTATTTAAGTGGGTGTACTGGGGTGATTGAGCTACAGGGGGTGTCTAATGTCCCTGTGTCAGGGATCAAGTGTAGAAGGTAGAGTTCCCTCTCCCAGGGGATAGCCCCATCACAAATGAACCGTCCTTCCTGTGGAGAGACCCCTCCTGGCTTCTCTCTGGCATGTCCAGATGTCTTCCTGAAGGGGATATAATTATTGTGTTTTTACAGAAATATGTATCTTACCACAGGAACCAGTATTTTCCCATGGGTACCAGTCTCTTCCATTCAGACCAGTCTCTTCCCTCAGTATCATTATCTTCCCATGGGCCCAGTATCTGCCCTTGAAGTCCAGTATCTTCCCATGGGCCCAGTATCTGCCCGTGAAGTCCAGTATCTTCCCTTGGGCCCAGTATCTGCCCCGTGAAGTCCAGTATCTTCCCATGGGCCCAGTATCTGCCCGTGAAGTCCAGTATCTTCCCATGGGCCCAGTATCTTCCCGTGAAGTCCAGTATCTTCCCATGGGCCCAGTATCTGCCCGTGAAGTCCAGTATCTTCCCTTGGGCCCAGTATCTGCCCGTGAAGTCCAGTATCTTCCCATGGGACCAGTATCTTCCCATGGGACCAGTATCTTCCCACAGGGGAGCAGTATCTTCCCATGGGACAAGTATCTTCCCATGGGATCAGTATCTTCCCATGGGACCAGTATCTTCCCATGGGACCAGTATTTTCCCTTAGGGAACCGTTTCTTCCCATGTGACCAGTATCTTCCCTCATGGACTAGTAACTTCCATGGGACCAATATCTTCCCTTAGGGACCAGTATCTTCCCATGGGACCAGTATCTTCCCATGGGACCAGTATCTTCCCTCAGGGACTAGTATCTTCCATGGGACCAGTATCTTCCGATGTGACCAGTATCTTCCCATGGGACCAGTATCTTCCAAAGGGACCAGTATCTTCCCATGTGACCAGTATCTTCCCTTAGAGACCAGTATCTTCCCATTGGACCAGTATCTTCCCATGGGACCAATATCTTCCCTTAGGGACCAGTATCTTTCCATGGGACCAGTATCTTCCCTCAGGGACTAGTATCTTCCATGGGACCAGTATCTTCCGATGTGACCAGTATCTTCCCATGGGACCAGTATCTTACCATGTGACCAGTATCTTACCATGTGACCAGTATCTTACCATGTGACCAGTATCTTCCCATGGGACCAGTATCTTTCCATGGGACCAGTATCTTCCCTCAGGGACTAGTATCTTCCATGGGACCAGTATCTTCCCTTAGAGACCAGTATCCTCCCATGGGACCAGTATCTTACCATGTGACCAGTATCTTACCATGTGACCAGTATCTTCCCATGGGACCAGTATCTTACCATGTGGCCAGTATCTTCCCATGTGACCAGTATCTTCCCATGTGACCAGTATCTTACCATGTGACCAGTATCTTACCATGTGACCAGCATCTTACCATGTGACCAGTATCTTCCCATGGGACCAGCATCTTCCCATGGGACCAGTATCTTCCCATGGATCGAGTACCTTGCCACAAAATATCTGATGTACTGATGTATGTAACAGCTTCCTGTTTGGATCAGGGTATATCTTTCCACAGAGACCAGTTAGTACTCTCAGGGACCAGTACAGTGTCTAGTCTACCCCCAAGAACAAGGGGAGCATATTCCCACTGAGACCAGTTAGTAATAATATAAAAATTAAACTTTATTTAAACATTACCACATCTGTGGATGATGTCCTGTTCACAATCACAGGTGTACAACAGGAATCTAAAACCAAAACCGCACATAAGAGAGCTAAATAGAATAATATATAAATATATTACGAGTTATAAAGTTAATTTGACAAAATCCTAGTTCCTGTACATTCAATAAAGTATTGTAAAACATACTTTGAGTAGATATTATGACAATGCGAAGATAAAAACATAGCTGTACGTATGGGTGACAATCTTCTGTCAGTATTTGTTTAAAAACAGAAATGTCTTGACTTCAGTAGTTTTCTAAACTGGCTAATATTCTAGGGTAGTAAAAAGTATCTTCCATGTCGACCGGAGTAGTGGAACCCCCCACACAGTATTCCCATGCCAACTCCAGTACCCTGGACACTACCTGTCTGTAAATTAAATGCATGTGAAACATTCAGGGAGAGTATACTGATTGATTGTTACCTGCCAGAGGTAACAATCCCCTGTATTTAAGCCACTTTCATGGTGCATGGGTGCACACAAGATCCGGGCGTGTGTTTGTAAGGAACAAAGCTACAGAGATGAGACGCGATACCGGTCTCGTTGCGGTCTTTAGCCTGGAGCATCATCAAGCTTATCTCCGTCTCTAGTCACTCATGCGTATCGCCCACAGCTGGTCACGGTGGTTTATCAGACATATAGGAAACACAACTATGTAACAGCCGTGCCTATTGTTTCCCACCCGCGACATGACATTCCGTCTGTTGTGTGTTTATGCGTGTGAGTGCGTGTGCATGTCTAGCAGCATTCTGTGGCCCGATAGTTGATCACCGATGTTGATTCACCTGTGCTCTATGGCTGAAGTTCTTGTTTTCGTGCCCGGCTGTTGATTTACAGCACAGCTGCTATGGGGATATCATACTCGCAGTGACATAAGACGACATCTTAACTGATTGGACCAGCCCAGCCTCGATTTCCTCCGCCTTCTGCGTGCCCCGTTGATGTCACTTGTGCACCAAACGCACCAGGGGTGACAGTGACAGACTTGGGGTGACAGTGACAGGCTTGGGGTGACAGTGACACCCCTGGAGGAGAGAGTGGGTGGGCGTTACATGCCACTCACTTCTGTGGAACTTGCACTGATCTCGGCTGAAGTGACGAAGGATATCGTAATCCACACCTGATAACACGTAGTCTTTCCTGTCTCGTGTTTCTCGTCGTCGGCGGCCGACTTGGGTGCAATTAATGCCGTCCCGGCACCAGTAAAGATATTGTTTCCGTGGAAGTGGTCTGTGCTGCGGCAGGGGTGTGCCCGGGGATTTTCTCCCCCATTTTTTGGGTGCACGCGGGGCATTGTGTGTGCTTGACAAGGAAGCGTCGGCACTAGGGATCAACAGGTTGGATTGTCTCTGCGGAATCGTCACTGTCACACCCACTCTCGCGGTTGACAGGTGAAGCCTGGCACTGGCTGTGGGCGTGTTAGCCGAGATCGTGGATGATCAGTTTTTGGATTACGTGTACTTGCGAGGGCATGGTGTGAGGGAAGAGGTGTTTATTGGCGGGTGCTTGTGATCAGGTCCTCCTGTGTCGTGACAATGACAGCCAGCGTTGTCCTGTAGCTGGACTTGAGGAGACATTCATGATCTCCTTGTGGCTGGCGCAGTGTCAACACAGCTCCACCACATACCAAGTTTGAGGCCAGCGGTTGTCTCAGTCGGCCTAGGGACGACAGCCATGCAAAGGGACTAGACAGTTGTTACTAACACCACCATTCAAAGGCTGGATTTGCCTTACGTCGAAGATCGGATTTGCCTTACGTCGAAGATCGGATTTGCCTGGATTTGTGGTATTTTTGCGAGGATTAAGCAGCCTCTGGCGGTGACTGATTAGCCATGCTGTGCATGTCAAGTAACAACAAACGACGGAGCATCTACTACTTCAAGGCGAAAGGTAGGAATGCTCACATTGCTTCAGCAAACATCAGGGTTTTCACCATCTGTGATAGGCTGATATGAGTGTAGTGGGACGTGGTTGGTTTGATGTATTGAAGGTTTTGGTTTTGGTGTGTCCACTGTCCACTGTACGGTATTTGGCAGGGTTACGTTAGCTGGTCTATATAATTATATACATGGTCATGTCGTTAGTCAAAGTTGATGTTGTTGTGAAGCCTCATTCAACCATGTCAGCCCTTTTCAGAAAATTATCGCCAAACCAATTGACCTTCCGTGTTGAAGTGAGGGTTGTCACTGCAGTTTGTCAGCAATCTTTTGCAATACCGTGATCGGCCAAATGATAAGGTTAAAGTGATAGACTTCTGTTTATATAAGGTTTACCAAACACACCTAGTTTGGGTCCTGAACCCAGAACTCTGGCTTGCAAAGCAGATATATACTAGCTGCTAGGTTTCTTTTAATTACTGTGATGTTGAATTCAGGCTACATTAGAAACTGTGATAGTTACATTTTAATATCCACAAATATTTAATGTTTAAATAAGTTGATCAGTAAAAAAAACAATAAAAAGTAACCACATATTGTCAAGTACTTCAGTGTCCACTTGTGTTTACTCGTGTAATTTTATTTGTAATGATCTAGTCCAATGGTCGAATCCTTGCAGTGCAACTCACGTGTGATTTACATCACATCAAATATAGGAGTGGTAAAATGGTCAGCATAATTTGTTTAAAACATATTCATGAAATTGACCAGAGGTACATCCTAAGAAATTGTGGGACGTATTAATATTATCTTCACTTAAATAAACAGATGTGATACAGTCTCTGTATGTCATTTTTATCTTGAGCCATCTGACAATCGAGACGTCCTAGATGTGTATCTTCATCCTGTTTGCATCGAAACATTATGTCGTCTGCTTTGATCATCATCTTTGACTGCGTCATTATATCTCATTACATACATGTCCATACTTCCTTCCATTCTGCCTGAATCGGAAATTGGAATCATAATTTCCAACTGCATAAAGTGTGTTAGTTTATACAGAAACAGTCTGGTGTAAATGGAGTAATTTAATTGTTTAGTCTCAAGAGTTTTTGTTAACTTCTAGTACATGAGTCATCCAATATCGGTTACCTTTTGTATGTATACAAATTTAGATTTTATTCAATTCCCTAAGCTGGTAGCTGGCTACAGACAATGAGTGGATTCATACAAAATGTTCTTCTCACAGTAATTGCAGTAAGTGTGGCTGAATACTTTCCAGATACCTCGTGTCAGTGTAGGAATACGCAGGTGGACAGAGGGTGAAATGTAGAATGCTTGGCACGTTCCCACGACCTGGGTACCCCGCAGTATACCTGCTTACCTTTACCTTAATTAACTTCCATGAAGATCAAAGGTGTATATTTAGACACGGTTTCTTGTCCATCTGGTTACACAAGGTTTATCTCATTGGTGCTGTTGATCAGGGGCATGGCGATTTCCTGCTTATTGACCATATCTCATCCAACTATACCAGTGTTGCTGTATTATCTGTCATTCAGTTGATGAAACTGAATTAGATATATTGGATTAGTCGTGGTACTGTGATTGATCTGACCCCCCAAGTGTGCCCCACCAGCTTGGAGGGGGGTCTGGGTGGGAGGGGTGAGGGTGGCAGGCCTGGGGGTGTAACACTATCAACACAATTATCTTGTACTTACTTGATATCATCCACTGATATCATCTCACTTAGCCCCAGTGGGATCTGCTGTGAGACATTTCCGGCAGTGCTGGCTTACTGAGCATATCCGTCACTGTTTTTTTTTATGGTATTTTAATATTGTGACATGTTAAACTCTTAAAATATGAGACTGATTTATGAATGACCATTTGGAATCAGTAATTTTGAGTGTAGCTGGTGTAGAATCCAAACACACTAACAAATGTGATAAAATTCAGGTCAGTGACTTTGTGTTTAACAACTTTACCCCAGTAATGCATGATTTTTAGCAGTTGAAGAAACTATAATATAAAGAAATCTTTTGTGATGTATACACTCATTAAGGAGTTCTTATACTGTGCGTTCAAGACCGTCACTGTCTTGAATGCACAGTATAAGAACTCCTTAACATCGCTTAACAGAACAACTTTAAAATCCCAGTTCAAGCATCCACCATTTATGTACCACCTGTAGTTACAGAGACCATTGCATACATAAGGAACACTGGCAAACTCCCAACATCTCGTAAGCTCTGTTAGATTTTGATGTGCATCAACAACATTGTGATGCACTTGCCCACCTCTTAAAAAAGTTTATCTGTCACTATGTACTATATATACGTAGCACCTCCATCTTTACATTGGTGTGAAACCATTTGCGCAGTCAACTGGTAAACGCAGGCAGAGATGTCCCCAGAAAAAGTGGTCCTTGTACCAAGTTGGCGGGCCAGGGCTGGGCCTGGCCGGGCAGGGCCGGGCTGCCTGACAGCTGCACTCTAGGTGTGAGACGTATGTGTTACGTGAACCTTGCCCTGCACCCCAACTTATCTATCTCGATTGCCACGTGTTTTTTAACGAGAATGTTGGGTTGTCGTACATACGTTTTCAAGGCGAGTCAAACGTGGTGATTGTATTTGCACAACATGGGTAGTGTAATGATAGGTGTAATGCTAGTGTAATGATAGGTGTAATGCTAGTGTAATGACTTTCACAGTCTCCTTGGACACCTGAAATGATTTAATGAATAGCTATCCAGAACCACATGATACAACTTTACAACATTTAGGGTGACAAAAACAGTTTTAAAACATACTGTACCATACATTGCATACATGCTTCATCACATTGGTATACCACAGTTTCTGAATCTCTCAGAGTTGTTCAAAAACAGCCATAAAAAAGAACATTTTTTGTATAATTTCAGGCTGTAATAAACGTACAATGTTAGAGTACATAAAGTGCCTATACCACAGCCAAGCCATTAAAAATAATATTACTCAGTTGGTAGATTCTCCAGGTGAAAAGCATTGCCCCTGGAGCAGTGGATGTCCACGTTTCTACTGTTCTGTGGTGGTACACAACACTGATGGTATTTACAATTAATAGTATATTTTCAAACAACATTGATGGTATTTACCATTTTCAAAATATTTAATAACTGGCCCATGATTAATATTGTGATTAAACACTGTAAAATATGCTTGTCTTTGTCTTTGACCTAATGGCTAATGTACTTGTGCTTGGAATTATTGTATTTGATCATATTTTAAAATAAAACTTACTTGACAATTTTGTGTATCTGCCAATAAGCACCGCCTTAAGTCTGTTGAAACAATCCATCTGTTGACAATTTGAATACTGCTGATCATTTCTGGGATTTGTCGACACTTGTTTTAATGCACATCTGAGCTTCATTTTTAAAGATTTAGGAGCAGTAGATATTACATAATATTATTATGTAATATTATTATATGACATTATTTCTGTGTCATACGCTTGACCACAGCCCTGCCTCAGGGTTGTACTTGTTTAGTGTGATTTGTAAAGTTCACACCTGTTGTGCTATAACTGATGGCTAAGTACCGGGTATGTGGCACGTACGTGGGAAAGTGGTACAGTAGTTACCTGGAAGTGAAAGATGTGCATTACCGACCTACCTGTGGTTGGCAGATCTATGTATAACTGGTATGTCTGTGGAATATTGGAACAGTCAGCCAGTGAAGTATGGCCTGGTAGTCTGTCTTCCTATATTGCTTGCCCTTCAGTCATGGCCCATTTGCCCAAAGTCTCCAAGCCTCCAAGTGCTATGCACAGCCAAGAAAAACACTTGGAGGACAAGTAATTTGTCAGAGGCAGCAGGCTCTGGCTACACAAGCGGCAGCCAGTTCTGGAGACAACACATTCAAACGTCTCCCTCTTAGCTGATCAGACCCAGGAACCCTGTTGCACTAAGACCCCAGTTGCATATGGAACTCATTTGTTCATGGATCCCCATTGTACATGGATCCCCGTTGTACATGGATTCCAGTTGTATATGGATGGATCCCAGTTGTACATGGATCCCAGTTGTACATGGATTGTAGTTGTACATGGACAGGACCCCAGTTGTACGGGGTTCCCAGTTGTACAGGGACCCCAGTTGTACAGGGATCCCAGTTGTACAGGGACCCCAGTTGTACAGGGATCCAAATTGTACAGGGAACCCAGTTGTACAGGGATCCCAGTTGTACAGGGATCCCAGTTGTACAAGGATCACAGTTGCACAACAACCCTAGTTGCACACAAACCCCATTACACAGCCCTGACCCCAGTTACAACGGGGACCCAGTTGCACAGGAACCCTATTTACACAGGGACACTCGTTAGACAAGACCCCAGTTGTACAATGTTCGCAAGTTGCACAAGGACCCCAGTTGCATTAAAACCCCAAATGCACAAAGGGACCAAATTGTACAAGCACCCAAACTGTACAAAGACCCCATTTGCCCAAGGACCCCATTTGTGCAAGGACCCCAGTCCTGCAGCTGGGTCAGAACGTGTTGCTGTGAGATTATGTGCTGAGCTTGAGGAAGGACAGACTGCCTTGTACCCACCGAGAATGCACTTTGAGCAGGCGCTGGTTAACCTCATTCACAGGTTTTTATGTGGCTCCCCTCCCCTCCCTGCCCTTTCTCACTCCGCCAGAGATAGGGAGACGGCACTGAATGGTATGCAGGTGTTTTATGGTTTCTGACCCCGGGAGGGCGGCGTGGTGGGGGAGGGTGATCTGGGGAGGGGTGGGGTGTGTAATAATATTAATAATTATAGTTGTTTATCTATCTCGTGTCATTTTACTGCAGCCCCTCCTCCTTGTCAACCATCTCTGTCATCAAGTCAGATTTGACAAACAAATGTTAACTATTGCCATATTTAGTGTGATCAGTACGTGTGCACTAAAATGAAGAAAACCCAGATTCACAATATATACCACTCAGTTTGTCAAGCTTCATGATCCTTCAACAGCTGCTACACGACTTGATAAATTCAAAATATAAGATTCCTTAACAATAATTGATTGTCCATATATATAATTGTTGTTGAAAGAAGTACCAAATAGTGGTCTGTCCCCTCCTGGTGGAGAAGGAGAGAATGTAAAAACTAAATAGTGATCTGTCCCCTCCTGGTGGAGAGGACATAATGTAAAAACTAAATAGTGATCTGTCCCCTTCTGGTGGAGAAGAACAGAATGTAAAAACTAAATAGTGATCTGACCCCTCCTGGTGGATAAGGACAGAATGTAAAAACTAAATAATGATCTGTCCACTCCTGGTTGAGAAGGTCAGAATGTAAAAACTAAATAGTGATCTGTCCCCTCCTGGTGGAGAAGGTCAGAATGTAAAAACTAAATACTGATCTGTCCCCTCCTGGTGGAGAAGGACAGAATGTAAAAACTAAGTAATGATCTGTCCCCTCCTGGTGGAGAAGGTCAGAATTTAAAACCTAAATAGTGATCTGTCCCCTCCTGGTGGAAAGGACAGAATGTAAAAACTAAATAATGATCTGTCCCCTCCTGGTGGAGAAGAACAGAATGTAAAAACTAAATAGTGATCTGTTCCCTCCTGGTGGAGAAGAACAGAATGTAAAAACTAAATAGTAATCTGTCCCCTCCTGGTGGAGAAGAACAGAATGTAAAAACTAAATAGTGATCTGTCCCCTCCTGGTGGAGCATGACAGAATGTAAAAAATGCAGAAGACAGGACGTGATGGTGGAGGGGATGACAGTGCCAGGGAAGGCAGGAAGTGGATGTCACCGTGGAGACAGCTGAGGACAGGGAGGCTGCGCTGGTGACATAAGATGATGCAGACAGACTGGATTTGCCCCAGATGAGAGAAAAACATGTTGCCACTTAAGAGGTTACTTTAAGAGGTTAGCACACTGAAGGGTGGCCTCAAAAGACCACAAAGAGTGTGTTTCATTGTGGTTTGAATAAGCCACTACCAACTCCACTAATGTGAGGCGTCTTGATTGATAGAAGTATAGTTTCACAAACGACAGCTGGTATCTGATTCATCTAACATGTTGACAATGTATTACCCTGACAGTGCCACCCTCAAATGTTCACCACAAGATCTCAATGTGCATTAGTACATGTCCCATACGTCAGAGGGCGTTACTGCTCACTGCCCACCTGTATACGAACCTGTATGTATTGGGGATTCTCCGCGAACAGAACTGATGCGATCACCCCAAAGGAAAATGACATGAGCAACCTTAAAGTCAATCCTCGGACGTGAATAAGTGACAGCTAGTGACACGCCAAAGCTGAGAGGCGAAAAGAAAATGGTTGCTGAAAGACGTAATCCAGTTGAATTTGCAGCTAGGTGTAAAAAAATGTTTTTAAGGAAAAAGCTTATCTCTGGCATTTTATAATCTTCCCAGAAATGAAAATATGACATCTCGGCTGACCTTCTAGAACCACCTGAGGGGTTGGACAAAAGTATGAGTGATGCGTTCATGGAACGATGATAAGTGGAAACTGCAGCTGAGTGGATTGAAGACCCACCTACAGACAGCTCCCCGGCACATAATGCCAACTGGAAAAATGTACACTATTTGATGACTCTCTACAGGTTGTGTGCAAGATTAGCAGCCACATTTCTGTGCAATCTGATGATTGGTTTGATGCAAGATGTGAAATGGCAGACATACGGAGAGACATTTGTATCATTCTGGCAGATGTGCGTTAATTTTGCAGGGCGTTGTACGGGATCTAATTTTACCAGTCCAGAAGTCCCATTAGACGTGTGTTTTTGCGTTCGTGCATTCATGCATGCATACAATCCAGTCCAAAGTGCACAGAGTAAAAATCTGAAGTTTTTTTTTGGCTCACCAAATTTCTACCACTCCATTACCCATCCGCTCACATTTTTACCCGACCAAATCAAACGTTATCTGATAAAAAGACAGATTGGAACTGGAAGGTGTATATAGTGCACTAAAGCTTTGGGAGATCGATTGCTGCTGTGTAATTATTGAGGATAAAATGCAGTGATATTGCAAGAAAATTATGTAAGGTTAATTGTTTGTAAGCTGCTTAGCTGAATACACTTGTGTGGGAAACTCAAGGAGGGTTGGCCCACCCCCCTGAAACAATAAGGGACTGCCTCAAAGCTCTGGTAAGAACAGTAGCACTAGTGGTGGTGACGAGGTCCATGTCCAAATACTGGTGGTATATCATGGTGAGAAAGTTGGTATTTTCTGATTAAGAAATAGTAAGAAGGTCACCATTTATAAATCTAGCATTGAATGACAATTGACCATTGATATTAACCAAAAAAACGGTTCCTAATTTGTTACTAGGGACTGTTTTGCACTGATCATTATGTTCCTAAGAGGATTGTTTATTATCATAAACACAATTTCAGGTGAACTAAGAAGTTCAGGAACAGCCCACGTTAACATTACATGGTGCACGTTACAATTTACACAGTCAAAGACTCATATACCATCAAGACATGGTGACTGTGATGCAGTGTAATTTACTAAGCATTTTATCACTGAGAAATTTAGGCGACTCATGAGATTGTAATCGTGAAGTGGGTATATTGCTGAGGACACTCTCCTCATGATGCACACATGAAGTGGGGTTCAACCATAGCTTTATGTAGAGACCCGTCCACCCGTCATTAGGACAGGTAAAAACGAATATGGACGGGCAGAAATATGGGTGGACGGGTAAAAAAATGAAGGAGCAAAAAAGGTCTTCCAAAACCATAGATATTGTTAGTTATGCCTTGAAAGTGAGTGTAAATGGTGTCATGTGTGTTTGTAGCCCCTTTCAGGTCATCAGGCACATCTGATAGTTCGTAAACTAGCTTAACAGTTAACATCCATGTGTCCACCAAAACATGTGTGACTGGCAATAATTTTATGCTGCATAAAGCCCTGGGTTCAACAGTGACTGGTCAGTAAGGCGGAGTAAAGTGAGGTAAACAACTGGCTGACGAGAAACTAAATAATTCTGTTGTCTGAATTTATTTTAAACTTTATTATTTTATTTACTGATAAAGTACAGGTTCCCAATTCATTTCTGTGTACTCCCAAATGTAACCAAAGCAGGAGTCCACTGGATTCCCTCCAAATGTCCAGAAGTATCGATGCCTGTGTTATTTCCCTGGAGCGAGGGTCAGTGTATTGGAGCCAGATGTTTACATACAACATACCATGTGTCTGTGTTGATACTGTTGGTTTATACAACTGATAAACTAGGTCTGTTTTAAGTCAGCTACTGGGTAACCAGATGTATTGTACTAACAAATGGGCAGTCTGTTTTCATCATGCATACCGAGTGCTAGGCTGGTCACCACCAAGTCTTATCCAATGTTTTATGTAAAATTAAACAGTTGCGTATGTCACAATGGCTCTAGAGCCAGGCGACATGGTGGGTAATACATACCTTGGTAAACCTGCTACATCGGTTGAATTCAGCAACTGTGTGTTACGTAATTTACCAAAGAAAATTGTCCAAAGATTGCTAAAAAATAAGTCCCATATTTTGCGTATTAGGGTGGGTGGCAATTTAAGCATTGTTGAATATATTATGATTGTTCCCGACTTTTAAAAATGTTGAGCCCAATAAATAATCAGACTATTCCATCCAGCCACATTCATTTGAAAATTATGCTTTCTCTGACAAAGCGTAGGCCAGATTTTGTGTTTCAGTACTGTTCACAAACTTGTACCCCTGCTGTAGAAGAAACCTATCTGGTGTTTAGAAGGACATTCTGTAGTGTTGCTCTGTGAGTCAGACAGCACACATTGCCCAGGGTCATACGTACACAGACAGAAGAAGGAGACAGATATCCGCTCCTGATAAAGTTAGCCACCCTTGGGCACATAGGTGGGTAATTTACTAAATGGAGCCTTGTAGTATGTATGGTCCCTGAGGGTATACAGTATGCCGCAGTGTTTATTACGATTATTTAAATTATCATAGTGAGTTTAGCCTAGTGCAGCTACCACTTATGAAATCACTTTTATATGTGTCATGCTTCAGGTTTTGTAGACCAGTAAGTAACATGATATATATTTAACATTTACCTGAATGTTTTTTCTCTTTTAATATGTACAGTGTAAAGGTCTACTACACAATGAGTTCTTTAAATGTGGTTTTCGGTTTCAGTTAAACCACTAGCTTTATTTTGATGATATTTATATCTTGATAGAAGTATGTGGAGGATTCCAGATAGTATCATTGCCAACTGCACTGTTATCTGTTATTATCTATAACCTCTAGAAGATAATTTTGTTGTACAATAAAAATTTACAAATTGCCACATAAATCACTACATTATTGAATGCCAACAAAACAGTAATACAAGAAAGCCCTTAGAATCATGCATTACATTTTTTGAACACTATTTTTGAAGGAAGTAGTAACTGCATCTTATTACAATTTCACAAAAAGAGAATGGGGAAAATCAGTTAAAATAATTCTTAGCTGATGTATATTTGAATATAAAACATTTCATAATTTTCTAGTTTGTGTTTTGTTGTATTCTGATCATAGATACGTCTTTAATTACTTGTTATAATGTATGTTTATTGGGGTGGACATGGCCATAATGTAATGAACTCAGTATGCTTCATCAAGAGAACTGATATTGAGCAATAACAATAACAAAATTAATGTAAGCTTGTATTAAAAAACCATATGTTTGTTATGTACTTGTTGTCTGTTTTTGTATTATTATGTATAAAATTTTAGACTTTATGGAAGCATTCAAGTTGATGTAATGGGTTGATTTGAAATTAATAATAATAATAATAATAATAATAATAATTAGTTAACTTCTATTGCGCCTATATCCTTAGAAACCAAGCTCAGAGGCGCATCAAAACAAAAAGGATTAATCGATCTCATAATCGGTAAACAAATCAAGTTGTCATCAGATTGATTGATTAATGCATTGTCAACCAGCTGATAAGTAATGTCTGTGGGTAGACTTGGTAATAAGTCACGTTGTTTGTATAAATTCAAACTGCACAGCACAATTTCTAAGAACTGTGCGGAGTCTCATACAAAACAAGACATTACCTTATGATTTGTCGTCACTGGCACAGGAAGCAAGTTTACTTGATAAGTTACTTCCCTGCACTTTATGGGAATATGTACATTTTCACTTCATAAGATCTCAGTACTGATGCATTAATATTATGTGTATGGTTTGTTAAAACTTTGTGTGACATAACTAGTAGTGACACCGTGTGGAGATGCTGTGAAGCTGTAGCACATGATCGTTCATAAAAGAAGACGACAACTACAATTTCAAATAAGAATGCAAGATCAGACATGTTTGTTTAACTCTACCACAGAGTTAAAATAATGGTAGCTACCCCTGGGTACTTGAATTGAAACAAGTAGCCCAATGGGCCAGTAAAATATGTAAACTAGTGATTTGAACTGGCAGTTTAAAAAAAGATGTCGAGCAGGCGGGTCTGTGTTAATATGAAGGTCTACAAGAATGCACCTATGAGTGTACAGTGTAGAGAAGTTCTACATACACTAAAACCACAGCCATCTGTTAGCCCAGCAGCGGTGGTCCTACTAGACACCAGTGCTGCACTCTAGGGAATAACTTGGAACCAATTTGGCATTTAACTGGACACAGTTCAGGTACTAAGCGAGACTCAGATGGTTCAAGACATTTGGGTTGTTGCTGGAAGTTTAAATTAAGAACTCTTTAGTTTAGGTAACTTAGATAATTTGTACTGGTATTTTTATATCCACGTGCAAACATGACGTAAGTACATAATACATGTTTAAAAATATGAAGGTTCTATAGAGGCAAGGATAATTCAATTAGGTTTTAGATTATCTGTATAATTATCTTCTGGATTACGTTCAAAGCTGCATTTGAGTAGAAGAATGTAATGAAATATTAAAAATAATTTTCCACAGAAGTTTATCTTGTTTCAGCAGAATTTGTTGACCCTTGAAATACAGTATGGCTTTTTCAAAATATTTTTGGAACCCTCTTGTAGGTAATATGAAAAATGGGCTATATGGCTGTAAGGTAGCTGGGAAGGTGTTGTTTAAGACGTACTAACTGACTCAGTTTGGTCAGAGAATACACCATTTTAGTGGGTGGAGTAATAAAGCACTTTTATCTGTTACCAGTGGGAGACCACTCTCTCCCACTCCCAGAGAATGATAATGTGCGTCTTCGCAGCGGTAACTAAACGAAAACCTGGGAAACATCTTCAGCACTTGCTAGTGACATATTCCCTCTGATCTTGTGTATGATTACCATCTGTGGATGTCGTACACTTCCACCAGTAAATCCTGCTGTCTGCCTGTGAGTTCTTTGACTGTCTGCCCAGACCCCCAGTTCCCTTCTGCTGAGGTGTTTTTGTGGGTTCTTACGTGTGATTTATTGGAGTGCAGACATATTTCTTTATAAGCCAGACAGGTTGCAGGAGATAGGTTTCAATTGATGATTTTTTGTTCACTAGAAATGCTAAGGATGCAATTTTTATTTCACAGGGTGGAATCGACACCCACTTTGTGTGTGGAGAATTGGGTTGTGATGTAATGGCTGGTGTGGCGGTACCAGGCTGTGGTGTAAATAATGATACATTGCATTAGCAGGAGTGTTGTAATAACAGGAGGATATTAGTGTTATGTCATACAGGTGTTTTTGAAGCCGTATCCAGAAACATGTAATTTTAATGAAAATGAAACTAACTGATGAGCTTCATAATAATTAAACACCGAAATATAATATGACCATCATGGTTATGTGTTCCATTAACATAATAGTTAGTTATAATATTTATTGCATTTTTGGGGTATCCAATATCCAACTATACATACACTACTAATTTGTGTAATTTACCAAATTTGTTAGACATTTTTAATACTGAAAAGCTTATTTGTGGATATATTGTCAGGTTCATTTAAAATCTGTAGCTGGGTATAAAATGTTTTGTGTCTAATACACACATTTTCATATAATTTTTTTATTGATGGATTATGCTAAAAGTTCAGTCAGTTTCTGTGTAACACAAACTTAGCGTGCATCCACCCCATTTGATTAATGTCTGCACAATTCTTGGAAACACTGATATGGTGTACTTAAGTGGTCAGGAAGTGTACAGATACACAGTAAAGGTGGTACTAAGCACGTCAAACTGGCCATAGATCTAGCTGACCCAACATAACAACACACCACACATTTCCAGAGTCCAGACCCTCAATCAACACAGTATCTGACTCAGTCACTGTTGACGCCCCCGTTCCTGACCCCCGTCAGATGCAGCTGTACCATAAATTTTGGGCCGTGATTTTGAGGAATCGGGTAATGTGACGTGTAAGTGATCAGGACACAAAGTTACATGGACCCTGGCCGTGCGCTGTTGGTTAATGGCTGGTTGTAATGTAGTCTTGACAGGGCATTGGGGAGGGCCGAGGGATGGGGGGATAAATCAAACCCGGTTCAGGTGGGAAGCTGTGTGAGATGTGAGTGCTTAGCAACACACAGTTGGCTGTACGCTTGAGTATTTTATGTTTTCTGGTCGCCGCGGTTGTGTAAGTTACTTCTCAAAAATATGACTCAATTTGCTTGGCAGTGAAGTTGTGTGTGTATGTGTGTGGTGCATGCGTGTGTGTTTGCGTGTTTGCGTGCGTGCGTGCGTGCGTGCGTGCGTGCGTGCGTGCGTGGTGGTGGTGGTGGTTGGGGCGGTGGTGGTGGTGGTGGTGGTGGTGGTGGTGGTTGGTGGTGGTGGTGGTGGTGGTGGTGGTGGTGGTGGTGGTTGGTGGTGGTTGGTGGTTGGTGGTTGGTGGTTGGTGGTTGGTGGTTGGTGGTTGGTGGTTGGTGGTTGGTAGTGGTGGTGGTGGTGGTGGTGGTGGTGATGGTGATGGTGATGGTTGGTGGTGGTGGTGGTGGTGGTGGTGGTGGTGTGATGGTGGTGGTGGTGGTGGTTGGTGGTTGGTGGTGGTGGTGGTGGTGGTGGTGGTGGTGGTGGTTGGTGGTGGTTGGTGGTTGGTGGTTGGTGGTTGGTGGTTGGTGGTTGGTGGTGGTGGTGGTGGTGGTGGTGTGATGGTGGTGGTGATGGTTGGTGGTTGGTGGTGGTGGTGGTGGTGGTGGTTATGGTGGTGGTGGTGGTGGTGGTGGTGGTGTGATGGTGGTTGTGGTGGTGGTGGTGGTGGTGGTGGTGGTGGTGGTGGTGGTGGTGGTGGTGGTGGTGGTGGTGGTGGTGGTTGGTGATGGTTGGTGATGGTTGGTGATGGTTGGTGGTTGGTGGTTGGTGGTTGGTGGTGGTGGTTGGTGGTTGGTGGTGGTGGTTGGTGGTTGGTGGTGGTGGTGGTGGTTGTTGTTGTTGGTGGTGGTGGTGGTGGTTGGTGGTGGTGGTGGTGGTGGTGGTGGTGGTGTGATGGTGGTGGTGGTGGTGGTGATGGTTGGTGGTTGGTGGTGGTGGTTGTGGTGGTGGTGGTGGTGTGATGGTGGTGGTGGTGGTGGTGGTGGTTGGTGGTTGGTGGTTGGTGGTTGGTGGTTGGTGGTGGTGGTGGTGGTGGTGTGATGGTGGTGGTGGTGGTGGTGATGGTTGGTGGTTGGTGGTGGTGGTGGTGGTGGTGGTGGTGTGATGGTGGTTGGTGGTGGTGGTTGGTGGTTGGTGGTGGTAGTTGGTGGTTGGTGGTGGTGGTGGTGGTGGTGGTGGTGGTGGTTGGTGGTGGTGGTGGTGGTGGTGGTGGTGGTGGTGGTGGTGATGGTGGTGGTGGTGGTGGTGATGGTTGGTGGTTGGTGGTGGTGGTGGTGATGGTGGTGGTGGTGGTGTGATGGTGGTGGTGGTGGTGGTGGTGGTGGTGGTGGTGGTGGTGGTGGTGGTGGTGGTTGGTGGTGGTTGGTGGTTGGTGGTTGGTGATGGTTGGTGATGGTTGGTGGTTGGTGGTTGGTGGTGGTGGTGGTGGTGGTGGTGGTGGTTGGTGGTTGGTGGTGGTGGTGGTGGTGGTGGTGGTGGTGGTGGTGGTGGTGGTGGTGGTGATGGTTGGTGGTTGGTGGTTGGTGGTTGGTGGTTGGTGGTGGTGATGGTTGGTGGTTGGTGGTGGTGGTGGTGGTGGTGGTGGTGGTGGTGGTGGTGGTGGTGGTTGGTTGGGGTGGTGTGGTGGTGGTGGTGGTGGTGGTGGTGGTGGTGGTGGTGGTGATGGTTGGTGGTTGGTGGTTGGTGGTTGGTGGTTGGTGGTGGTGGTGGTGGTGGTGGTGGTGGTGGTGGTGGTGGTGGTTGGTTGTGGTGGTTGTGGTGGTGGTTGGTTGTGGTGGTTGTGGTGGTGGTGGTGTGCGTGCGTGCGTGCGTGCGTGCGTGCGTGCGTGCGTGCGTGCGTGCGTGCGTGCGTGCGTGCGTGCGTGCGTGCGTGCGTGGTGTGTGTGTGTGATTATTATTGCAAAGACAACTGGGTTGAGTACAACTAGTGTTAGATCTATGGGACAGGCAACATTATTAAAATCAATTAAATTAGTTATGCCAGAAGTCTGTAAATGGGTGAATATGATATAAAACATGGAAATGTGATCGAATTTATTACAACAAGATAATTAAAACAAGATGGATTAGATATTATTGTTCTGCTCTTGGCATCCCTGTCGTCAGGGGTGAGGATGGCCATGTTTTCCGTTTCTGTCATCATTTTCCAGTGTACAGTAGTCTATGGATACTGTTTCGGTTTAATTAATTTGTCTGATTGTATAGGGAATTTGTGTGGCTGATACACGACACGGTGACACAATCTTGTTACCTGTATCAAGGTTTTGAAAGAGTACAATGTTCTTCTCCATATTTGACATAAAAAAATAAAGGCAAGTTCTTATATAGTGCAGTATCCAATCCTCAGGACCGTTCAAAGCGCTTTACACTTTACTTCCCTGACAGACCTGTTCACTCAGACACCATCTCGGCTTCTCTGGGAAGCATCCAGCCATATGCTACAATTAATACATGAAGGCTGCTCGTACACATATCCACCACTGTCTATAGCCAGGTACTCATTTATACAGATGATTGAACTGGAGCAATTTAGAGTGAAAAAACTTGCCAACGGTTTTAACACCGCAGCACAGGATTCTAACCCAGGTTCTCGTAGTCGAGAGTCCAAAACTCTACCCCTGAGCCATTGCGCTGTACAATTTGACGTACAGCTGACTTCACTTTATGGTCACCTTTGCAATGCAGCCACCTCACAGTTAAGGCCACTCTAGTAGAGTCCCAGATCATTTTCACACAAACTATAAGATACTAGTCCTGCTAATAAGGCCATCTTGCTATTCAGGTCACCTCCGTCCTAACCGAAAAGGTAACCTAATTAGGGAGGCCCACTGGTTCAAATTCAATAGGGTGATTATGAGAAATATGATATCCTGCGCCTATCTGGGTTAAATAAAATTCAAATTAAACTCTACAATACATACAAATCAAATAGGCAAACAATAACATAAAGAGAACAATAAGGGAAGAACATTATATATTTATATAGTTATATAATTATATTCCCTGGGTAAACATGTTAGTTTAGTTTTTCTGTTGTCTTGGCTCTGGACGTGTTCATCCTTCTAGATCGTTCTTGTCCGTGGTGTGTACTTGTAAAAGGACAGTACGCAAGGATCACTCTGCCCGCTGATGACTGGGATTATTTGTGATCCTCAGATGGGGAAGTTGTTCCAGGAATTGGAGATGACTGCATTTGTCGTTATCTGTCGGTAATGTCTCTTGTTGTACTGTTTGCTGAAGCTTCATTGGTGTATCCCAACATTTGTGATCATGGTAAGATGGGGTTTGGAAGTTTGAGGGGGTAGTAGTGGGTGGTAAGAAGGGGTTTGGGTTACTTGGGAGGGTGTGCAGAAAGGACAGTTTAGTAAGGGATAAAATTAGGTGTGGTACCTGGTAAGGTGTACGGAAAGAAAAATTTAGTAAGGGATAACATTAGGTGTGTTGGTAAACCTGGTAAGGTGTACGGAAAGAACAATTTAGTAAGGGATAAAATTAGGTGTGTTGGTAAACCTGGTAAGGTGTACGGAAAGAAAAATTTAGTAAGGGATAAAATTAGGTGTGTTGGTAAACCTGGTAAGGTGTACGGAAAGAACAATTTAGTAAGGGATAAAATTAGGTGTGTTACCTGGTAAGGTGTACGGAAAGAACAGTTTAGTAAGGGATAAAATTAGGTGTGTTACCTGGTAAGGTGTACGGAAAGAACAGTTTAGTAAGGGATAAAATTAGGTGTGTTACCTGGTAAGGTGTACGGAAAGAACAGTTTAGTAAGGGATAAAATTAGGTGTGTTACCTGGTAAGGTGTACGGAAAGAACAGTTTAGTAAGGGATAAAATTAGGTGTGTTACCGGGTAAGGTGTACGGAAAGAACAGTTTAGTAAGGGATAAAATTAGGTGTGTTACCTGGTAAGGTGTACGGAAAGAACAGTTTAGTAAGGGATAAAATTAGGTGTGTTACCTGGTAAGGTGTACGGAAAGAACAGTTTAGTAAGGGATAAAATTAGGTGTGTTACCTGGTAAGGTGTACGGAAAGAACAGTTTAGTAAGGGATAAAATTAGGTGTGTTACCTGGTAAGGTGTACGGAAAGAACAGTTTAGTAAGGGATAAAATTAGGTGTGTTACCGGGTAAGGTGTACGGAAAGAACAGTTTAGTAAGGGATAAAATTAGGTGTGTTACCTGGTAAGGTGTACGGAAAGAACAGTTTAGTAAGGGATAAAATTAGGTGTGTTACCTGGTAAGGTGTACGGAAAGAACAGTTTAGTAAGGGATAAAATTAGGTGTGTTACCTGGTAAGGTGTACGGAAAGAACAGTTTAGTAAGGGATAAAATTAGGTGTGTTACCTGGTAAGGTGTACGGAAAGAACAGTTTAGTAAGGGGCGTGGGTGGGATAAGAGCAGTAGCAAAGACGTAGGGGTGGCTGAAACAGCAATCGTTACGGATGCTGGCTGATGTGGAAAGGGACAGTAACAAGTGGGTAGTAAATGGGCAGAACATTGATACGAGGATAGTAGGTTGGGGTAGAGCAATGGTAAGGGGGTAGTAGGTTGAGGGTAGAGCAATGGTACGGAGGTAGTAGGTTGAGGGTAGAGCAATGGTATGGAGGTAGTAGGTTGAGGGTAGAGCAATGGTAAGGGGGTAGTAGGTTGAGGGTAGAGCAATGGTAAGAGGGTAGTAGGTTGGGGGTAGAGCAATGGTAAGGGGGTAGTAGGTTGAGGGTAGCAACAATGGTAAGAGGGTAGTAGGTTGGGGGTAGAGCAATGGTAAGGGGGTAGTAGGTTGAGGGTAGAGCAATGGTAAGGTGGTATGTATTATGTTCAAGGTAGAGCAATGGTAAGGGGGTAGTAGGTTGAGGGTAGAGCAATGGTAAGAGGGTAGTAGGTTGAGGGTAGATCAATGGTAAGGGGGTAGTAGGTTGAGGGTAGAGCAATGGTAAGGGGGTAGTAGGTTGAGGGTAGAGCAATGGTAAGGGGGTAGTAGGTTGAGGGTAGAGCAATGGTAAGGGGGTAGTAGGTTGAGGGTAGAGCAATGGTAAGGTGGTATGTATTATGTTCAAGGTAGAGCAATGGTAAGGGGGTAGTAGGTTGAGGGTAGAGCAATGGTAAGAGGGTAGTAGGTTGAGGGTAGAGCAATGGTAAGGGGGTAGTAGGTTGAGGGTAGAGCAATGGTAAGGGGGTAGTAGGTTGAGGGTAGAGCAATGGTAAGAGGGTAGTAGGTTGAGGGTAGAGCAATGGTAAGGGGGTAGTAGGTTGAGGGTAGATCAATGGTAAGGGGGTAGTAGGTTGAGGGTAGAGCAATGGTAAGGGGGTAGTAGGTTGAGGGTAGAGCAATGGTAAGAGGGTAGTAGGTTGAGGGTAGAGCAATGGTAAGGGGGTAGTAAGTTGAGGGTAGAGCAATGGTAAGGGGGTAGTAGGTTGAGGGTAGAGCAATGGTAAGAGGTTAGTAAGTTGAGGGTAGAGCAACGGTAAGAGTAAGAGTTTCATAGGAAGAGGGTAGAGCAATGGTAAGAGTATAATAGGTTGAGGGTAGAGTAATGGTAAGAGTGTCATATGTTGGGGGTAGAGCAATGGTAAGAGTGTGATATGTTGGGGGTAGAGCAATGGTAAGAGTGTCATAGGTTGAGAGTAGAGCAATGGTGGGGGTAGTAGGTGGGCCTATACATATACTTTATAAATACGTTCACAAAAATAAACACACTGGCACAGAAATAGGAAAACAGTCGCTGCTTTATGAGGCCTCTATCACAACAACTTTAGAAAGACAACATTGGTGTATCACTTCCCGGCCAGGTCGGCCAGGAATGCAGTGCTCAAGCAATCTGTGAGTTTGCTGCAATCTATATGAAGGTTGTCACTACTCGAGAGCTTCTCCCTGCCGCTGTCAGAGATACCCTCAGCCGCCTGTAGCCAGCCAGCCTGCCGAGTGGGCCACAGTCACTGCCAGCATCCAGCAGCAACCTGTGTGTGTGTGCATGTGCTGTACTCTCGTGAATGCAGGCAGAGACTGTAAGTGTTACATGGTAAGTGCCGTGCGGGAAAGTCCAGCTTGCGGTTCTCGGCACACAACGAACTCCACACCACTCCAGTCCACTTGTGTGGGGCTGGGCGGATTCTTCAATCAAGGCGGCAAGCAGCCGAAAAACTGCCGTTGGTGATCATGTTTCCTGGAATTTCCTGGCCGCGTTTCGATGCCGTGAGTGACGCGTGCCATGGGTGCGAGTGCGACGGACACCATGGGAAGGCGACATCATGGTAGTGGCCGGGAGACGTAGACGTAGACGCGCTCGCACCTACCGGATGTTTACGAGTGTCTGTAGCGGGTAGAGGGCTCGATAGGTAGAGACGAGACGACGCAGCTTCTGCCATGAGGCAGCAGTCTATGGATGGTTACAACGCGATTGTGTTCGTCCTCACGTGACGAGATGAGCATCCGTCGTACGCAGCCACGCGTCAGATTCTGTCTAGGTCAGTACCCCTCGATGTTTGCCCCGCCCCGTGTGTGGGGCATTTAGGCCCTAGCTGTTCACCATGTGTGTGGGGGTGAATACCCACTTTGGTTGTGGGGGTAGGTACCCACTTGGGTTCATCCCCTGTGGGGTGGCATAGTTTTGTGGATTACCAGGTGCAGGTTTGTGGATTGTTATCTATGACAGAACCATCACTTGTGTCACATGAGGTGCCAGCCTTGTCCAATGTGGGATGTTTTTATGTGGTTATGACATTCTCACGGTGTATCTGTGTAATTGTATTTTAGGTATAGTGCCTCCCCCCATTCCTATTGCCTCATTAAGTTATTGGACATTAAGTTAATGTATAATGTTTTTGCATGTTGGATCAACAATAGATTTATGTCATAGTTAGGTCAGCTGGGTGTAGAATATTCAGCAAAAGATTATTCTGTATAAAAATTCAAATAATTTGGGTTAATTACTATATTTGGTATGAAGTATATCTGAGGGTCTTTGGATGGGTGAAACTGTTTTGAAAGAAACCCATTTGCTCTATCCCAGAGCAACCCTATTTCAATAATATGTGCGTCACTTTAGATCACTTGAAGCCATGACTTCAGGTAAGTAATTCTCTCGAAGTTTACTTAGCAACATAAACTCAATGTGTCATGCATTAGTCAATGGAATGCAGATATGTTCTAGTAACTGATGGTGTTGATTAATTGGTAGAAATTATAAATACATTTGCAATATATGCTGTATTCTATTACGATATTGCACCATAAAATATCTCGACCTAAATCCCAACCTAGCGACTTGCTGGTGTCTAAATTAATGGTTTCCAGCACATGCTGCATTGCGTTTATGCCAGCATGGCAGGGCAGTGGCCTCCCACACAGTTCACTGGTTTTCATCATCTTGGAGCCATTTCAGTCTGCTTCTGTTGCCATAGTTCACACAGCTGTTTAATTGAGTCACCAGCCGGCCTTAGACGTTAATGAAAATTTGTGAGCAGGCCATGGATAGTTTCCTAGCTGCAGGAACAGCGTGACTGAAGCGCATATGTTAGCACGTGGCACTTTGATCAATGCGGGGTGCCACGTTATGTAAGAACCGTCAGTACCATCTGATGGGAGGGCTGTGCTAGGCACTCACTGGACACATGGTTTTGAAAGTTTCTGAACTGATGGTTATACTGTAGTTAGTCCAAGATATTCTGTTGTCACAAATTGGTAGGAGATCCCCAAGGTTATCTGCTCATGTAGAGCCTTTAAGGAGTAAAGTGAAATCAAGTTATTTGCTCAGGTATGCACCCTGCTATCAAATGAAGTTATTTGTTCATGTTCGGGTTGTATTATACAAAACATTCAAGAGAAGTTGTGTAAGTGGTCGTAGGAGCCAGTTGCTGGCTGCAGTGACTGCGGAAAACACTTGTACAGTAATAATAACGGGATTGAGTCATCAAATGAGTTCATTTGCTCAGGTAGGGGCCCTGTCATCAAGTAAAATTATTTGCTCAGGTAGGGGCATTGTCATCAAATTAAGTTATTTGCCCAGGTAGGGGCACTGTCATCAAAAGAAGTTATTTTTTCATATACTGCCCATACTGTCAATCAAAGTAATTTGCTCAGGTAGGGAAATTGTCACCAAATGAACTTTATGTACTCAGATGAGGGCTCTGACATTACATAAATCATTTGCTTTGCAGAAAAAGCACAAAGTGTTTTTTTTACAATATAACACACATGAAACTAGAATACTTTTTCTTATGTTTAAGCAAATTCATCTAATAACATTACATCGTCTTCTAGGTGTGACAGTGATAACAGTTAAATAATAAAAGGGTGAAGAACACGTCTTGTGTTTTCTCAATCATACACAACATAGCTGTGCAATAGAACTCAGTGCCTTCACCAGTGGGCAGGTATGGCTTTCATGGGCAAGATGAAATTAGCCAGATCTAACCAGATTGCCGGCGAGAGCAACAAGGAGACTGGTCTCTGGAGCGAGGGCCCTTCACGTGTTAGGATTGCCTCGACTCTCTTAATGATGTACAAAATAGTCGCAGTCGTTGTGGGACTACTGGCAAATCAATACCTTGTTCGCATGAACATCATCACTAGACGGCAACATTCCTTCGCCCACCGTATCCCCACGTGTAATTACCACTTATGATCCCCCAGGTACGGTTTAATTCCTGTCTCCCTCCCGAATATCCTGTCAGTTAAGACCAGTCCACATATTGCAATGTCTTCTTTATCTCATGACCAGCTCTGGACTCTATTGGCCACGGACGTGGTTAGAATATGGCCACGGTTTGGTGGAACAACATCGCAAGTGTAGCCGCTGTAGCACTGGTTGAGGTCTAAAGATTTTTGATTCTGGAGGGGGCATGTAATACAGTTTTTGTTTATGAGAAACTTGCACCGTTGAATTTACACACTTCCTGTTTACCTGTCTGTCATATCCTCGGCACTCTGAGGGCAGGTGAAATGGATGTTGGGGTCTGTTGAGATTGTATTACGTGGGAGGATAAAAAGAAATATGGCAAGTAGACATGGATGTCGGTGGCTTAGCAAAAGTCACCCAGTGTTTCTTGTTTGTGTTCCCATATTTGTCGTTATTTAGGTTATTCACAATGTTAGTTGATCATTAAGTCCATTCATTTATCATACTTATATAATGTCAGTCCACAGTCAGGGCTGATTGCTATAACAATTATCATATGATAAAATAGAGATCAAATAATATTTAAATGTTATAATAAAAGTTGTGTTAGGGTGAATCAGATATCTCTTTGTATAATTTTTTAAATGTTAATTGAGTTTATATTCATTCTCAAACTCAATCCTGGGTATCCTGATAAGTGACACATAATTAGATAAAGAATTGTTTGCGTTAATTTACATATAAACTGTATTTACATACAACCATACCCAAAGAGTCAATTGCTATTCAATTATAGCCATTATACAAAACAATCACGACCGAATCATTGACACAATTTAAGCAGATGGAATGCGACAGCTGCATAAATATGTATAAAATTACAACTGTAATTAATTATGTTTACACTCGTAATCAGAATCGATCCCGAGTATCGCACAGGGATATTTGTTCAGGTCGAGGGAGAGACTAGATGTTTGTAGCAACAGCTGCCAGATGAGCGTCTGGGTCCGTCTGATTGAAGATTGAAACATCTGGCCGCGCCATCGCACGGATCACACAGTCCAGCGTGCCCAGAGCGACAGATCCCACTTAACCCAATCTCCGCCACCGTCTCCCCCCAGAATGAGTTTGCAGAGCCACGGTGACAGAAATTATCAGAAATGCTTTGGATCCACTTTGTGTTTTGAAGTGCGTTTGCCGCGTGCTAGTGCCGGTTGATTAGTAAAAGCTGTGAACGCCTTGCTGGGTCCCGGGGAGTAACGTCGACATTCTGAGTGTGTACTCTGTAGCACGCTGCATCCTAATGGCTAAGTCCTCAGCAGGTGTCTCTGATTACTGGGGCTGCATGCAGGCGGAAAATGGCCCGATTGATAGCCCGAGTGATTTCTGAAGTTAAGTCGTTAGCAATTGTTTCAAGTTTCAATCATTTTGTGCGTTTGTGTGTGTTTATAATAATTATATATACAGCTGTATATATAAATTATATATATATATATATATATATATATATATATATATACATATATACAGCTGTATATATAAATCTCTCTCGCTATATATATATATATATATATATATATATATATATATATATATATATATATATCCATGTAACTGTGATGTGTCCTTATTAACTTCAGATGTTTATATTTACATTTTTATATAATAATTATATATTTACTGAAATAAATTGAGTTACTGCAGAAAATAATATTTCAAATTATAAACTATTACAGGGTATTCCTTTTAAAGAAGATTACAAATTGCACTATTGACTTCAAAAGAGCCAGCAGTTTTGCTAGTACATTGCCATCTTAAATATATTAATAAACGTGTTTAAAAATGGCAAAACATAAATACAACAAATAGTAGCATTGTCAGACCACTGTATCATTGTGTTTAAACTATTATGTTGTATAAATGATTATGCACATTATTATGATCTGTTTATTAATAAATACAACAACAACAATGACAATAAAATAAAATGAAGCTTTCAGTCTAAACCATCAGAGCTCAAGAGACTTGTATGAAAACTCCAAGTGTCTAAAAGGGGTGAACGACTGAAATCCCAAACAGCAAATACAACTTCTTGTGGAGGCTTAGATTGTGACTCACACGGGATAAACACGTTGAGATGCAGAGCTTCTGTCTTACAAATCATTTGGAAGGTGGAGAAGACATTTCCAGGTGACTGTTCTGGAGAGACGGAAGTGCCGTGGTTACTGGTTACTGGTTACTGGTTGCTGGTTACTGGTTACTGGTTACTGGTTGCTTGGCGACCACAGCCAGACTTCTAAAAACATAACACTAGTCCAATCTGAATTTGGAACGCTGGTTCAAAAACTTGGTGTGGGAAGATAATTAATAAATAAAATTATCTGCTGTCGGAAGAAGAGGGTGTGTGCCATTTAACTTATCCGTGAGGTTAAACATTTTTTAAGCTGCCAGAAATGCCAGTTTCACCCACCCTTTGACACATAAAAACACTGTTCTTCTCAAACCACCTTGATTTACTCCCCCACCCTTAAAGCTGGCCAAAAAGCCCCACATTCAGGCTCAGGCTTATTGGGGGTAGAACTATATGTCTGCCCTCCCCCCTGAAACAATTCCAGGGGCAGTTGTCCCCCTGTCCTGTGCCAATGGGTAGACTATAACTAGACATCAACCAAGAGCTATCATGAGACTTGCCCTAGGACTACTAGATGATAGCAATGATGATAGGAAGGAGGCATGTGTTATGTAAGGACTAAGGACACAGACAGCTGGCTCATCTCTGTAGACGTGCTGTGCTGTGCTGTGCCGATTGCTTCTCAGGGGCATATGTAGAAATGTAGGTGTTGTATTTTACTGCTGTCATCATCGGCTATCAGCCCCCCTGTGTACACTGCAGCCGTGTGGCATTTACACAACCTCCCTCTCCAAGGACTCGGTGGCGGATTGCATTTCCGAGGTTGAATTTGCAGCTGATCTGGAAACTGTGATACAACCTCTGTGGACTGTAATCGTGGAGGTGTGAGATTTTAAACACATGATGGGAAATATGTATTAGTGCAACGATTTCTGTGTTTGTTGTCAAGCATATTTATGTCAGGATTTGTGGTGGTTACCATTAATTTTCATTTGTGTTCTAAGTTCTTAGAAGCTGTGATGACATTTGTTAATATACAGCAAATTGTTCTGTAGATTCTAAAATTGTATGTGTTATTAAAGTACTAGTTTATACAAAATCTGTACAATTTAAAAAAAATTAGAAGCCTCATTGGGAAGATGGAGATGGTTTGTCTTCCACAATAGTACACTCTCAGTGATTGATATAATCATTTATATTTTGGCAAATGTGGTGATGAATACACATTATACTGCACAATAACAAGCCATATTGGGCTGATCTATAAATCTAGATTTGGCCAGTATGCAAGTGATAGCAACGATGCATTCTACTTTGAAGTAAATTACGTTTTGTCTAACCTGTATAATGGCCAGCAAACTAGGTACTATCTACGCAGCCTGTGAGTTGGGAGGGACAGGCCAGGAACCCTACAGTACAACGTTTCTAGGGAGAGGTATATTTTAGTCCAGACTCGGACAGGAGTTTGCATGATACAAGATAGCTCAACAGCTGGTCGACGTTGCCTTCTGGATAATTTTACACGCAACCGTCTTACAGTTGTGTTCGTCTGCTCACATGTCCTTTCCACCTTGTTAGCAGTTTCATTCTGACTCACGTAGAAGAGAGTACACCATTCGATGCTGTGTCAACAGTACTGTACATTGACTTGGTGTTTGTTTCAGTGTAACCAATGGCATTATTCTTGGACGGTCACTGCCGGCTGGTTAGTGTTGTCTTAACCTGAAGGTTGTAAACTACATCCCCCCCCCCAGTAATGATGATAACTTGCGCCTGATAATATGGCAGAATCGTCAAGAATGAGTTATTGGCATTGCCGCTTTGGTGGTGGTTTTTTCCGGTTGCCCTTGTATTGGGAGTCAAGACTTCCAAGGAACATCCGATACATCACTGCCACAGGCAATATGCTCTCAGCCCCACCCTCACATCTGTCTTAAGCCTACGTCTTCAGATTAGATTCACAGTGAGAAAAACACATATTGATTGTACAATTATTCAGCGTCATTCGTCCAAGTGTATTTATCCAAGTGTTAGCATGTTTTGGTAGTTTTTATTAGTTGTCAGTACTATTGATTATTAAATTGCAAGTATGTTAAAAGCAACTCTGTTTTGTGTGTAAATTTAGTCCATGTTTACATTCAGAGAATATTGATAGTATTTGTCTATTTAAAAACCATTCTTGTGCAACGTTTGATTGACTGTTAAAGGAATATGCAAATATGCATTTGGTACTTGTGGTTTCCGTATATATATATATATATATATATATATATATATATATATATATATATATACAGAAGAATTTTTTTAAACAACATCCCTTGATATAAATATGTTTAATCAAGTTTTAACAAAAACAATTAAGCAGGTAAAATAAAATTCATTCAATTTCTCATGCATTTATCCTGTACTAAGCAGTGAAATATGTACATGCCAAAACACTTGCAAACACTCTCCGTGCTTCAAAGCTACCATGTAGTCTTCAAGAGTCTGTTAAATACAAGCGCAGTAAATGGAACCAACAACTTTTGGCAACAGATTTGTGGTGTATGTAACAGTTCTCTTAATCTCACTTGTTAATTGGTGTTTTGTCGTGTGTACTGAAGGATAAATCAGTGCAAACAAGTCGACTGGCAGACATTAATGTTAGCAGTAGTGAGTACTGTGCTTGTTACTCATTCAACTCGGATGGTACTGCTTGCTATATAGTATATATGCACACATTTTTTGAATTCTTCTTTACCACTTGTTTGCATTGTACACATATAGTACACATATAGTACACACACACACACACACACACACACACACACACACACACACACACACACACACATATATATATATATATATATATATATATATATATATATATATAACATATACAAATACACACACACACATATGTGTGTGTGTGTGTGTGTGTGTGTGTGTGTGTGTGTGTGTGTGTGTGTGTGTGTGTGTGTGTGTGTGTGTGTGTGTGTGTGTGTGTGTGTGTGTGTGTGTGTGTGTGTGTGTGTGTGTGTGTGTGTGTGTGTGTGTGTGTGTGTGTGTGTGTGTGTGTGTGTGTGTGTGTGTGTGTGTGTGTGTGTGTGTGTGTGTGTGTGTGTGTGTGTGTGTGTGTGTGTGTGTGTGTGTGTGTGTGTGTGTGTGTGTGTGTGTGTGTGTGTGTGTGTGTGTGTGTGTGTGTGTGTGTGTGTGTGTGTGTGTGTGTGTGTGTGTGTGTGTGTGTGTGTGTGTGTGTGTGTGTGTGTGTGTGTGTGTGTGTGTGTGTGTGTGTGTGTGTGTGTGTGTGTGTGTGTGTGTGTGTGTGTGTGTGTGTGTGTGTGGGTGGGTGGGTGGGTGGGTGGGTGGGTGGGTGGGTGGGTGGGTGGGTGGGTGGGTGGGTGGGTGGGTGGGTGGGTGGGTGGGTGGGTGGGTGGGTGGGTGGGTGGGTGGGTGGGTGGGTGGGTGGGTGGGTGGGTGGGTGGGTGGGTGGGTGGGTGGGTGGGTGGGTGGGTGGGTGGGTGGGTGGGTGGGTGGGTGGGTGGGTGGGTGGGTGGGTGGGTGGGTGGGTGGGTGGGTGGGTGGGTGGGTGGGTGGGTGGGTGGGTGGGTGGGTGGGTGGGTGGGTGGGTGGGTGGGTGGGTGGGTGGGTGGGTGGGTGGGTGGGTGGGTGGGTGGGTGGGTGGGTGGGTGGGTGGGTGGGTGGGTGGGTGGGTGGGTGGGTGGGTGGGTGGGTGTGTGTGTGTGTGTGTGTGTGTGTGTGTGTGTGTGTGTCTGTAATTTACTGTGTATAATATGTATAATACATCCTGCAACTTGTTTCTTGTATTGTTGTTTCACTTTTCTGTTATTCCTGTGACTTTGTTTCCTACTCTTGATAAAATCTGCGACTGTTTGTGTTGGACACTGATTCCATGCTGTGACATGTATCATGGTGTGAGTAAATTATAAGTGTTGATTGGATTTATTTCCATTTGGTCAACTTTGTACCGGGTTATATTTGGAGCATGTCAACGCTGCGGTTACAGAATTGAACTTTCACTTTGAGAACCAGATTTCACTTCCTGTAGCCATTTCAGGAAAGTCTTTGTGCAGTAATCACAGGGTGGCTAAAATCTTCCCATAACAATTGCCAGTGTTTCAGTTAACAGTTCAGCAATAAAATGTGCAGCTGTGCGCTGTGGTGTGTCCTGGGCTGGACTAGGAGGCGGTCCATAAGAACTTACCCTGACTGTGTTTACTTTGTGTGACCTGACGAATGGTTTGTTCTTTCAGAGGATGGAGAGCTTCCGTACGAGCAGGGCACTTGTGACCTGGCACTGGTGCCGCGGCGGGCCAGCATCAGTGGTAAGTGCACCAGTGCATTGTACATGTATGTCTCTTGGATGCCAATGACACAAGAAGCCTCGTGTAGGATAAAATGTGTGCCAGTCACACGTGTTTGGTTGATAACATTTACACTTATTTTAAAGGCATAACTGACAATATTTTTGGTAAAATTTTTTGCTCCTTCATTTGTTACCCATCTACCACTGTCCAAGCATATTTCTACCCATTCACAATGGGTTTTACCTGTCCAAATGATGGGTGGACGGGTCTGTGCGTAAAGCTATGAGTGACACACAATGTTACAGTGTCTGTGGGGCTCATTTGTCATGTGTCACGTGTCCTTTACACTATGTACTTTATTCTTCTAATGTTGAGCTGGGGAAATGATGTGTCTGTCACATTAAATAACATAGTTGGTTGAAGTAGAGTAACGGCGTATCCTTTTCTGCATCAGGTAGCTGGAGTGCTCGTTTGCTGTTGTAAAATGCTGATGTCCTATCACCTCTGCTGTTTATTTATAAAAACATGGACAAATATGATACATGTGCGCATTTCTGTAACATTACTTATGATGACGTGTGTCTATGTACACCTTATGGTTAGTAATTCCTGTACTTGCTGGGGTCAGAAATAAACGTTCTTGTTGTTCTCGTTCCTGTGCCAGTGTACTGTCAAGTAATGGTAATGGTAAACCAAAGAGTCCAAGTCGACAGGGAATAAATTTAATACATTGGAAATATACCTCCTAGGTTAATAGCTCTTGGGACAATGCACCATTAAAGAAAATATGTTGTTAATCTAAATAATTGTTTTGAAACTGCAAATATCCACTGCTGTATTTGCGGTGATGATACTTCTCTGACACGCCAGTGACAAGGGCCCACTGGCGGGTCAGTCTTAACAGTTCTCGTGGTATTAAAAATCACTGTATTAAGGATCAAATTGATATTAAAGTGCAAAATCAAGTTTAAGACTTGTTAACAACTTTAGTGAAATGGTCCCCATAGTTCAACAACAACAACAACAACAACAACAACAACAACAACAACAACAACAACAACAACAACAACAACAACAACAACAACAACAACAACAACAACAACAACAACAACAACAACAACAACAACAACAACAACAACAACAACAACAACAACAACATTGCTTCCTTTGTCCTAGGATGTAAGCACCTAGCTTCCTAGAAACACGGCTACCTGGTGGTTTTGGTGTCGGTGGGGGAGGGTGGGGGAGGGGGCACCTGTTGGGTCAAGTATGGGTGGCATTGGACTAAGTCGTTACCCACGAATGCAGCCTAGATTCCCTCAGCCACAGCCCTATTTATACTGCTGGGTTAGCGCGGGTGAGGAGAGTGCAGTTTCTCTCACCTGCAGTTAGCAGCGTCCGGTAATGGGCACACTTGTGGTCAAGTGGTCAAGGTGATGCTAATTATAAAGTAGAATCTGTGTGGATGTGGACAGGAAGTTATGGTAAATTATGAAGTAGAATCTGTGTGGATGTGAACAGGAAGTTATGGTAAATTATGAAGTAGAATCTGTGTGGATGTGGACAGGAAGTTATGGTAAATTATGAAGTAGAATCTGTGTGGATGTGGACAGGAAGTTATGGTAAATTATGAAGTAGAATCTGTGTGGATGTGGACAGGAAGTTATGGTAAATTATGAAGTAGAATCTGTGTGGATGTGGACAGGAAGTTATGGTAAATTATGAAGTAGAATCTGTGTGGATGTGGACAGGAAGTTATGGTAAATTATGAAGTAGAATCTGTGTGGATGTGGACAGGAAGTTACGGTAAATTATGAAGTAGAATCTGTGTGGATGTGGACAGGAAGTTATGGTAAATTATGAAGTAGAATCTGTGTGGATGTGGACAGGAAGTTATGGTAAATTATGAAGTAGAATCTGTGTGGATGTGGACAGGAAGTTATGGTAAATTATGAAGTAGAATCTGTGTGGATGTGGACAGGAAGTTATGGTAAATTATGAAGTAGAATCTGTGTGGATGTGGACAGGAAGTTATGGTAAATTATGAAGTAGAATCTGTGTGGATGTGGACAGGAAGTTATGGTAAATTATGAAGTAGAATCTGTGTGGATGTGGACAGGAAGTTATGGTAAATTATGAAGTAGAATCTGTGTGGATGTGGACAGGAAGTTATGGTAAATTATGAAGTAGAATCTGTGTGGATGTGGACAGGAAGTTATGGTAAATTATGAAGTAGAATCTGTGTGGATGTGGACAGGAAGTTATGGTAAATTATGAAGTAGAATCTGTGTGGATGTGGACAGGAAGTTATGGTATTAAGGAGGAGGGTGCAGGATAGATTCACCGAGACAGATTCCATCAAGACATTGTTATCCACCTTGACAAAAAATCCTAAATACCCACCTGGGCACAATCACCCTGGAATTACTTTCCCCTGGATAAAAGCCCTATTTACACTAGTATGGTTACCGATGTAGCGTGAATTAATAGTAATATACAAAATGTCAATTTAATACCAATTTAATACAATTTAATACCAGTGGAAAACCTGCTATTTATATGTGAACATATTCATTCAGAAAGCCTGTTGACACATCGAAGACAGAAAAGAACAGCACTCGTAACCATCCGCCCCTTTCTGCCGTGTAGCATTTGATCCGATTGATCACAGCTCTTTGGCCCCTTATCTGACACCCTGCCCAATGCCGTACCCTATCATTAGCAACTACATGGCCATTCTGAAGGCAGTGTGTGAAATACTGTCACAGCTATTGTCTGTCAATTCGCCCCGATCTGATACCGCACACACGCACAGACGCTGGTCACAAATTGGGCCCCGAGTTGATAACACCAGCAGGCCGAGGACACGGTCCCGTGAACACGATAGCGATCGTGTTTGCCCACCCACAAACACGTATAGGTTGACACAACCAGCACGTCATTCCGTTGGTGACACTTTGCCAAATGTCCCATTGATTCGATCGACCCAGGTAGTGATGGGTCAGTGGTGATATGTGGATCACGCGGCTGTATTTGAGCACTTGACTTCTGCGTTAGTCGGCGCCCTGAAGGATTACACAGCATGTCGACGCAGGCAGGGTGTATAGGGGGCTGCTGAGCCATGAGGGTGGTACTACAAGAAGGAAGGGAGGGGGAGGGTGAGGGGGACATGACGAGAGCCTACTCGTTGCTCTGTTGTGTCCCCGCCACCATCCTGAGCGTGGGACAGGGGACCACCCAGGCGTACGCTCCCCTCTGTCGTATAGGTGAGTTTTTGCAGGTGTAGCTTTCCTGTCTGGTGTTTATGTGTTTGTCATGTGTCACGGAACCCGGCTGATGTTACCCAGTTGTAACAGATTAGTAGAAGAGATTCTTGTGCGGGGGGGGGGGGGTTTGTTCAGGACATCTAGTCGCAGAACTGTTTAGGGTAAAGTGTTCGTTTTGCGGGAGAAAAGTATGTGTATGATAAGTTTGTATAGGACATTTTAGTCTATTCAGGAAAGTGTTGTATCCCAGCAAACAAGGAATCATTTCTGAGCCAGTTGGCACGTGTCATACTGGTTCATAATTGGTACGACTCCACCAGTACGTGTTTTCATGTGTATTCACGTGAATACACGTGTTCTGCCTGTTGTCATGAGTTTTGAACGAGTTTGACACGAGTCGTACTGGGTCAGAACTGGTACGGTTTCACTGGCACGTGTCATCACGTTAAAAATTCGTGATTTCACGGTAAACACTTGTCGACACACCAAATTTTTTCACAGAATCTGGTGAATTCACATACGGAAACATGTGAATTGAGCCAGTTGAACTTGTGAATTAATTTACAGAACATGTGAAATCACGGGTCGTTGTTTGCTGGGAGTAGATATACTGGAATTGGAAATTTCTAATATAAGCATCTGCAGCTGTGGTATACTGGTATACATGCTAACTTAACATTTACACACATATCCTAAATACATGAATCCTGTGGATCGTCACAAAGTGGTGGTGATGAGCGAGCCCTTGGATGTTTGGTAACATAGGGGTGTCTTGTTTGACTAGACTTGTGGACTGAATGCAACAGTCATATCGATATGATTTGCGTGATAAAATGTACATATCCCACCCCATAATGTGAATCAATCTCCAGACCAGTATTTTATATACCCAGGGTCATTCAGTATCTTTCAAAGATGTGACCCACAGAGTTCTGACGAAACGTTGCTTCTTCGAAGTAGTTGAGATCTATGTTGTGGGGAAATGTTCCACGGTGACATGTTATGTATCCAAACATCACCTGTTGACACCTACCTGCTGCTGTGACCTGATGATAAAGTGCCTGCATTGCAAACAGACGCAGTGTAATCAAATCATGACGTTTATATCGTGCCACACACCTCGGTGTTGTTGCAGACTCCGCAGTAGTTCTGTAGTCCACCCTGCAGATAAGTAAACTGTTCTCTGGCCTGTCTCACTATCGCACCACCAGAGTTCTCTCTGGAGTACTCGTTTCTTGTCGTCGTACCAAGTACCAATTTTTCACAAAGTACTAATTATTTGTAGTTTTTCTTGTATGTTAAAGTACTCACACTCGTTACTTGATAACATAAGAGGTTTTATGAGGACTTTGGAAATAGTTTAGAGTACCGCACATGTATTTTATTATAATTATAGCATGTATTAAACAACACCTCAGATCCGTGGATAATGCTCTGACTGAGCTTGTGTCATACAAATTACATTAAATACTTGTGCTTGAGTACTTTCAAAAGTACTCGTACTCGTTACCCGAGTACTGTCTGGGACGAAGAACTCATTACTTGTATACATAGCTGAGTACTCATACTCATTACTCAAGTATTGTAAGTCTGGTACTCACCCCAATCCGGGGGTCCAGCAAAGAAGAAGTATTCCACAGCTGGAGGGTGTCGGTTGACCCGCAGTGCCCCCCACCCCTGCACCCCCCATGCCAACACCTGTGAATTGGTGAGACATCCGCCAGGCCTCTTGTGAGTCTGCCGGGGAAGCAGTAGTTTGTTGCTGCCCTCCTTCCCACTGTCTCACCATCTCGTGTCCAGTTGAATCACTGTTTACCCGTAGCGTTGCAAGATCATACAGATGGTAACTGCGCATTATCAACACATCCACAAATAATACAATAATCATACAACATTACAACTTACATGGCATCGTAGTAAAATTGTTAGGACACCACGGCACACTCTCAATTGCAACAATCTTTGTTAGAATCCTCTTACTGCCAGTTCGAAATGTGGGCAGTTTTGTCCAGTCCATATTGCTCTAATTCACTTTGCTAGATAATTGACCACAGTGTACCTGGCAGTCATGGATCAATATCTACAAAATGTTGTCATGCAATAATTGCCTAATGGCTGAATACCTCCCAGGCAGTGCCAGTTGAACAACCCTAAGGCCTAAGGACCATGCTGTGTAAGAATTTTCCATTTTTACTGGGTCAACATGCTAGAGCTCTGGCAGAATTGTAGACCACACACAGCTCTACATGCAGTGTTTTCTTATGAGCACACGAGACATGTTTGTGTACCGAGGCAATCAATACTTACTTATAAATAAGTGTGTTCTCTGCCTACATTCTAAGGCTGCATCTGATAAGGAAGTACAAACTACGTATTCTGTGGCTGATGGAGGAGGTAAATGTGAAGAGAAATCTCTTGTGGATTCTAAAGATCAACTTACTTCTTTGTTATGCTTTGTTATGCAAAAATAACACTCTCTTGGGTAGACGTTGAGAGAGAGAGAGAGAGAGAGAGAGAGAGAGAGAGAGAGGAGAGAGAGAGATAGAGGAGAGAGGAGAGAAGAGAGAAGAGAGAGAGAGCATTGTGAATGTGCATTGGCTAGCACATGTCCAAACAAGGCCAGGGAAGAGGAATTTGTTTTTATTTGATACGGCATATCCATGTCAAAAATAATCCAAATACATCAAGTTACTGTAAGCGCGATAAAATGTATGACAATGGAATGACCAAAAGAAGCGTCAGGAGACTCCTGTGAGAGAGTTGTAGTCGATATCCTGGAGCCACTCTTGTGATAAAAACTAACTAGATCAGCACATCACCCAAATCAAATTATTCAACTAAAAACATTAAATGAATGTTAACATTTGTGTAGTGTAGCTTATGATTTATCATCATTGTGTTTCTGTGTAAGGCACTACTTCTGTGTTGTATAAAGTTGGATAGAATTGACAGGTGGTTGGTGGTGTTGGTTTTAAATATTCCATACATATAAACCTGGGTAGCAATTTTGCATTGAGAATTTTATTAGATAATTTTGTAAAAATAAACTTTAGTATAATTGGCAAATCCTTGTGACCTGTATGTATTAAGCTAAGAAGATCCAGCATACGGTAACTGTAAACCCTAGATATCTATTTCTTATTCCTTTAGTTTATTAGTTACATGTTTACTAAATTGGGCACCAAAGAAGGTGACTGGGCACCCCAACCCCTGTATTGGCCACCCTCAGTGCTGCAAGGTTGACTTGGCACGATAATCTAAAATAACAGCTACAACTCAGCTAGCTGATAACCACAGCACACACATGGTGGTATTATTATATGTCTATTGATTGTGTTGAATGGTAGAAATTGAGTGTGACCGCATGTAGCAGAGGTCTGAGAACTGAAGTGCAAAGGCCTTACAATACGTCTGGCAGCTACAGTCTGTTTAGCTGTGCAGTGTGTACATGTTTTTTTGTGGAAATGTACTGAAAATCTGGTCCTAGGGTTTGTTTCAACAAAAACAAAAACACGTCGAGTTGGAAACAAGCATGCCCTGCAGACACAGTGTGATCGTATACATTCGGTCCAACCCTCTTGTTGCTTGTGTGTTAATTGCTCTGCTGTGTGCTAGGGTCTGTTCGCTGGCCCAGTCAGTTACTTTTAATAACAACTGCCTTTGTAGTTGTGTAAGCACATCGTCAGTTGGTACACAGTAAGTGTTTGAATGTAGAATGAGACGAGCAGACATCAGCGCTTGGGGGGAGATGCGCTTACAATGCATCAGAATAAGGGTATTAATAAATAGATAGTACACAGTTGTTGGCATCTAAATAGTTTTGCATTATATATCATATATATATATAATATATACAATATATATATATATATATATATATATATATATATATATATATATGTATGTATGTATGTATGTGTATATATATATGTATATATATATACATATATATATATATATATATATATATATATATATATATATATATATATATATATATATATATATATATATATATATATATGACATCTACATACATATGTATGTCCATGTATGTGCATTGTTCAGGTATATAATTGTAGGTACATTCATATGGTATTAATGTATCAATGTGTCAGTGTGTAAAAACTGTGCATGTGCGATGTGTGTATGCATGCACATGCATGAATATGTATGCACATGTGCATGCATACACATACATACATGAAATTGTATATGCATACACATGCATTCTTGCATACAGATGCATTTTTGCAAACAAATGTATGTCATACAAATGTATGTATGTGGCACTATGTGCATACACATGCATCCTTGCATACAAATGTATGTATGTACATATGTGTATCCGTATTTTGCATTCATGCATGCAAAAACAAAAAAATACACAAAAATGATTATTTTTGTTATCTGTGAAATGGAATTATTTTACTGGTGTATTCCTTTACAGTAGCAAGAAATACTGAATCACATCAAGACACCTGTGGGTAGTTGTTTCCTTGTTGACAACTGGCTCTCACAGACACTCCATTGTAGCCACCAAACACACACAGTACAACACACTGTGACTCTATGTACACAGATGCTCTGTGTTCAAAGTCAATTTATTCTTATCAGTTAAATGTGTACTGAAGAAGAGATAGCAGTGATTAGACATACAGCAAACACTTGTCTTAGTAGACACAGTTCCACACTGCGCATAGTTATCATTCTTTTTTCACCACTGCCCTTTGCCTAGACTAGGGCGTATGACTTAGGTGTAGATATGAATAACTATAATCACTGTGCTTGATGTCTTGACAGTTATTGATTTCATTTCAGCATGTTGGCACTAAGGAGTGTTGTGATATTTGGATATTCGTTTTGTTAATGCATTTCCAGTGCCAGTGTACATGCACATGTGCACCTAGTCACGTGCACATTCAAACATTGTGCATGCTAGCATACATTTGCGTGCATGCGCATGCGCACGCGCACACACACACGCATACACACACACACGTGTGCGTGCACACACAATACATACACACATGCACATCACACATACACACACATTGCGTGTGTATTCGCGCACATGTGCATACATATTCATGCACACGCATGCATACACACATCGCCCGTACACACACACATACACACACACACACACACACACACACACACACACACACACACACACACATAGACACATTGATACATTAATACCATACGAATGTACCTACAATTATATACATGCACGCACACACGCACGCATGCACTCACACAACACACAACACACACACACAGACACAACACACACGCACACTCAACACACACACGCGCATGCGCACGCGCACACGTACACACACCAGCACACGCATACGCACGCACACACACACACCTGTCCTGTCCGTGACATCCCTGACACTGATGTATATTGCTGCTCTGCTTCAGAGGAGCGCCGTGGCACTGCGTTCGTAGAGTTGAACAAGAAGGAAGGATGTGGCCTCGGTCTAGTGCTGTCAGGTAGGAGCCTCGCGTCCATCCATCATCTCCTCTCATTCCAGCACACCCACAGATTCCACTCGACGTTTTTGCCATCACGGAATTGATACATCGATGAAAATCACATGCATTCCTGCATTATGAAGCATCTGCCCACAATCCGTAACGACGCAGTCTGTGCATATTAGTTAGTGAGCCCTGCACATCTCTATCACTGCACCATTTGCAGAGGCCTCGAGTGCCGGATATTGAAACTACGACTCCGTGCAATTCTATTTTCAGAAGCATTCCCATCGTAAAATGATGTTGTTTGTAGACACAGTGTGAAGTGTAAGCAGGATGTGAGGACGAATGACTGACAAATGCTATTTGTTTATTTATGTTAAACTTCTTTTCTAATACTACATTCCTCATTGTTCAGTAGATAAAATATATAAATTATATGAATTAATATAAAAACATAACTTTGTTGTTAAGACCCATAATACTAATTTATTTAACCAAAATACTATTGTTAAACAAAGTATTATAATACTATTACAAAATTATAAAATAATATCCAGTATGACAAAACATTTAAGTTAATTAAGCTGTCTACTAAAAAGAGGAGTCTTTAAAGACTTCCTTAACATATCCAGTGATTCAGTAATTCCTTACCAACCATGTCGTATCAGTTGATTTCATCAGCTATTGATGGTACCCAGTAGTCATTGAAACCATACTACTAAAAATTTGCTAGGGATCAGGGCGGTATTCTATTTTTCGGCATGGGTGTCACACAAAAACTAAAAATGGCATGTATTCAAGGACGTGTTTATTTCCTGAATTTCATTGCTATATACCAAATGTGAACAATAGGTAACACGCGTTCTGTCGTCAAAAAAGCAGACCCGAAACAGACCCCCCAAAATGGAGGTTTCAGAATGTTACTCCAAGTCATGAAAATGTCCCAAACAGTTCAATTACCAGCAGCAACAACTGTCACTAGCTTGTGTGTGACCCACGTGATGCAATCACAGCCTGGCAACGGCGTCTCATGCTTCCAATGAGTCTCTGGATGGCTGCCATCTCAATATTGCTCCATTACAAACATGGTATGATGCTTAGCAAATTTTGAGTAGTATAGGATCTTGCTAAATCTGAAGTCTGACACCACATTTGGGTGAGGAGGCAATGGCTGGAACTAACACTATGCTGTTTTGGACATTCTACGAAACCTTTGAGACCCTCCTCCCACCCCTAGGAGCTATGGTGGTGGAGCTGTAAGTGTGTCACTGTGTTACCTGGGACATTATGTAAATCTTGTAGTCACTGCGATTACACATGGACAGTTAGACGTGATCCGGCTCAGTGCGGTCAAATGACCCTGGGCAGACATGTGCTCTAGATCTGTGGTCATGTAACCTGGTGCCAGACCCACATATCAACACACTAGTCAGGTAGATAGCATTGATTGACAGCTGGGGTAACACACACTTTGACTGACAGCTGTGGTATCAGACACACTGATTGACAGCTGTGTTAACACCAGGGCTGTAGGCAGATGTTACCTGTGGTGAGCGGTGTTTCCCATCTCAGCGCTGGAATACAAGCTACCTCAGTGACTCAGTGATTGTTTTTAGGAAATTGCTGAACATGTTTCTTTATTGATCACTGATATAGTTTACAACTTACTTTTTTTAAAGATTGTATCATGATAGATATTTAACTGCCACATGCCATGTTGCATCAATGTTCTTCTTCCCTTCTTCCTCCCTTCTTTTCCCTCCATTTTCTTCCCTCCGTCTTCCTCCATTCTTCCTTCCTTATTCCTCCATTCTTCTTCCTCCCTTCCCCCTCCATTCTTCCTCCATTCTTCCTCCCTTCTTCCTCCCTTCTTCCTCCCTTCTTCCTCCCTTCTTCCTCCCTACTTCCTCCCTTCTTCCTCATTCTTCCTCATTCTTCCTCCATTCTTCCTCCATTCTTCCTCCCTTCTTCCTCATTCTTCCTCCATTCTTCCTCCTTTCTTCCTCCATTCTTCCTCCTCATTCTTCCTCCTCATTCTTCCTCATTCTTCCTCCCTTCTTCCTCCTCATTCTTCCTCATTCTTCCTCATTCTTCCTCACTTCTTCCTCATTCTTCCTCATTCTTCCTCCATTCTTCCTCCCTTCTCCCTCCATTCTTCCTCCATTTTTCCTCCATTCTTCCTCCTCATTCTTCCTCATTCTTCCTCATTCTTCCTCCCTTCTTCCTCATTCTTCCTCATTCTTCCTCCATTCTTCCTCCATTCTTCCTCCCTTCTTCCTCATTCTTCCTCCATTCTTCCTCCTTTCCTCCTCAATTCTTCCTCCTCATTCTTCCTCATTTTTCCTCATTCCTCCTCATTCTTCCTCATTCTTCCTCATTCTTCCTCATTCTTCCTCCATTCTTCCTCATTCTTCTTCCCTTCTTCCTCATTCTTCCTCATTCTTCCTCCATTCTTCCTGCATTCTTCCTCCTCATTCTTCCTGCTCATTCTTCCTCATTCCTGCCTCATTCGTCCTCATTCGTCCTCATTCTTCCTCATTCCTCCTCATTCTTCCGCATTCTTCCTCATCATTCTTCCTCATTCTTCCTCATTCTCCCTCATTCTTCCTCATTCTCCCTCATTCTTCCTCCAGTCTTCCTCCTCATTCTTCCTCCTCATTCTTCTTCATTCCTCCTCATTCGTCCTCATTCGTCCTCATTCTTCCTCATTCCTCCTCATTCTTCCGCATTCTTCCTCATCATTCTTCCTCATTCTTCCTCATTCTCCCTCATTCTTCCTCATTCTTCCTCATTCTTCCTCATTCTTCCTCATTCTTCCTCCCTTCTTCCTCCTTTCTTCCTCCATTCTTCCTCCATTATTCCTGCTCATTCTTCCTCATTCTTCCTCATTCTTCCGCATTCTTCCTCATTCTTCCTCATTCTTCCTCCCTTCTTCCTCCTTTCTTCCTCCATTCTTCCTCCATTATTCCTGCTCATTCTTCCTCATTCTTCCTCATTCTTCCGCATTCTTCCTCATTCTTCCTCATTCTTCCTCATTCTTCCGCATTCTTCTTCCTCCATTCTTCCTCCCTCACCACCCACTCCACCCCCCCCCCCCCCTGCTTCTTCTTCCCCTATCATCACTATCTACACAAACAAACACCACACCATCAACACCACAACAACCACAACAACCACCAACAACCCCACACACACCCATTCTTCCTCATTCTTCGTCCCTTCTTCCTCCATTCTTCCTCCCTTCTTCCTCCATTCTTCCTCCTTCCTCCACCTCAGTCTTCCTCCTCATCTTCCTCATTCTTCCTCATTCTTCCTCATCTTCCTCCTTCCTCCTCCTCAGTCTTCCTCATTCTTCCTCATTCTTCCTCATCTTCCTCGTTCTTCCTCATTCTTCCTCCATTCTTCCTCCCTCCCTCCTCATACTTCCTCATTCTCCTCATTCTTCCTCTTCTTCCTCCATTCTCCCTCCTTTCTTCCTGCATTCTTCCTCCCTTCTTCCTCCATTCTTCCTCATTCTTCCTCCCTTCTTCCTCCCTTCCTCCTCATACTTCCTCATTCCTCCTCATTCTTCCTCGTTCTTCCTCATTCTTCCTCGTTCTTCCTCATTCTTCCGCATTCTTCCTCATCATTCTTCCTCATTCCTCCTCATTCGTCCTCATTCGTCCTCATTCTTCCTCATTCCTCCTCATTCTTCCGCATTCTTCCTCATCATTCTTCCTCATTCGTCCTCATTCTTCCTCATTCTTCCTCATTCTTCCTCATTCTCCCTCATTCTCCCTCATTCTTCTGCATTCTTCCTCATTCTTCCTCATTCTTCCGCATTCTTCCTCATTCTTCCTCATTCTTCCTCATTCTTCCTCATTCTTCCTCATTCTTCCGCATTCTTCCTCATTCTTCCTCATTCTTCCTCATTCTTCCTCCATTCTTCCTCCATTATTCCTGCTCATTCTTCCTCATTCTTCCTCATTCTTCCGCATTCTTCCTCATTCTTCCTCATTCTTCCTCCCTTCTTCCTCCTTTCTTCCTCCATTCTTCCTCCATTATTCCTGCTCATTCTTCCTCATTCTTCCTCATTCTTCCGCATTCTTCCTCATTCTTCCTCATTCTTCCTCATTCTTCCGCATTCTTCCTCATTCTTCCTAATTCTTCCTCCCTTCTTCCTCCCTTCTTCCTCCATTCTTCCTCCCTTCTTCCTCCCTTCTTCCTCATTCTTCCTCATTCTTCCTCATTCTTTGTCCCTTCTTCCTCATTCTTCCTCCCTTCTTCCTCATTCTTCCTCATTCTTCCTCATTCTTCGTCCCTTCTTCCTCCATTCTTCCTCCCTTCTTCCTCCATTCTTCCTCCTTTCCTCCTCCTCAGTCTTCCTCCTCATTCTTCCTCATTCTTCCTCATTCTTCCTCATTCTTCCTCCCTTCCTCCTCCTCAGTCTTCCTCATTCTTCCTCATTCTTCCTCATTCTTCCTCGTTCTTCCTCATTCTTCCTCATTCTTCCTCCCTCCCTCCTCATACTTCCTCATTCCTCCTCATTCTTCCTCCTTTCTTCCTCCATTCTCCCTCCTTTCTTCCTGCATTCTTCCTCCCTTCTTCCTCATTCTTCCTCATTCTTCCTCCCTTCTTCCTCCCTCCCTCCTCATACTTCCTCATTCCTCCTCATTCTTCCTCGTTCTTCCTCATTCTTCCTCGTTCTTCCTCATTCTTCCTCATTCTTCCTCCCTTCTTCCTCCCTTCTTCCTCCCTCCCTCCTCATACTTCCTCATTCCTCCTCATTCTTCCTCATTCTTCCTCATTCTTCCTCATTCTTCCTCGTTCTTCCTCATTCTTCCTCATTCTTCCTCCCTCCCTCCTCATACTTCCTCATTCCTCCTCATTCTTCCTCATTCTTCCTCATTCTTCCTCGTTCTTCCTCATTCTTCCTCATTCTTCCTCATTCTTCCTCCCTTCTTCCTCCCTCCCTCCTCATACTTCCTCATTCCTCCTCATTCTTCCTCGTTCTTCCTCATTCTTCCTCGTTCTTCCTCATTCTTCCTCATTCTTCCTCCCTTCTTCCTCCCTCCCTCCTCATACTTCCTCATTCCTCCTCATTCTTCCTCATTCTTCCTCATTCTTCCTCGTTCTTCCTCATTCTTCCTCATTCTTCCTCATTCTTCCTCATTCTTCCTCCCTTCTTCCTCCCTCCCTCCTCATACTTCCTCATTCCTCCTCATTCTTCCTCGTTCTTCCTCATTCTTCCTCATTCTTCCTCATTCTTCCTCATTCTTCCTCCCTTCTTCCTCCCTCCCTCCTCATACTTCCTCATTCCTCCTCATTCTTCCTCGTTCTTCCTCATTCTTCCTCGTTCTTCCTCGTTCTTCCTCATTCTTCCTCATTCTTCCTCATTCTTCCTCATTCTTCCTCCCTTCTTCCTCCCTCCCTCCTCATACTTCCTCATTCCTCCTCATTCTTCCTCCTTTCTTCCTCCATTCTCCCTCCTTTCTTCCTGCATTCTTCCTCCCTTCTTCCTCATTCTTCCTCATTCTTCCTCCCTTCTTCCTCCCTCCCTCCTCATACTTCCTCATTCCTCCTCATTCTTCCTCCTTTCTTCCTCCATTCTCCCTCCTTTCTTCCTGCATTCTTCCTCCCTTCTTCCTCATTCCTCCTCATTCCTCCTCATTCTTCCTCCATTCTTCCTCCATTCTTCCTCCTTTCTTCCTCTATTCTTCCTCCTTTCTTCCTCCATTCTTCCTCCTTTCTTCCTCCTTTCTTCCTCCATTCTTCCTCTCTTCTTCCTCATTCCTCCTCATTCTTCCTCATTCCTCCTCATTCTTCCTCCTTTCTTCCCCATTCTTCCTCCATTCTTCCTCCTTTCTTCCTCATTCTTCCTCCATTCTTCCTCCCTACTTCCTCCCTTCTTCCTCCTCCCATCACATTTCCTCATTCCTGCCACCTTCCTCCCTCCCTCTGTCTTCTGCGTCTTCCCGCCCAGCGTGGACACCCCGGCCTTCCATCCATCTCAGTTGAAGTCTTCATCTCCGTTGTATTCATTGATACAACTTCAGTGTATAGTGCGAAGGAAGACAAAGTTGGTTTTTGAAGTCACACACCGAGTGTGGTGCTGCTCTGTGTCCAGTGCTGTAGACGCCGAGACTGAACAGCCCTAACCCCTCAACAGCTCTAATAACGCACGGAATGCATACAAGCCCATAATAACTCGCAACGGAAAATGTTACAAATCGTTGGCAGCCGTACCAGGAGCTGTGCATCCTGCAAATCAATGTTCCGAGTGAGCGTGGTTGAAAACTAGACCAAATCATACCTCATGAAGGTTGTTTGCAGTGTTGCTATGGTTACCGGTGACATTTTTGCTTAGGCTGAATAATTAATTTAGAAAGTAAACCTAGTAGCATAAACAGTTCTGTTTGAAAATATTAAAACTGATGTTCCACTGTAAAGTTGGTTATCAGCTATCTTCAGAGTTGTAAAGTTGGTTGTAAGTAGGTCCTTTAACATTGTAAAGTTGGTTGTTGACAGATATTTCGACAGTGTAAAGTTGGTTATCAGCAGGTCCTTCAACGTTGTAAAGTTGGTTGTCAATAGGCCTTCAACATTGTAAAGTTGGTTATCAGCAGGTCCTTCAACATTGTAAAGTTGGTTGTCAATAGGTCCTTCAATGCTGTAAAGTTGGTTGTCAATAGGTCCTTCAACATTGTAAAGTTGGTTATCAGCAGGTCCTTCAGCATTGTAAAGTTGGTTGTCAATAGGTCCTTCAATGTTGTAAAGTTGGTTATCAGCAGGTCCTTCAATGTTGTAAAGTTGGTTGTCAATAGGTCCTTCAGCATTGTAAAGTTGGTTATCAGCAGGTACTTCAATGTTGTAAAGTTAGGTATCAGCAGGTCCTTCAACATTGTAAAGTTGGTTGTCAGCAGGTCCTTCAATGTTGTAAAGTTGGTTGTCAATAGGTCCTTCACCATTGTAAAGTTGGTTATCAGCAGGTACTTCAACGTTGTAAAGTTGGTTATCAGCAAGTACTTCAATGTTGTAAAGTTGGTTATCAGCAGGTCCTTCAGCATTGTAAAGTTGGTGGTCCACTTTTAAAACAACATAAAAGATGACATTCATGACGTCATCACATTTGGAAGCACCGATTTCATTAATCATTTATGGAATTAATGATGGTTTTCATGGCCAGCATTTTGAGAGCTACCAGTCCCGTCAAAACGTTGATGCTATGTTTGCCTTGTACTTCTATATTTCTGATCAGTAGCTTTATCAGATTCAGAGATACTCATTTGGCATTGACTGCAAAAAGCACCAGCAAGTGTAACGAAGAATAATGAGCTTGCAACACTGGGGAGAGGTGTGGACAATTTAACACCAATCAGTCAATGTTGAGACAAACTGCCACCAGGTGCAATCTAAGACCATGGGCCACTCGTCACTCGACTAATTCTCTCATCAGTATCTCATCGACGGTAATCAGAAAGGATGTACCGTGTAATAGGAAAAAAGAAAAAACCAAAAGTCACAGTTCTTGCTATGGAAATAGTAACAAAGAAACAAAGAAGATAAAGAAATATACTTATATAGTGCCAGATCTCGTTAACACTATTCAAGGCACCTTATGTGTATAACAATACTAAATAAATTAATTAGTCGGAAAAAAATTCAATAAATTAAATGTTAAATATGCATGTTAAAACGCACATGTATTCTACAAAATAAATTAAGATTAATAAAATACAGTTTGCTTTATGGAATTTTTTTAACATTATCACATTCAATTTAGATATTATATTTATTTAATTTCGTCATCGTAAAATATATAAATATTTTATTCCTTCTCAATTCTCCAGTCAATCAATGTGTGCATACACTCAAGTATGTTATTTTCATACTCAATGATTTAACACAAAAACACAAAATAGTGATCATGACAAAAATATTCTATTTTCTGTCCACTGTGTGTCTCTGGCATTTGTTTGGTTTATTTCCGTCCCTGCCCATCACATCAGATGGCGATCACAGAAGCTTGTTGTGTTTTGTCTGTGTGTGTGGCAGCCTCTGTCATTGATGCGAGATAAAGAACCAGGGCTAGCTGCAGTCCCTGGCTCCCGGCCAACCTCCCATTTACTCTACAGATGGACCAGTTGACTAGCAGGAATTCTGACAATTTTGCCATCGGTCATTTTCTAAAAATACAAGACGTGGAAATGTTGCCAGCGTTTCTAAGCAAGATAGGAACTATTATGTGATTGTTATGGTCATGTTGACGTGAGTTGACGAGATTACATCGCACAAGTAATCTGTTGTATTTATGATTGCTGTTAAATAGTCTGAGTATGATTACATTGGTCTGAATTGTAAGGCAGTTGTAGTTAAAGTTAAACTTGACCGCGTTGCCAAAATACCCCATAGTCACGACTGTAATCATGATGACATTAATTTCTTTCCTAGTCTCTCACTGACTGTACAATACTTACAGCGTGTAATATCATAAGTGAGGTGATTTTGGGGTGGGGTGGGGTGGGGTGGTCACATGTCCAGGTGGTCCAGTCGTTGAATACCACCTCTGCTATCTCAGAGATATTTGGTAGATTTCTTTGTTATTCTGTTTCTGTTTGTTGCCATAACTTTTCAACGGCTTTATTCTATGATATGGGCATTTTTAGAACGTACCAACTAAGTAAAAACTGGCTAGTGTCTCAGAACCTCAGTGGACCCACATTTGGTTGTTCAATAATAAATTAATATCGAAAAGTGAATACATCTTTGCCGCATTTACAGTTGAATTGGCACACTAGTGATAGCAGTGTTTTTACAAAGCTCAAGAAAGTCGGTAGAAAGCTCAAGGCTGAGGCATAAAGCACTACAAGCAGGGCGTGTGTATGTGGGCCTGGGTAAGCAGCGAAGCAGTCTTTATCTGCCAAAAGTTGATGAGAGATTACAAGTCATTGCCTAGCTGTTGGCTACGTAAACGCTACCGGCATAAACATGTATAAAAAATGAACAGACAAATACATGTCAGTGATAGCACGTGTCCAGGTTAGGAGAATAAAAAACTGGTGATGTAAGTGTCCTTGTTGTTATGCAGTCTGGCACCGGTTGCTATGGAGACAATCTTGTCAGAATCTCGAAAAGTCTTGTGGCAAAATATGCAGGGCGTTCCTCGTTAAAAAATCCATCCTTCATACGCTGTCTGTGTCCATAGAGCTTGTGCTTTGTCCAGGTTACCAAGGCTGAGTGATGAGAAGGTATTTCCCCCAGGCTTAGTGCCAGTAATCCAATGTTAAACCTGGCCTAGACCGAGAGAGAGA
>OZ024854.1:51188095-51310595 GCA_964017155.1 Oasisia sp. SBJ-2009
GGGGGAGAGAGGGAGAGAGCGACAGAGCGACAGAGCGACAAAGCGAGAGAGAAAGGCCGGTATACAGCTGTAGCTCTGTCAACTATGGCAATGTGGATCAAACAAAATATCTCCAGCAACAAAGCAGTCGCAAACCTTGCCCCTCCATTGCGGCGTCACTTCAAAGGGCATTTGTAGGCCATATAAATTAATTCCTGGTTTCTCATCATCACGGAGGTGCTGTCTTCATTTACATTATTTAGTGTACTGATGAAGATATTAGGAACTAAACAAAACCTTATTCTAAAAAAATCAACAACTTAAGATGTGTACCAAATATATTTCTGTGCAATGTGCTTGCAGACAAAATAATTTGGTTTATTATAAACCTCATAACCTGTTTTGTATAAACATTATTTTCATCAGACTGAAATGTTATAAATATTAATAAACATGGTGTTGCGATGTCTCAAAAACTCTCAGTTACTCAGTGAAAACTTCTGTGTATTTCGTTTAAAAGTCAGTTAGTACATGTAAACGATCCCCGCCCCCGTAAGCCGAACATAGCTTGATGATTTGAGAAGGAAATTGTTTCGGGAGTGGTTTATTGGGCGCTCATGATTGGGGCTGGTAGTGTTTACAAATGGCCGTGTGAAGGTGATGTTGTGTAAGATGCCCGCTAAGTGGACAGCTGGCGGGAACCATCTGCCCACGGCAGACTCGGGTAAACTGTCAGCTGTTAATCTCATCCCCAGGTAACACCTCACCTTGAGCGAGTCAGCCAGTCAAAGTTTTGTCGTTCAGCGAACGTACGAATGCACCAGTGGCAGCTAATTGAAAACAGTTTCAACTTGAGATGGTTTGCGATTTGGCTCTGACTGAGGGAGAGAGGTTAAACGTTTGTGTGTTTTCCACATGTGTTTATGTGTTCGCCTCCATGTGTGTGCGTATGTGTGTGTGTGCTTATTTTGAATGTCGACGCTCAGACTGCGTGCTGCATCGTCAAAGGGCAACTGACACGGGTGGCCTGGGGGATATGGACTGGGGGGCTGTCCTATATATGTGTACCTGCCTGCTCAGCACAAGAAGTGTTGGTTCTCGGCCGAACCGATGACATCACGGTATCTCACAGCACTTATGTTTATATCAGGAGCACAGAAGTTGGCACAAGATCCAGTCACGTGACTTGCTTAAAAGCATATCGCGTGACGTCACGCGCTGGAACATTGACAAGAGTTTTATTATCTGTCGCCGCCACCATTTCGTGCAGGTGCACAACTATATTAAGTTGACGCCAATTTTGGCGTCTCCTCGAAAGAGTCGTCATGGAGACGACCTTGGTAAACTGACAGAGGTGTGCTGTGTTTGCAGGCGGCCTCGACAAAAACACGAAGCCACAGATATCATACCTCAGACCAGGAGGGATTGCTCAAAGGTAAGGTTTTGTGGTGTTGTTTTATAACATGTGGAAACCAGAGGAAGTAATGGTGGTTTAAAAATCTTAGATACTTGTTCCAAACATGTAGCTTGTTTATTGTAGTATATTTAACTTACTTTGGAGCTTAATGTCGAAGCTGAGTACGATGTTTCGATCCGCCAGCTACAGACCTTGTTCACGTACTGGTGTCACGTGTGTTGCCTCATCTTCGACATTAAGCTCCAAAGTAAGTTAATTATACTACAATAAACCATTCTTGGAGCCATGAACAATACATTCACTATAGATGTAGCTTGTTGTCAGTGTTACTTATGTTTCTCTTATCGCCTCGAGATATATGCAACCCAAAGTGTTTATCATATGTGTGTTACTGCGGTGATAGTTGTAGTCACCTTTGACAACACTTGCTGGACTTTGTATTTTATCAGGTGTGTTTATATTATTTTGTACGTGGGGTGTAATCTGCTGGTGATTCGTGGCATGAGGACAGACGTGGTCACTTTAAGTGTGATCAGTGTAAAGCTGTACACCCGACGGACATAAATCTGACGAGAAACTTGGTCCGGCTGTGATATTGCTAGCGCCTGTAGAGGATACATGTTATTAAGTGAGAATTTATGACCTTTGTTTATGTATGTTATGCTTACTGGCAAGCTAATCGGAAATGCTGGAAACCCTCGGGTCCCAGGGATGTCTCATTATCTGCCTTACGAGGTCATGAGGCGTGATTTCTGTCATAAACACTCCCTAGGTCATAAAATAGTGATGAACGAAGGGAATTGATTTCGCGGAATACAGCTCTTGGCGGTGTTGTAAACAGCACTTAGGTGGACCCGAGGCATGATACAGACACACACTGACGCGGTTAATCCTACATTTCACCACTGTTATGTTAGCGTAAAACTAAATGTATACTGTGTGTATTTGTTTATTGTTCATATGCGGTTAACGAGCGTTTGATTAATTGTGTTCAGTGTTAGCTAGGAATTTGTGATGAGAAGCATACTTACCCAGGGTAGATATTTTCAGTGTATTTCATTTATCTAGTAACTCAGTTAAATACACTTGCTGTGTACAACGACTGTTGTCACTTTTTATTGGGATATTTACATAAAATTTAATAATTTTATCACTGGTGATAGTTTTCTTGTTGTAATAGCATTATGATTGCAGTATTACTATTGCGATGCTATAGTATTAATACTATGCGACACTCTACTACTGCGATAGTGTCATGCAGTTCTAATTTAAAGAGGCAAATAAAACATTGCGATCAATCATAACCAGTGCCATTGGTGTGAACTGGTGTGAACTGGTGTGAACTGGTGTGAACTGGTGTGAACTGGTGTGAACTGGTGTGCTATTAAGACATTCCCATTCCCACTGGTGTTATGTCCTGTTCATACCTGTTACATCTTATCCCTGCTACAAATATCTTCTTACCCCTGTTACATCTTACCCCAGTTACAAATATCTTCTCACCCCTGTTACATATTATCCCTGCTACAAATATCTTCTCACCCCTGTTACATCTTACCCCAGTTAGAAATATCTTCTCACCCTTATTAAATCTTACCCCAGTTATAAATACCCTTCTCACCCCATTACATCTTACCCTAGTTACAAATATCCTTCTCACCTCTGTTACATCTTACCTTAGTTACAAATATCCTTCTCACCCCTGTTACATCTTACCCCAGTTACAAATATCCTTCTCACCCCTGTTACATCTTACCCCAGTTACAAATACCCTTCTCACCCCTGTTACATCTTACCCCAGTTCAAAATCTTCTCACCCCTGTTACATCTTACCACAGTTACAAATACCCTTCTCACCCCATTACATCTTACCCCAGTTACAAATATCTTCTCACCCATTTTAATCTTACCCCAGTTACAAATACCCTTCTCACCCCTGTTACATCTTACCCCAGTTACAAATACCCTTCTCACCCATGTTACATCTTACCCCAGTTACAAATACCCTTCTCACCCCATTACGTCTTACCCCAGTTACAAATATCTTCTCACCCATTTTAATCTTACCCCAGTTACAAATACCCTTCTCACCCCTGTTACATCATACCCCAGTTACAAATACCCTTCTCACCCATGTTACATCTTACCCCAGTTACAAATACCCTTCTCACCTCGTTACGTCTTACCCCAGTTACAAATATCTTCTCACCCATTTTAATCTTACCCCAGTTACAAATACCCTTCTCACCCCTGTTACATCTTACCCCAGTTACAAATACCCTTCTCACCCATGTTACATCTTACCCCAGTTACAAATACCCTTCTCACCTCGTTACGTCTTACCCCAGTTACAAATATCTTCTCACCCATTTTAATCTTACCCCAGTTACAAATACCCTTCTCACCCCATTACGTCTTACCCCAGTTACAAATATCTTCTCACCGCTATTACATCTTACCCCAGTTACAAATATCTACCCCAGTTACAAATACCCTTCTCACCCGTGCGACTGCGAAGAAGAAGCAGACAGGTGTTTGGGGAAGATGATTTACCGGCTGCCTCAGGAATGCCGCTGCAGGTAAAGTGGGAGAGAATGGGAGAGGGAGCAACGTTCTATTCCCAATGACACACATTGTGGGCGCGGACTCGCGTCCAACGGACGACGCACTCATGTTTATTTCTCTACAGGAGCGACGCGCTGGAGGTGGGCGACTACATTGTGTCTGTGAACGGCATCCGCACGGCCCTGCTGAGGCACGAGGAGATTGTCAACCTGCTGAAGAATGCCGGCGGGTCAGTGATCCTCGAAGTGGAGTACGAACTGCCCGACCCACGTAAGTGAACCCGTCGTCACGGTCGCAGTCGCGGTGAAACACATGCATCGTCAGCGACGCTCGTAACCGTGCGTGCCATTTCTAGTTGGTTTTTACAGCGGAGTTCACCTTTGGTGATGGCGGTGGTGGTTCCGCATAGCTTTCTGGGTTGTATACGTGATGGCCCAGGGCCACTCGCGGGTTGTGTGTTGATGGATGCCGGGACACGTGTGTTGTGAAACGTGTTGATGGGTCTGGGTTAGGTTATGTCTGCATAGTTGGCCAACACATTTGTGTGTGTGTTGTGTTGAGATGTCTGTGTTGATGTTGTTTTGTTGCGTTGATGAAGCTTCGATGAGTTGTTGCATTTGTTGAATATGATGTATCCGCATTTCTGTTGTGTAGAGTGCATATATATATATATATTTATATATATATACACACACATATATATATATATATATATATATATATATATATATATATATATATATATATATATATATATATATATATATATATATATATATATATATATATTATATATATATTTACTTATGTCCATATGCTCATGTCAGCATGTTCACCATTATGTCAGCACTTGTCAATCATAGTTAAATGTTGTTCCTTTGATTTTTGTCAATATCTAATGACTTGCACAGCAGTCATGATACAATAGTTGCTCATTAATCGACATTTCTGGTATGCTATAATTTTGCTATTACATGGCATTAGTGGTACACTGTACATGCTTTTATTAAACTGGTTGCGAACACGTTGAACATCTGTGAACGTAATTCAAGATTGGCTAAGTCAGTAGGGAATTCCACATCACTTGAATATGGATTTTTGAAGAAAAAGAAAACAATGAAATTGATACTGCACATCAAAATTACAAAGCCTGCATATTGATTTACTGACTTGGTAGTAGTGTAAGTGCGTCCAGCAAGGACGGACGGACGGACGGACGGACGGACGGACGGACGGACGGACGGACGGACGGACGGACGGACGGACGGACGGACGGACGGACGGACGGACGGACGGACGGACGGACGGACGGACGGACGGACGAACGAGATCTTCACTGCTTTATTTTATATTACAGAAATTGTCAAACATTACATTATTGGATCAACTGAAAAGTGAAAAAGCATTATTTACACTTATCATAATCCTGTTTTACTTATTTCCTAATGTGCATATATCGCTAAAAATTATGTACTATATGTATGTTTACATAAATATTATACATATGTGTCTTGGTTTAAGGAATTTGTTTAACTTTCAGGACTACTGATTATCATTAATTTTGCTAACCAGTTTTATCCGTTATATATTTCACATACTCCAGCAGACGTACTGGTACTGTTGTCGATGTTTGTGGCGCTTCAAAGAGTTACTTGTATTGTGAGTAGCCGACACAGATGGTGATGTAGCCTATCGTGTTGTGTTGTGTTGTGTTGACAGCCCAGGAGTCAGCGTCCGTCCTACACAAGCGGATAGAGGTGCAGGTAGAGAAGGAGGGGCAGACGTACGGGTTCACAGTACGAGGAGGCCTCAGCACGGACAGTGCCAAGTGTCGCCCTGTCACCGTCACACAGATCAGACCGGGCAGCTCGTCCGACAGGTGAGTTGTTAGAAATAACAAATACGTAGTGCTAGATAGAAGACTAATTAAGTTGATAAAAATAACAAAGAAATTAATAAAATAAATATGTGTTAGATAAATATATCCAAAACAAATAAAATTAATAAAATTAATGAATAAAACATAAAATAAATTATGTTTGATAAATATATACGAAACAAATTCAATGAATATAATATATGAAATAAATTAATACAATAAAGAAATAATCTGTATAAAATAAATATATGAAATAAATACACTTACAACAAATTAATGTATTTAATAAATGAAATAACATATCAATAAAATGCACAAACTTATTTAAATAATTAAATAAACTAAATAAATAAAATTATATAATATTTGCAGTGGAATTTTACTATTAAGGTGATCATAGGGATGACAATTACCCAAACTGCAGGTGTCTATATTAGGACTATTTTGCTGTACCTTACTGCTATGAACAGTATTTGGGACTTCAGGGTGACTTAATGGTGAGGTGGCTGCATTGTTGAGGTGGTTGTGGTAAAGTGAGGGTGGACTGTTTCTATAGCACCAATCAGTCAAGACTTTGCTCTGCTAAGTTATGTACATGTAATAAACACTTAGAATTATGTCACTCCTAAGAATAGTTATTCTAAAATGTAGTCCATTAAACAAACTTGCAACCATGTGGAATTTTCATCAGCACTTTATATGTTATCAAGGAAATAGCTAAAGTGTAGACTGTTTTTCACGTGAGTACGGCTGTATGTGTGGGCAGCATCGGGTGTCATATGAACAGAACGTGGCTGTAGAGGTCAAACGCAGGGTCAAGACAGTCAGTGTCGAGGTTGCCTTAAATACTTTTACACCGTTGTGCAGCACACACGTGGAAACTGGTGATTATATAACGCTCGGCTTCACCTGCCGATAATCTACTCAAACAGGTGGCCCTAGTCTGCCTGCAGATGCTCACAAATCATCTGTTCCGAGCCTGTGCAAGCGGCATGTGGTGATGTGAGTTGAGTATTTTTGTTGCGTCTCTCTCCATGGGATCTCTGTCTCGGCCAGCGACCGACCCGCTGCGGTCTATGACTGATGGAAACGTTATTTCTTGTTGTTTCCATGGCACTAGCCATAACTGCGTTGTCAGAGCAAACTTCACACGTGGCGGGCTGCCAAGGTAGATGGGGGAGAACGGCCTTCTCCTCCTGCTTGGCTGCCCTAAATACTTGCTTCCTATAACAACCTCCCGGCTGTGTAACCACTGTTTCGGTTATTGGAGTATTTTTATTGGTATATAGTGAAGGCTATGTCGCATTCCATGGTGAAATAGGTCGGAATTCCGAAGTTTTTAGTGCAGTAGTGAGTTGGTAAAATTATTTTAATTTATGGAGTGATAACTCATAAGAACGATAACATTTCTATTGTGCATGAGATAGTATTCTGAGATCAGAGGCACAACACACACGAATTGTAAGGAGCTGACAGCATTTTATCAGCCTATATGCAACATGGTTTAGCCTAAACACAAAAGAACATGTGGTTTGCCTCTTAATACCTATTGCAATACCTATTAATACCTATGGCAAAGGGATGTACAGTGACTTCTGTTAGCTAATTAAACAGATGTTTTATGGAACTTCTGTGCATTCAGTTCATTAGTACAAATAAGTACATGTCTAACATCTCAGTTGACAATAGTGGAATACGTGGAAAATAGTTTATTGTTATTAGCACATGTTAAGTATACTATTTTGCACTGAATTAAAATTGCAGGTGTTAGAACACTTCAACACATTGTGTAAGGTAAGATATATATAGTATTAAAAATGCACAATAAAATACTAGTTTTAATTTTTAAGCAAAACTTGTAAGTAGAAAGTTGCAATAACGGGAGTGCCAGGCAGTGCATATTTTTGGGTTGGGGGACCTAATGCTAGCAACTGGCATAACTTGGAGTTGATGGATGTCTGACGGAAACCGTTGTGGGAACAGGCTTATAGTGGGAAGTGCTCCTCGCCTAGAAGACATTCTCTATTCCGCTGTTCCTGTCTGAGTTCTGTCTTAGGGGGACAGTGATCCTCACATAACTGGGGACTGGGAGGCAGTCACTGTCACTGTCTGATTGTGGTTGCATGGAATGTACATTGACTGGTGACCTCAGAGGTTCAAACGGAGGCATTGTTTGGTTGAAGTAATGGTGTGCTTATGTTTTTATTCATAGAGATTGGTATTTGTAGAGGTGGTACAATGAAATGTTATGTTTGCAGTGAGGGTATGTTGAAGGTTGTGTTTGCAGGGAAAGTACGTTGAAAGTTGTGTTTGCAGGGAGGGTACATTGAAAGTTGTGTTTGCAGGGAGGTTACATTGAAGGTTATGTTTGCAGGGGAAAGTACTTTGAAAGTTGTGTTTGCAGGGGGAAATACATTGAAGTTTGTGTTTGCAGCGAGGGTAAATTGAAAGTTGTGTTTGCAGGGAGGGTACATTGAAAGTTATGTTTGCAGGGAGGGTACATTGAAGGTTGTGTTTGCAGGGAGGGTACATTGAAGACTGTGCTTAGAGAGTGGGTACATTGAAGGTTTTGTTTGCAGGGAGTGTACATTAAAGGTTGTGTTTGCAGGGAGGGTACATTAAAGGTTGTGTTTGCAGGGAGGGTACATTAAAGGTTGTGTTTGCAGGGAGTGTACATTAAAGGTTGTGTTTGCAGGGAGGGTACATTGAAGGTTGTGTTTGCAGGGAGTGTACATTAAAGGTTGTGTTTGCAGGGAGGGTACATTAAAGGTTGTGTTTGCAGGGAGGGTACATTGAAGGTTGTGTTTGCAGGGAGGGTACATTGAAGGTTGTGTTTGCAGGGAGGGTACATTGAAGGTTGGTGACCGTATCTTGATGATCAATGGTGTGAACGCGACCCAGAAGACCCTGTCTGACGCACAAGCTCTGCTGGCGCGCCCCCAGACAAGTGTCCACCTGGTGGTGGAGTATGACGTCTCCGTCATGGGTGAGTGGGTCACTAAAACTGTACACATTAAAACTTTTACATCTTCAACATTACATACATTCTAAGTTATGCACCTTCAAAATTGTCCACAGTAAAAGTGAACTCGCATTAAAAGTAAAACACATTCAACATTATGCACTTTCAAAGTTACTGTGTATATAACTTCAAAGTGACACAGATTCTAACGTCATGGGTGAGTGGGTCATTAAAACTGTACACACAAATTTTTACATCTTCAACATTACAAACATTCTAAGTTATACACCTTCAAAATTGTCCACATTAAAAGTGAACTCGCATTAAAAGTAAAACACATTCAACGTTATGCACTTTAAAATTTACCATGTATGACCTTCAAAGTTACACAGATTCAAATTTTCAAAACTTCAGAGGTACTCCCTACGTTGGCAGGGGTAGAAATAACTCCAAAATTTGTCGTAGTCCACAGGTTGAGAAATTTGGTAGTTGTCAGAGATATCTGGTTGTCAGGAAGCAGCCCAGTTTTAAGCAAAATAACATGACAAACACAAAATTTGACAAATATTCAAAATGTTGTGGTAGCCCATTGGACTACTGCTGTCACAATCTTTGTAGTCTGACTAAATTTCTTGTAGTCCCTGGACTACCAGACTACCACTATTTCAAACCCTGCATGTTAGTTACACACCTAATGAGGCGTAATGTTGGCATTAAACTTTCAGAGGCGGTCCAGAATGCCACAGGTCCACTGCTGGTTGAGATTGACAAGACTCCCGGGTCCAGTCTGGGCATCTCTCTCACCACAACCAGCTACAAAGGTCGCTTCGTCATCTGTATAGAGGGTGTCAAGCCAGCCAGTATAGCTGACCGGTAAAAATATTGCTTGGTTAATTCCCTCACACACACACGCACGCACGCACGCACGCACGCACGCACGCACGCACGCACGCACGCACGCACGCACGCACGCATGCATGCATGCAACACACACATAATCACAAATGCATGCATGTACACACACACCCTCACACACACAAACACACACCCTCACACGCACGCACGCACGCACGCACGCACGCACGCACGCACACATGCATGCATGCATGCATGCAACACACACATAATCACAAATGCATGCATGTACACAAACACACACCCTCACACACACAAACACACACCCTCACACGCACGCACGCACGCACGCACGCACAAACACATGCACACATTTATTGTATTTATATATATATATACATGTATATGTTTGTGTTAATCATGCTATGGCTAATGCCTGTCTCATGTGTGCTAGGTGTGGAGCTCTCCACGTTGGTGACCACGTCCTCGCCATCGACGAGACGAATCTAGAACACATATCAGTGGCGGAGGCGACACAACTCCTGCGCTGCGGCACGCCCGAACACATCAAGCTCGAGATCCTGCCCATGAGACCTACGTCCCAGAGCAAAGTCAGCGAACTCTCCCCGCGTTTAGGTGAGCATTCTAGGAGGGTCACCAGTCGCATCGGCTTGGCTGAAAATGATGTTGTAAATACGTGTCCCACTATTAGAACAAAGTCGCAGTGTGACAGTGTGAGTAGTGTTGGGGACATGTCATCGTTGTCATCATATTAGAGATGGCAGTTCTTTCAATTAGTCGTTAAGGTTTTCTCAGGTCAGCGTCATGTTTGTTTCCTTGTTTTCCTGTACTGTTGTGCCATCAATACTGGCACTGGTTCTTTGTGTTCCTTAAAAGAGGACAGTCTGCTCCTATGCCGGGAATTAGTGTGGTAATTCTAAACAGTAAGTCTGTTGAATTAGCTGTGTTGAACGTGGGAAAATGGGAAATTTGTGATCGTCAAAGAATGTTGAAGTATTGCCAATGAAACATTTTTGAAACAGGATGTTTATATTTTGGACATGTTGAGGGTAGAAACTTTCAAAGTTTACAACTTGTAGCAGGCTTTATAAGTAAACACAACTTGTTGGGCTACATTCACCTTTTGCATATTCAGTAGAGTATCAATAACTTGTTAATAAGTGACCAAAATTAGATTTTGAGTAACAGATTTCATCTTTTAATACATTTAAAAATTACACTACCTGTTTTGTAGATTTCCTGTCACATCAAGGTAGCTTTTAATATGGCTGGGGTTGTTTATCTTTGTATGTGCGTGCGACTGCGTGCGTGCGTGCGTGCATGCGTGCGTATGTGTCTGTGCAATGTGGTACTAGGGTGTGCATGCTTAGGGCGTATCTGTATAAGTTCATGAATATCCATCTGGTTCTGTTTTTATAGTTCTTGCCACTTTTTTAACAAAGAATTCCCCGACAAACAGTGCAGGTAACTGATTGATGACCATCTGTATCTAATAACAAGCTAAACTAATGTTTGTTTGTTGAGAATGTGGTTACAACCGAGTGTGTGCTTACAAATGCTATTTGTTAAAACTAACTTGTTTATATGAGTGATTATGTTATTACTGATGCCTTTTAAGCCTGTGCCCATATACCGAAAGATGTTATGGGGGTTGTATTTCTGCAAACATGTGTGACCTTGTAAGCTCATATTTGTTTAGATAACAGTGTCATAGCTTTACAGCAATGTCACTGTAAATTTACAGTGTTTCAGAATTTATCATGTCTTGTAAGGCATGTTTTAAAGTCTAAGAAAATATTCAAAATATGGAAAACAACTCCAGAAAGTTTAAAAAACGTTTCAGAAAAAATTCAAGCAGTTTCGTAAAACTGAAAACATTTCAGAAACAATTAATGAAAACCCACAATATTTGAAACCTGCAATATTTGGAGGAAACCGACGACGGTCTTTCGAGTATCGGGGCACTGGCCTTGTGTGACTTGGTGTGTTAACCCTTGAAAGTTGTGTTTGCAGGGAAGGTAGGGTACATTGAAGGTTATGTGTTAACCCTTGACTCCTCGCTTCCCTTGCAGCCCTCTCCCCCGTGCGTCAGTTCCCGCCGCCGCGCAGTCCCAGCCCCAGTCGCAGCCTCGGCAGTCTACAGTCCTTCAGCACCTACAACTCCCTCGTCAACAACTGCGCCCCCCACCACACCCTCCCTGCCCTCCCCTCCCACCTCCCACCCTCGGGACCCAGCAACAGTGCTCGCTCCTCCAGTCTGCGGCCCGGCTGGGGGCTGAGACACCGCAAGACGTCCGCAAGTAGGTGGCTCACCGGGATGGGGACAGATCGCGGTTAGGATCGGGTGGGGATAGGCCGCAGTTAGTTTTACCTTCAGTGGTTGTTCATTTTTTTGGTATGCTTTAAGTATTTATGCAGTATATTATGCATCAATTAATGTACCTCTTTTTTCTCAAATGTTTTGAATATTTTTTAGATTTTATCTGTATCTCTCACGCTTATAAATATCTTTTCTTGGAACTTGGTATACATTTCTATTTTTATACTTCTCGCCTTTTTTTAACAAAGAATTCCCCAACAAACAGCGCAGGTAACTTCTTACAGTTTCCTTTAATATTAGGAACATTACTTACTTCAAAAGTTGAGAGTACTTTTTGACAAAAGATTATTAGAGTATTTCATTTATACTTGCACATTTGTTGTGGATGTCAACAATTTGAGTTATTCACCATTGGGCCTATACACACACACACAGGGCCATTTAGAACTACACATACATTTATTATATCAACCCTCCTTGTAATATGCAATGCATGATTTTAACTTGATGCTATTGTTGAGAGCTTGATGTTGATGAAATATTAATATCCCCATAATTCAGGTTTGATTTCATTCATACTAATATTTTGTATTGTTATGGATTTTAGTTTGTCTATGTATGATGAATATTTCTACTTCTGCTACTACTATTTGATTCAGGCTTGATTTCCACTAATACAGGACTCATTAAATAAGCCTTCACTAATGTAGTTGATCATATAATTTTAAACCGTAATCATGAATTAATAATTGCAATTGAAACATTGACAGGGCAGCATTGAAATGTGTAAAACATAATCCTTAGTGTTTTTGTGACTATGTAACCACCCTTAGCGTGGGGGGCTTGTGTCTTATAACAAATGAAGAAACAAACAGGCGAAGATGCTTATTGACACCATGTATATAAAACATACAACTGTTCATTATTCTTTCTGTAAATACAGTAAAACGTATCCAAACCTAAATATGTATACTAGCATTTTACATCATTTCATTAGTCAGTTATTTGCAATATAGAAATAATTAAGATATTTAAAAAAATTATATTTGAAAAATAATGTATTCTTGAAAATATTTTTGTTATATATATGTATATATATATATTATATGTAATAGTATATATGTGTCTTATAACAAATGAACAAACAAACGAATGAAGATGTTTATTGACCCCATGTATATAAAAAATACAACCGACTGTTGTATTTATAGAAAGAATAATGAACAGTTGAACTGTTCATTATTCTTTCTATAAATACAGTAAAACGTATCCAAACCTAATTATGTATACACGCATTTTACATATTATTACCCTTGCAGCGTCGCTGGCGTCGACGGCGACCTACTCGACCCTGCCGACGAGCCTGGCCCTACAGTTGTACCACACGGAGGTGGTGGAGGTGCTCCTGGTGGCGGACCACCACGGCTACGGCTTCACCCTCGCTGCCCCCACCTTCCCCTCCGACGTCCTGTCGGAGCCCCCCACCATCAGCCACGTGGAGCCCAACAGTGCCGCGCAACGGTGCGTCTCCGTCGTGTTGTTTGACGATTGTTTGCTTTATCTCTTCATTCAGTAATATTTTTACTGTAGATCAGTTTATTTGTGTAAAGTTGGATTTAGTCTTTCGGGCCAAAGTTTTAGTCTTTTGGGCCAAAGGTCCAGTGAACTTGTGTCTCCTGTGTGCCATCCACATTGCGCCATTAGATCTCAGGTCTCAGAAATCGTTGAAGATCTATTATTCAAATTTTGCACAGACAGTTCATAGGGTACTGTCACTATGCAAAGGAAATAAAAAATTCTTAACACTAATTTATTAAGCCTTCTGTTTTCCTCTAGGGCCTAAAACTGGTACATTTCCGGTTTTCGTATTAAAAAAAAACATTTCTGTAGCTTTTCCTCTATACTTTTGCAGAGACGTATCTGAAGTTGTCTTCATTGTACACAAGAAATTTGTGGTTCGCTAGTCTTTGGTAAGGGCAGCTCAGGGTCTCACAAAAGCAAAATGTTAAAAATAATAATGTTCAAATGTTTTAGTTTGTGTTGTTCTGTCTGTTAATTGTTATTTGGGTAAACTGCCGAAAACAAAATGTTTTTCTTATCTTCCACCGTTCCTATTCGTCAGGTCTGCCGTCATACAAGAGGGCGACCGCCTAGTGGCCGTCAATGGACACTTCCTGGATGGGCGATCACTCAACGAGATTAACCAGATGCTGCACAATTCCAGCCCGAAGGTCACCTTGCACATTGAGTTTGCCGTCGCTGGTATGAATCTCTCAATTTTACCAGAATGTCACCATCACTGTTGCTTGCTTGACTTGTACACCTAGGTGACAGAGGTTCACATACCTTGTTAGGTTTTTGTTAGTTTTAAATATATATATATATATATATATATATGTGTGTGTGACCCATCTTAACAAAATCGGTTGGATGTCGGTAATTTTTTTAATTGAGTCATTAGAACCACTGGATAGAGCAGAATCTCTGCTTTCATATGATATATCATGCTAGAAGATATCTCGATTCTAGCCGAAGTTATAGCTTGACAAACATGTGTGGGGTAGAAACCTTCAAAGTAAGAAAATGGCCTTCAAAGTTGATGCAAACTATTTGTTACGTTTCATGGAATGTACCTTAGTTACCATGGACCGATCATGTTGAAAATTGGCAGGTTGGAAGATAATGTAATTCTTAAGATACTGTGTTAATATGAAAATTTTCGCAATTCCTCATCCTGAGAATCTGACACCGCCTGCTTAGCGGCCGCCGCCGTGTCGTAATCATTCTGATGATAGTTGAAATCGTCGTCTTAGCCAGTGATTAGTTCGCAAAATTGTCATCCTCGTCATCGTCCGCCTCGCGTTCATCAGTCACTTCCTCCAAAAAGTACTCCCCAATCAATCTATCTATTTGTGCCCGATCACTTGCATCAGAGTTTAACAACATCGCCACATTGAACGCCATTTTTCGCTTCGTCTTCCTCGCTAACTAGGTCAGCAGTGACGCGAAGAAAATACACGGTGCGCATGCGGTTGTTCAGAAAATTATGCAAATGTTCCACATTGGACCAATGAGAACGGTTGCCGGGGCTGTTGCTACCATGTGACCCCGGTTTGTTTAAACAGCTGGCGGGATAGGGGGTCTATTCCAAGTGTTCTGGAGGCCGGAGAATGCATACATTAGCATAAATATGACCATACATGGACAGATGACGCGTTAAGCTACACGGTGATACCCGTTATGATAGGGATCGTCCCAAAATTAACGACAAAGAATGCGTGCAATTACTGGCATTTTCGGCTTTGTTTTATGGAAATGGGGCGGAACACTAAGGTCGTCTTAGCACAGCTCTACACAAATGTCTTTAAAATACACGAAACAGAGCTAGTTAGATGATAACAAGTGTGGCAATCGATAAAACGAATACTAAAGAATCATTTTCAGGGAAAATCTCAAAATTGACGAATGCCCGATTTTTTCACAAAATCGGCTTTTACGGAAAATCAGAGTTACCGACATCCGACCGATTTTGTTAAGATGGATCACACACACACACACATATATATATATATATACACCGGTATATGTTTTCTACATACTGTAGAGCACCACGAACAGTTATAATTGGATATGATGCTATATTGAATAAATTTTATTCAATATAGCACCATTACCAATTATAATTGTTCATTGTGCTTTACAGAGTGTAGAATACATATACGGTAATTTTGAAAGAATTAAACAATTAAGACAATTTTTATTCTATCTGGAAATGTATTATTTCTTATTTAGCAATGAAGTTAAACAAATAAACTTAATGAAAATATTTACACATCCATTGATTCTTGTGATATGTTTGTGCAGTAGACTTTCCAGTGTTCAGACTGTGCAATGTCTGTTTCTTGACAGAGTCAGTGGTGACGACCATGGGCACATTCACAGTGAAGCTGGCCAAGAGGTCCTCCACTCTGGGCATCACAATCAGTAGTGAGTGTTTACGTTGTCCTTTCTCCTTCTTGTGGTCAATGATGAGTCTGAGTTGAAACTCGACAACATGCACAAACGCTGAATGTGTGTCAGTCGTAATGTCTGTTTGATTTACCGGGATATACTAGGAGGGTAAATGCTAACCAGTAGGTTGTATGTAAGTGTAAGTTTGTTGATATTTGGATATCAGGAGTCGTCACTGATCAGTGCTTTCCCTTTGAAATGTTGTTTTCTCAAATCAACAGTGTGAAGTGAAATATCTGCAGATCACTGGCTTTGTGCGCTTCTGATAAAACTTGTAGTGTAAATATTTTTGTGTTTTAAGGATGATTTCTTAAAGGAGCGGGAGAATTCAAATAATTTCAAATATTCTTTATATTCTGTCTTAAAACAACATAACGTTTCCTACAGATTCGTCTCTTGATTAATTACTTAAGTAGCTCTGTCGTAGTGGAGCACAGTGCCACAGTCTCGATGAGGATTGCGGGTTCCACAGTTTTATTCCGTTTCTGCCATTTGGAAAGCTTAGTAATTGTAGTTGTGTACGAGTACACTATAAGCTACAGATAGCTGACGTGTTTCAGCGCCTACGAAGAGGAAGGCGGGTGATCCTCTGGTCATCTCAGACGTGAAGAAGGGCAGCGTCGCCTACAGGTACTGCTATGTGAGGGACATTACACACAGGACATTTACTGTATTCAATTATTAGGCGAACTACACAGTTGAGCAAATTGTGGACGTTTTATTTCTCATAAACCAAATCTGGTGGTCGTTTAATATTAAATTTATAAAATCTGAATTGTTTTCTTGTTTTCATGTTGTGTAGTTTAATGTATAACTTGTGATGAGCTAGCCTTCCATGTGTGACTGTTCGCAGTGGTTAAAACACAGGTACATCTGATTCAGTGGCATGATGTGTCCAGGATATTTTCACAGTCAGGTAATAGGTATTTTAATTAAATGTTTCAAAAATATTATTATTTTTAAGATAACTAAAAATTTGCATTATTAAAATGCGCAGTAAAGTCTAATATCTAAAAAATGAATAACATAAAAATTACACTTTTATGCATGCAAATGTAGTTTAACGTCTTCTCTATTTTGTGAAATGTGCCTTACAGTCTGTCGCAGCCTGTTGCGTGTGTCCAGCAAGTGTCACTGACGTGTGACGTGTGACGTGTGACATGTGACGTGTTGTAGGACAGGAACAATCCACGCCGGGGACCACCTGTTGGCCATAGACAGTGTGCGCACCGACACGTGTAGCATCGAGGAGGCAGCGAGACTGCTGCAGCTGGCCGACAGTGTCGTCAAGCTCAAGATACGCAAAGATGACACGTTCTCAGGTAGTGACACGATCTCGTGCTTCTGTTGACGACTGTTGATGAACAGAAGTTTACATGTAGAGCCCAGAGTGCTTTATGCCTCACTGTTCTGGCAGACCTGTTCATTTGAATGCCTTACGTCCACCAGAGTGAATGTAAACACTGTGGAGTGAAGGAAACTGCCGAAATTGTGAAAGAACAGTAAGAGGACCAAACTCAAATTGTCTCTTGATTGTGTGTACAAAGACCAGTCACCAAAGCACTCATGCTCCAATTTTCCCCAGGTGTCTCTAATTCACAATGATAAATAAAACGGTGACCAAAAAACATTCGTAAACATTTAGAGATTAACCTAGTTTATGCCTTCAAAGAAGTCCATTATTTGATGTATATCATGTTGTTGTTGCCATTTGAAGCATTGTGAGGGTCGGAGCTGTGATTGAGACTATATTATCAACACTGATTGACATGCGTCATATTACAAGAGCTATTGATTGACATGTCATTAAGAATGCTGTGATTGATATGTGACATGTTACGAGTGCTGTGATTGACATGTGTTTTGGTACAATAGTTGTGATTGACATGTCATGTTACGATAGCTGTGATTGACATACGTCATGATACAAGAGCTGTGATTGACATTTATCATGATGAAACAGCTGTGGTTGACGTGTGTTGCGTTACAAAAGCTATGATTGACATGTGTCATATTATGAGAGCTGTGATTGACATATGTCATTATGAGAGCTATGATTGACATGTGTCATGTTACAAGAGCTGTGATTGACATGTGTCATGTTATGAGAGCTATGGTTGACATGTGTAATGTTACAAGAGCTATGATTGACATGCGTCATGATACAAGAACTATGATTGACATGTGTCATGTCACCAGAGCTGTGATTGACATGTGTCATGTTACGAGAGCTGTGATTGACATGTGTCATGTTACAAGAGCTGCGATTGGCATGTGTCATGTTACGAGAGCTGTGATTGACATGTGTCATGATACAAGAGCTGTGATTGACATGTGTCATGTTACAAGAGCTGTGATTGACATGTGTCATGATACAAGAGCTATGATTGATATGTGTCATGCTACAAGAGCTGTGATTGACATATGTCATGTTACAAGAGCTGTGATTGACATGTGTCATGCTACAAGAGCTGTGATTGACATGTGTCATGTTACGAGAGCTGTGGTTGACATGTGTCATGTTACGAGAGCTGTGATTGACATGTGTCATGCTACGAGAGCTGTGGTTGACATGTGTCATGCCCTGTGACAGAGGAGCAGGATGCGGCTGCGTCTGTCACATACACAGTGGAGCTACCGAAGCAGGGAGGTCCGCTGGGGATCACGGTGTCGGGCACCGAGGACCCGTTTGACCCCATATTCATATCAGGGCTCACAAAGGGAGGACTCGCTGAACAGTAAGCATGCGTTCAGTTTCTCATTCATCGATACAAGAAATGACAAATATTTATACTTTTAAAACCACCATTCCATAGCACATTATTACGTATTATGTTTTAGTGTCAATTGTTACATTTTAAACTGCTCTTGTTGCATAAGTATTACATTTCTAGACGTGTTGTAACAGTGTACTTGCTGTAATAGCTTCATATAACTAAGTACAATGAGTGTACTTGCTGTAATAGCTTCAGATAACTAATTACAACCAGTGTACTTGCTGTAATACCTTCATATAACTAATTACAACGAGTGTACTTGCTGTAATAGCTTCATATAACTAATTACAACGAGTGTACTTGCTGTAATACCTTCAGATAACTAATTACAACCAGTGTACTTGCTGTAATACCTTCAGATAACTAATTACAACCACTGTACTTGCTGTAATAGCTTCACATAACTAATTACAACCAGTGTACTTGCTGTAATAGCTTCACATAACTAATCACAACCAGTGTACTTGCTGTAATAGCTTCACATAACTAATCACAACCAGTGTACTTGCTGTAATAGCTTCACATAACTAATCACAACCAATGTACTTGCATAGCAGGGTGACAATGATTGGTGTTGGACATCTTTCAGAACTGGAGCTCTCCATGTTGGAGATCGCATTCTCGCGATTAATGGCGAGACACTGCAAGGGCGCCCTCTGTCTGAGGCCATCCGCATGCTGCAGTTGACACACGCCGCGGTTACCCTCAAGATCACGCGCCCTATCGCACCCACAAGTATGTATATGCCATATCAACCCCGAATATGTAATATATACCTGCCAACATTCCTGGACTGTCCTGGAATTGTTGTGAAAATTGTGCTCTGTAGAAAGAACAAAATTAGCGTAGGTTTTTGGTGAAATTACAAGGAGCGTGCAACTGGGGTCTTTGTCATGTTTCAAGGAAGTTCAGTTGGATATTTTGGTGAGCCTTGGGGTGCAGTTGAAAGTCTCAGGGGGTCGCAATTGGAATTCCCAAGGGGGTGAAGCTGGTGGCCAGTGAGAGTGCAGTTGATATTTTTTTTTATCCTAAGTTCTTCTGGATTTAGAAACTGAAACATTGGTTGGTAGATCATAAAGTAAATCATATTTAAATTATTTAAATTTATCGACATTTCATGAGATGTTGCTTGAAGTTCATATAATTAGTTGTTATTTAAGTTTCTGACTGGTTTAGCAATCATGCACATATTTCCAGATAAATCATGACTGAGCGACAAGTAATGTTTTTTGAATTGTTATGTATCTGTCACCACCATTTGTTTCAGAGTGCAAAAATGGAGTTGCTGGCAAAGCACATGATGTAAGTATTAGAGTTATTTTGCTGGTAAAGTGTACAACAATAATGTGTTGATAATTAAATTCATATATTTTTAGATAGAAATGCTTGAAGAAAAAATGCAGTCTAAAACGTTTGTTATACTGTTTCAGTTTTGAATTTTGAAAAAGTCTAAATCTACAAACCATCCCAAGCGGCCTGCTAGATCTCATGACAAATTTCAGCTCAATACATGCAAAACTGACAGAGACCGTGGTCCACATACATATATACAGACACACATACATGCCTACATACGCAATTTGTATCATTATTAGCATTTTAGTATCATAGTTTTTATGATTGATTAGCTATGTTATTATTATTATTATTTTAATCATATACCTTATATTTTATTTTTTATTTTAGCATACTGAGGAATATTAAGTAATGTAACGACTGTGCTATTTTATTTTACTGTTTCATGTATAGGCTTATATTTATAATGTCTATATATATATATATATATATATATATATGTATATATATATATATATATGTATGTGTGCGTATATGTGTATATATATATATATTTATATATATATGTTTATTTATTTTAATAATACTTTATCATTCATATATACATATATATATTTTAATAATAATTTATCTTTATTATATTATTTACTACATGTATTTGTACATTTATGTAAAGCGTTTGAGAGCAATACTATTGATTCGAGCACTATACAAATATATTGTATTATTATTATACATTCAGAAAAACTCTGTTTCATAACATAGACATTGAGTGTAGCCACAAGCAGGTGATGCCAGTAGTTGATGTTACGACATGTTTGTTGGTAGAGCGTGGACAGTGCCCTGGAATCATGGGATAGCTCTGGGCTGGACAGCAACAATGCAGCCAATGGTCAGCGAGCTGTCTCCAAGGCCAAGCGGTCAGACACACACAATGAAGGTGGGTCTGACACGACGCGGGTCCTCATGTCTTGTGTGACGCAGAAGTAAAACCAGTTCTTTAGCAACAAACCTACACACTCCTTTATCGAGTCTCCTGCGCATGCTACTTAAAGGGGTTATTTTTAAACTTGTAATGTATACAATTTTTTATTAATCATGTTACATAGCATAATTATTTCATATAATTCTTTGCCTACATTTCGTTATAAAATATTTAATTAACCATTTATAACCCTGACCACATACTTAAAACATAACTCTGTGTATGCAGAGTTTATAGTTTAGGCTCTATCTATACCATCAGTATAAGGCATGGTCACGAATATACTGACATTTAAGCTAGGGACTGTCGTGTTAATCTAGGGACTATCATGTTAATCTAGGGACTGTCGTGTTAATCTAGGGACTGTCGTGTTAATCTAGGGACTCGTTTTAATCTAGGGACTGTCGTGTTAATCTAGGGACTGTCGTGTTAATCTAGGGCCTGTCGTGTTAATCTATGGACTGTCTTGCAGCAAATATAATGTAATTCACACACTACCAACATTATTTGCAATGGAAAAGTTTGTCAGAGGACACATTACTGTGATTGTGATGTATATAAACCGTGACATACAAGACATATAAATTGACGAAGCAGTTTTAACTCCTCTTGTCTGTCGTAGGTTCTGGCAGCAGCGGTAGCGGCAAAGATGAGCCGCTACCCACAATCCAATGCTACGGCCCGCCAGGTGGCAGCAGCGGTGGCTGGCGCCGAGACAAGCCGTACCTGGACATGGGCGACGGCGAGCTGCACATCAACGAGGACGACTGGAGCCACAGCAGTGGCGCCACCTGCAGTCCGTCCGTGCCACTGAGCTTCTCGAGCAGCAACGACGCGGACGAGTGGTCGTCGCGCCTCTACGAACTCGACCAGCTCAGCTCGATCAACCGCGGTGCCGCGACGGGCCACAAACTGCCACCAGAGGGCAGGACCCAGAAGCCCGCCTCGGGGGGCGAGGGTGGGGCGGTCAGCCCGTCACAGCTCGACGACAACGCCAACAGCGTCCTGTACGAACTCGACGAGTCGGCGGCGAATCTCGCCCGTGATAGCGGCGAGGTGGCGCTGCGACAGAACGGGTATCTGTCGGGCGCCAGCTCGCCCGATCTCGACGACGACTTCGGGAGCCTTCCCGGGAAGTCGCTGGGAGCGGAAATGCACCTTCGGGAGGTGGAGGAGCAGCTGCAGAACATCTTCACCCCCACCCCCGTGGAACTGTTCCGCGTCGTGCTGCGCAAGTACAGCAGTCTCGACGACTTCGGCTTCGGCGTGTCCGATGGAATCTACGAGAAGGGCGTGTTCATCAGCGCGATACGCCCCGGGGGCCCGGCCGACCAGTCCGGGGTGCTCAATCAGTACGACCGACTACTGCAGGTGGGTAGAGTGGAGCTTTACAGCATCGGTTCTCAGGGTCAAAACACCTGTAGTGGTCAGTGGAGGGTTAAACAGTGACCTACCCCACCAATAAGTTGTCAGACTTAAGATTCTGAATGATTCAACGTGCCTTCTAAGACCGCAGGGTGTTTTCAAGATATTAGCCAGCCCAGTCATTATGACCACAACTATGTTAGAATGTATTAGTGTAATGCATGTTCTACTAAGGAGGTGGCACTTGAATTCTCCATGATTCAGGGTAATGACCAAACCATCAACTAAGCATGTGTATTTGTGAATTTATGTGAACACACAGATGTTTGTGAATATATACAGTCTAATCGCACTGAAGCAGGGCTTTATGCAGGATCAAATTATTGCCAGTCACATGTTTTGGTTTGCCAGTCACATGTTTTGGTGGACTCGTTGATGTTAACTGTTAAGCTAGTTTATAAACTTTCAAATTGTGCCTGATGACCTGAAATGGGCTAGAAACACACACTTGACACCATTTACACTCACTTTCAAGGCAGAACTAACAATATCTATGGTTTTGGAAGCCCTTTTTTTTTTTTTGTTGCCCGTCCACAACCCGTCCTCCATATTTCTACCCGTCCATATTCGTTTTTACCCGTCCAAATGACGGGTGGACGGGTCTCTAGATAAAGCTATGCACTGAAGTGATGAGACAGCATTGTAAGCGAGGTGGAATTCCTTGCATTTGTCAATATTGAAAACTGTTTTTGTCTGTGTATATATGTATATATATATATATATATATATATATATATATATATATATATATATATATACCCAGGTATTATATATATATATATTAAAAAAATATATACACTACTGCATATATGTACATACATACACCCTGTATATATATACACATATTATATACATAATATATATATATATATATATCATTGTACAAATACAAACCCTCCTCTCTGTCTGTATTGAGCTAACATCTTGCTTGTGCTCTAACAAGCCTAGTGGGATGGTCTATATGAATAGAGACTTTTTCTAAATTCATCCGGTGTACTTGAGAACTTGGGGGCTCAATATATCGAAACACTGTGCATGGAATATGCCCTATGTTACCACTTTGTTGTGCCTGACACACGAGCATGCAGCCTACTTCTGGGACACTGACAGGGCATTCCTTTGCCCCCAAACACCACAGTGTACCTCAGGTAGTTGAGATAGTGTTTGTCTGTTGCAGGTGAATGACGTCCGCACGAAGGAACTCGACTGCAGCCAGGTGGTGCCACTAATCGCCAACGCCGGCAACCAGGTGGAGCTAGTGTTGAGTCGCAACCCGATTGCCGAAGTGAAGCTACGTCAGCGGGAGGAGGACTATGAATTGTGGGAAATGCAGCCAAGCGATGGACTGAACGCAAAAGAAGTCTGAGTGGACGAAACTCTGCGCGGTCGTAGAAATCGTAACCGGCAGACATTTTGTGGGTAATCCGCGAATCAATCGCCTTCAAGCGTGGGTAATGCTATAAATTAATTGTTCAATGGACATTTACCGCGTTGGAAGGATTGAGAGATGGGACAAGTGAGGAAGTTCTGAAGTCTTCCATTGCTCATTGAGTTTGTAACGGGATTGACGTCCAAGTGACGACGACGTCGACGTCGACGTCGACGTCGACGTCGATGACAAAGTGCCATGTTTCCTGTAAAATGTATCTTTATTGAATGATGTACTGCCTGGGACGGATGTGTATAATATTATCACTCGTGTATAATAAATTGTGTATAATGTGGACAGATGTATCGGGCTACACAACAGATGTGAGCTTGTGATGACTATGCAATGATGTTGATGTGTAGATTAGTGTATCTCCATGACAACAGGGATTCATCAACCGGACTGGTTCATGGTTCTCTTTTGCCATTCACTGACGGGTCCTCACTCGGATGTCACAATTCAGATTATGTGATGCCAAGATTTGCATTAGAAACATGTTTATATGTGTACATTTACATTAATTACTAAGCCAATACGTCTTCCAGATCAACAGTTCCCATACATTTCTTATTTAAACAACGTCACCATGTGTTTTGTCACAAACTAAATAAACTATGGCAAGAATGTCAACCAAAAATCTGGTAGGATAACCTGTAGCTTCACTTTTATGACAATAATTTTAATAAGTTTGTTGCACCTGGTTATTACAAAAAGCATGCCATACTGGACCCGCCAGTAGATTAGATTATGTTAGCACTGCCACGGCAGAATCATGTGACATTGTACAGGTAGAATTAGTCATTTGTTCCGTTTGAGCAGAATTGTGAGAATTTACACACAGCCAGTCATACAGTTGTGGTTTGTTCTCTTGTAAGCCTGCATCTGTATGATTCCTTGACAAAGGCAACCCGATGTGTAGACAACAGTGGTGTCTGAGACAACGCCAGCTCTACAATGACATTGTGTTCTGGTGACAGATACTGTATGTGAATTGTTTCGTGTCATCGGAACTTGCTGTCGCGATTTCTGTTGGCTTGCTTTCTCGTTTCGTTGAGACATTTCTGGAAGTGTTTCGTTGTGTTCCCAGTTTGTTGTTGTGCACCCAGCCAAGACTTGTGTTGTTTGAGTGCCACTGCGGGGAGTACAGTGTACTAGATGCATTCCGTGTAGTGATGTCACCAAGTCTTGTTCTGGCCAACCGTCAGCCACGTACCACTTGTGGGCAGTTGTTCTGGCCAACCGTCAGCCACGTACCACTTGTGGGCAGTTGTTCTGGCCAACCGTCAGCCACGTACCACTTGTGGGCAGTTGTCGGATGCACAGCCTTTGTAATTACATTTATTTATGCCATTTTTCACTTGTGCAAGTTTAGTGCTAGAAACGACAGTACACAGTAAAAAACTGTATAGGTGTCATTTGAATGACACTGACTTTTGGAGAGGCAATAAATCAAAAAGAAAGTGAAAGCACGATTTTCTTTGGTTGACTAATATGCAGCTGCCGGTAGTTATAGTGGCCAGATTCGCTGGTGTTTTATCTCAAAATGCATCTAAATTAGTGTTATACGTCATGTGTTAATCTTTATTGTTGTGGTATATTTACCGTCAGAAAAACTTTGTTTCACTTTCAAAGGCGAAGATTTATTGGTCTGATGTGAAATGTCGTAATAGGAAGTATGGATATTATATGAACTACTGCACAATGTTATAAATATTCGCCTGGTAAAATAGTTGTTTATTTTATTTAACCAATGGAATTTATCGTATATTCCCTTGAATTTGTATCTACACTGTACAGTGGGTCCCAGACATGTATGCTGTATTTGGTGACAGTTTCACTTTACTTGGTAGTTTGTATTTTTATCAGCATTGTTGCAAGCACTTTCATAGAAGTTACTACTTCTCAGCCTGTACTTTATTGGCCGTTCTGTTTGATCAAGACAAACAGATTGCTCTACTGGAGTGGTTGAAGATTATACCAATTTTAGCAAGTGTGCCGCCTTATAATCAACCTACAGAATATTTACGCTACGCAATGAAATGGTTTTTGAGAGACAGATAGACAGAAAGAGAGAGGAGAGAGAGAGCAAGTATCATGAGTAGTTTTTAAAAGTATGCAAATTGATATCACATTCATGGTTTCCATGAATTTGATTTTTGAAGGAGCACAGGGGAATTTGAAGTAGTACATGGTCATGCTATATGTCCAACACGTGTATTTATCACAATAATGTTGTGAAAGATTAGAAATTTATTTGCATGTGCCAGACAGGTTCAGTTGATCATTTCTTTATTTATTTTCTAGCCTCTAGACCTGGGCTGTCTGCTACATACACAGAGGATATATGATTGTGTATTATTCTGTAATTTCAAGCTTTGAATACCCCACCCCCATTTTAGGGGAATGAAGTTGTCATGGACTGGCGGTATATCAAATCACAATCACTGATGATGTATTATAAATTCATTGTATATTTAATGCTGCAGATTTTCTATGCAATTGCACAAGTGAACTGAATAAAACTGATGCCTCACAATTGTCATATAAAACGTGAAACGATGGCGATTACTTGAAAACTTGGTGCTTTACAGCTTTACAATATATACATTTGAACGAATCATCGACATCACGCCTATACAGGTGTGAAGCAGTTTACCATCTTTCTACGTGGTTTACCTGTAAATATGTAACTTTATATGCAACATGTAGAACGTCGATGTAGTGTCATTGTTACCTTACACGCTGCAGTGCTGTACATATGTATTTATACCCAGTCATTTAACAGTACACGGATCCGTAATAAATGAGATTGTTATTACTCGTTGATTTGTTAAACAAAATCAGGCTGCATTGTTCAATGCGTGACAAGCTGCATTGTTAAACCATGCGATAGACTTGAGTAGTGTAGTCCAGTCATGTGACATTGAATAGTCCAGTCATATGACAAACTGAGTAGTGTAATCACGTCACAGACTGGGTAGCTCGGTCATGTGACTGAGTTGTCCAATAATCTGGCAGTCTGAGTAGTCCAATCATGTCGCAGATTGAGTAGTCATGTGACTGTTTGACTGGTCCAATCATCTGACAGACTGAGTAATGCAACCATGTGACAGACTGACTGGTCCAATCATGTGACAAATTGTGTAGTCCAATCACGTGACAGATTGAGCAGTCCAATCATGTGACAAACTGAGCAGTGCAATTCCAGTCATGTGTCAGACTGGGTGGTTCAGTCGTGTCAGACGGTGGATGCCTGTCAGTGCATGAACACAGCACGTGTGGTCACTCATGCAGTGGACCAGTATGGCAAGCTGGGTGGTCCAGTCGTGTTGGCAAATCACGTAGCTGACTCGATGTTCACATCACGCTAGTTTGCTGATGTCTTCATATTGTACCTCATGTAGCACCCGACCTTTGAGTGTGCCCTGGAACATGTACAGTCTAATGTCAGACATACGTGAGCAGCCAGTTACCCTTTGTGATTACTTTTTGTCAAACACATGACCACTGGTGAGGCACATGCATGACAATACAGCTCTCTTCCTAGAAGTTAACACACAACCAATGGTGATGCAGATACCTGACAATACAGCTCACTTCCTAGAAGTTAACACACAACCAATGGTGATGCAGATACCTGACAATACAGCTCACTTCCTAGAAGTTAACACACAACCAATGGTGATGCAGATACCTGACAATACAGCTCTCTTCCTAGAAGTTAACACACAACCAATGGTGATGCAGATACCTGACAATACAGCTCACTTCCTAGAAGTTAACACACAACCAATGGTGATGCAGATACCTGACAATACAGCTCACTTCCTAGAAGTTAACACACAACCAATGGTGATGCAGATACCTGACAATACAGCTCACTTCCTAGAAGTTAACACACAACCAATGGTGATGCAGATTCCTGACAATACAGCTCTCTTCCTAGAAGTTAACACACAACCAATGGTGATGCAGATACCTGACAATACAGCTCACTTCCTAGAAGTTAACACACAACCAATGGTGATGCAGATACCTGACAATACAGCTCACTTCCTAGAAGTTAACACAACCAATGGTGATGCAGATTCCTGACAATACAGCTCTCTTCCTAGAAGTTAACACACAACCAATGGTGATGCAGATACCTGACAATACAGCTCACTTCCTAGAAGTTAACACACAACCAATGGTGATGCAGATACCTGACAATACAGCTCACTTCCTAGAAGTTAACACACAACCAATGGTGATGCAGATACCTGACAATACAGCTCACTTCCTAGAAGTTAACACACAACCAATGGTGATGCAGATACCTGACAATACAGCTCACTTCCTAGAAGTTAACACACAACCAATGGTGATGCAGATACCTGACAATACAGCTCACTTCCTAGAAGTTAACACACAACCAATGGTGATGCAGATACACGACAATACAGCTCTCTTCCTAGAAGTTAACACACAACCAATGGTGATGCAGATACATGACAATACAGCTCTCTTCCTAGAAGTTAACACACAACCACTGGTGATGCAGATACCTGACAATACAGCTCACTTCCTAGAAGTTAACACACAACCAATGGTGATGCAGATACCTGCCAATACAGCTCACTTCCTAGAAGTTAACACACAACCAATGGTGATGCAGATACCTGACAATACAGCTCACTTCCTAGAAGTTAACACACAACCAATGGTGATGCAGATACACGACAATACAGCTCTCTTCCTAGAAGTTAACACACAACCAATGGTGATGCAGATACATGACAATACAGCTCACTTCCTAGAAGTTAACACACAACCAATGGTGATGCAGATACCTGACAATACAGCTCACTTCCTAGAAGTTAACACACAACCAATGGTGATGCAGATACCTGACAATACAGCTCACTTCCTAGAAGTTAACACACAACCAATGGTGATGCAGATACCTGACAATACAGCTCACTTCCTAGAAGTTAACACACAACCAATGGTGATGCAGATACCTGACAATACAGCTCACTTCCTAGAAGTTAACACACAACCAATGGTGATGCAGATACCTGACAATACAGCTCACTTCCTAGAAGTTAACACACAACCAATGGTGATGCAGATACACGACAATACAGCTCACTTCCTAGAAGTTGTTAACACACAACCAATGGTGATGCAGATACCTGACAATACAGCTCACTTCCTAGAAGTTAACACACAACCAATGGTGATGCAGATACACAACAATACAGCTCTCTTCCTAGAAGTTAACACACAACCAATGGTGATGCAGATACCTGACAATACAGCTCTCTTCCTAGAAGTTAACACACAACCAATGGTGATGCAGATACATGACAATACAGCTCACTTCCTAGAAGTTAACACACAACCAATGGTGATGCAGATACCTGACAATACAGCTCACTTCCTAGAAGTTAACACACAACCAATGGTGATGCAGATACCTGACAATACAGCTCACTTCCTAGAAGTTAACACACAACCAATGGTGATGCAGATACCTGACAATACAGCTCACTTCCTAGAAGTTAACACACAACCAATGGTGATGCAGATAAATAATAATACAGCTCTCTTCCTAGAAATTAACCCCAAGAGATGGATGTGTGTGCTACAATGTTCCAGTGCAAAAGTGTTTTATTTCAGTTTGAATTTATGCAAACAAGCAAATCATCTGATGAAAAAGAATATTTTCAAACTACAAGGTAGTCATAATTTGTGTGTATGTGATCCTGGACACTAAAATTATAACATTATTAATATTTTCACCTGTAAAAATGGCACAGTTGAGTCAAATTTGATGCTTTGGTCCAGTGTGTCACAAAATCCCTCACAATCATCCCGTTATGCCACTCCACTATATGTACCGAGTATATGTAGGTATATTTATTTACCTAACATTCTTAGAGCTGCTATTTAATCTATACTAAACAATCTCCACAAAGCATTCTCTAAGTAGACTTGTTGTATAAGTCCTACCGGGTACTTACAGTTTCTATTTTGATTGAGCAGCAGAAGTGTTTCTCGTCGACGGCTGTCAACACAGCCTCGGAGCCGCGGTACGCTCCATTCACCACCAGGACCCTCTTACCTACAACACACAAGGCCCCTTGTGAGTCACCACGACAGGTCTTACACAGTTCTTTCTGTATTTTCTTATCACTGCATTCATAATTAGATTTTTTACTATGGGGTCATTTCACGAAAAAATTAAACCTGCAAAAAGGATAATTTGTTCTGTCAAATTATGGTTATGACAAACTATTTGATTTATAATGGTTAATACAATACAGAAACTAAGATTAAAACATGGCATATAACTATGTTAATTTAGTTATAGACACTGTCAAATTATGGTTATGACAAACTATTTGATTTATAATGGTTAATACAATACAGAAACTAAGATTAAAACATGGCATATAACTATGTTAATTTAGTTATAGACAACTTTGTTAATTTAGTTATATATAGCTATGTTAATTTAGTTGTACCAAATGAAAACAATGTTCTACTGAGAGCAGACATTGGTTAGACCTAGACGTTTACTTAGCCAACAAAATAACAAATGTCAAGTGAGATTTCATAGTGCACATTATATAACTATTATTAATTTATTACAATACATACATTAGAATGTGCACATAATCACCAAACAACCACAACTATGTATCTTGACTCATGTGATTTCTGTAGACTTTATCTTCCCTTGTGACATATTTGCAAGTTTGGATGATGTTGATACTATGGTCACAAGAGGGCAGCACTACTCATAAGTAACATCTGATGGTGAATTAGTAAGTTTCAATTTCCAAATCAACTTATGGGCAACGTGCTTTGTTCGTGTAGATGTGTCCTTATGGTTATATCAGTTCTGGATTGTATCCCTTGATCACCAGGCCAACAAGAATAACAGGCACGACTGCAACTATAATAGATAACATTTTCTGTTTTGAGCTATGCAGAAACAAAATGTGCGGCATTGTTTTAAGCGATGCTACGGATCATATGCCAATTTTCGTTCTGTGTGATAATAGTACTTACGTGACAAATAATAATGATCAAAAAGTGAAGTATAACAGAACAGACGATGAAGCCTTAATACTTGCAATTTATGCAAATACTAAGTAACACCTACAACAATGCTTGTCCTGTCAAAATAAGAATGTATCCAAACAACACTAAATGGAAGGAAACACCTTGGTTATCAAGAGGCCTAAAAAATGCTTTCATTAAAAAAATTACTTGTACTTAGCATTTCTAAAAAGAAGGTTATTGTTAACAGAAAGTCGCTATAAAAACTACAAAAACAAGTTAACAAAAATCTTGCGTATTGAAAAAAAGAACTATTATAGACAGAAACTCGAAGAGTGTAAGGCCAACACTAGTGAAACGTGGAAAATTCTTAACACTATAATTGGCAAAAGAAAGTCGGAAGCAAAATATTCAAATGAATTCATTGTTGATAACGATCGAGTAAAATTAGACAACGAAGAAATTGCTAATCATTTCAATAACTTCTTTGTTAACATAGGTACAATCTTATCTAACAGTATAGAGCCATGCCAGGGAACACAACCGACTGACTTTCTAAAAAAACAGGTATCAGAGTCAATGTATATGTAATTATGTATCCTGTTACTGAGAAAGAAGTAACCAAAATTGTGTCAGGGTGCAAAAGTAAGACTTCGTATGGACACGACGAAATCAGCATGAAAACTGTTAAACATGTAGTAAAGCAAATTGTAAGACATTTTACCTATATCTTTAACAGATCATTAATCACCGGAATATTTCCAAATGACATGAAAACAGCAAAAGTTATTCCTGTTTTTAAATCAGGAGATCGTCTCCAATTTTCTAACTATAGACCTATGTCACTGTTACCCCAATTCTCCAAAATACTAGAAAAAATATTTAATAAAAGGTTAATGTCATTCATTGAAAATCATCACATATTGACTGACGGGCAATATGGCTTCAGAAGTAATCACTCAACTTCACTAGCCTTAACTGAATTTGTCGAAAAGGTAACTTCAGCAATAGATAAACAAGAAAGCACTATTGGGGTCTTTATTGATCTGAAGAAAGCATTTGACACCGTTGATAATAAAATACTGCTAAGTAAGTTACAATGTTATGGAATAAGGGGTTTGACATTGGATTGGATTAAAAGTTATTTAGCCAATTGTGGTCAGTATGTGTGCTATAACAACAGTAATTCAGAGCTAAAGAATATCAAGTGTGGAGTCCCACAAGAATCAATCCTGGGCCCAGTACTATTTATTTTATATATAAATGACATGCTTGAAGTGTCAAAATTGCTTAATATTATTTTGTTTGCAGATGACACTAGCATTTTTTACTCAACTAGGAATATTGCGGATATAGCATGTACTGTTAATAACGAACTAGAAAACTAGATATATGGTTTAGAGTAAATAAATTATCGCTTAATGTGAACAAAACCAATGTTATCATGTTTACCATATCATATAGACCAACAGTAAACACTATTTTGAATGGAACAAACATTGAGCAGGTGTCACATACAAAATTCCTTGGTGTAATCATGTGGAGAAAGCAGATAAAAACGGTTGAAACGAAGGTATCAAAAAGTATAGGTATTTTGTATAAAACAAAGGATATTCTTGACATCCAAGCATTACGCATGTTATACCAATCACTTGTTGAACCATATATGTCTTATTGCTGTGAAATATGGGGAAATACGTATCCGTCTAGACTAAGAAAACTCTCTTTGCTACAGAAAAAAGCTATACGAATAATATATAGTTTTGATTACCATGGTCATACATCTGTATTTTTTCACTGCTCAAAAATTCTTAAACTTCAAGATTTAATTACACATAGGACTAGGGTTATGCTTCATAAAGCAAACAACCACTGTTTAGAAGGTCGTGTACAAGCGTTCTTTGAACCAACTGCAGCCGTACACAAGCATGATACCAGACAATCTAAACAGTTAACTCTTTTATGTTAAAAAAGCGAACACCACCCATAGACTACTGTCAATTACTGTCAGAGGTATACACGTATGGAACGGTCTTGCAAGTAATATAACACAGTTGCCAAATTTACAACAATTTAAGAAAAGTTTAAAGTCGACGTTACTTTCTTCGTATTTATGAACAATTAACACAATGGAAACAAAATTATTGTTGGTTTGTATTCAATCTTATAACTTTTACTATAACTATTACGCATTTTAGTTGAAAAGGGCATAGCGCCTTACAAGTCATATGACTTCTGCTATGTCATTTTAACAACAGCACCGATATTATATTGTATTGACGTTACCATTATGTATTGTATTATTTTTCATACTGTGTTGTATATTCCTGTGTTGCTGTTGTTAAATAAACTTTCATTCATTGTTAAATAAACATTCATTCATGGTTGTTTGCTGCCGATACATAAACTGAATTAATAATACTTTATACAAAAACTACCTGGGAGAAAAGCAACAGATGAAAGGCCAGTGACTCGTATAAAGACAAAATATAATGCCATCCTTCCTGGTATACTCATTTATATAAGATACATCTGGCCTCCATACACGTAGAGTGCATCTAGTACTTGGTGACATCACAACCAGGGCTTTATGCAGGATAAAATGATTGCCAGTTACACATGTTTTGGTGGACACATGGATGTTAACTGTTAAGCTAGTTTACAAACTTTCAAATGTGCCTAATGACCTGAAATGGACTACAATCACACATATGACACCATTTACACTCACTTTCAAGGCATAACTAACAATATCTATGGCTTTGGAAGACCTTTTTTGCTCCTACATTGTTTACCCGTCCACCCATATTTCTACCCGTCCATATTCCTTTTTACCTGTCCAAATGACGGGTGGCCGGGTCTCGACTTAAAGCTATGATCACAACTGTGACTAATTAAAATACGTGTGAGACTAACCAATGGCCGGAATGACGGTCTCGAGGTGTGCCTGGTCCACTCGCAACTTGTCCCCACCGTCCACCATCTTTACTATGGCGACATACAACTGCTCAACCATCTACAACAAACACACAAAACACTGGAGTAGGTTTCTATATAGCACTGCATCCAGTCCTTAGACTGCTCAGAGCAGCGTGAACAACATTGCCAAATGCTTGAAACAACTGCAACTCGACTCAAACCCTCTTCACATTCTCTCGAAAAATTTCAATGTTCCAACTGCTACATGAAACAAGCAGCAGGTGAGAATATGTGACTGCCAACAATGGTCCTAACACCCCAGCTGTCTTGGGATGCCATACAATGGACCTAACACCCCAGCTGTCTTGGGATGCCATACAATGGACCTAACACCCCAGCTGTCTTGGGATGCCATACAACGGACCTAACACTCCAGCTGTCTTGGGATGCCATACAACGGACCTAACACCCCAGCTGTCTTGGGATGCCATACAATGGACCTAACACCCCAGCTGTCTTGGGGTGCCGGATGCCATGCTTCCACTCTTTCAAGTAATACGCCCACTGGCTCTTTCCAAACATTTGATGGATTCGATGAAATGTGGGTGTGGCTTTTTCCTGTTTTTCCACTACCAGTATATGATACTATGTGCATGCATACACATACATGGCATGATTTCCACACCCCCACATTAGTTAGATTTATTTAGTAATTTTAGAAATTATATAGAAAAACAAACAAAAAGAAACAAAATAAAACAAACTACGCGTACCTTGACAACAGCCTTTTTCTTATAGTATTTCTCTCCAAGTTTCTTGGTGATGATCTTCACAACAATGTTCGTATGCAGCCAGAAGTCTTTTCGATTCTTCATTTCCTTCTTTGCTTCTTCAACCTCAAACACACACGTACACTTGCTGACACTGTACACTATGTAATATCATATTGACATCGCAACAGTAAGTTGAAACTATTAGAAACAAAATGATTCGACATTACTGTCAGACTGACCATTATTTTGTATTTTCGGTATTGTCTGTGAAGACATTGTTTTTTAAATTAGAAACTTCTATCGAAACTGTTCAACTCAACAAACACATAATAGACACCCCAGCTTCATTTCACTAACATTGCACTGCCACCAAACCATCTCTCTAGTCTCTACCATCTCAACCAATGGATGCTGTGAGCTTGAATCTCATTCTCTAAACTTCCACTAGTGTTAATGTCTGAACTTGGACCCTCCTGGTTAGTAATAGAAGCAGGAAGTAGAAAGCAAAAATCTTTTGATAGTTTCTTAGTCCACGAGCTATCTGAAGCGTGACGCTTGGCATGACAACCTTCTCAAGTCTTTATAAACTACATCATACACTGGACCAACCTGCATTATTTCCTCAAGAACTGACATCTTCTGCTTTGTCTGTTTCGTCTTGGATGATGAAGTGGCTGGTTTCTTCGTCTTTCCCTCATCCTCTACAGCCGGAGCCTTGCGCTTCACAGCCAGAGAGAGACCACTAGGCCCCGTTGTGATTCTACCAAGACAACAAACATCATTCATGCCACGTATTACTAAAACAATGGGCATTATTATATATTAATAATAATAATGACTTCTTTTGCACCAATATCCTCGAAGATCAAGCTCAGTGGCGCGACAAAACCAAGGGATTAAGCAAACTTGTAATCGAAAACAATGCATGAGTCGTCAATGGATGGAAGAAGAAGCTAGGAGGCTAAGGAGGATAGGCAGCATTAAAGAGATAGGTTTTTAGGCGTCGGCGGAATGAAACTATATTACCTTCTGATTTAACACTGGCAGGAAGCGAATTCCACACCGTTGGTGCTGCAACCAAGAAAGCTCGGGTCCCGGCTTTAGTTTTCACCCGAGGGATGTAAAGAGGGTTACAACTGATTGAGCGTAGCTGTCTGGAATTTCTTGCTGGAGTTAGCACTGAATTTAGATATGCTGGTTTTGTAGATGAGAGTGCTTGATAGGCTATTGTACAAATTTTGAAAATTATGCGATAGTGCATAGGGAGCCAATGCAATAGTTTTAGAAGCGTCACTGAGCGAGAAAAATGAGAACGCATGACTACCCTTGCTAAACAATTTTGGACATGCTGAAGTTTTGCTATATCCTTGCTTGCAGTATTGTAAAGGAGGGAATTGCAGTAGTATTGTATTAATTAATATAATCTTCTTGAAACTTGACTAAATACGTTGACAGTCCACTGGCCACCCAGCAGTGTTTGGTACTATGTAAGAAATAACCTTTTTCATTGCTCTATATTGTGGGGAGCCGTGGTCGCGCGGTAGAGCGCCGGACTGTCAATCGAGGGGACGGTGGTTCAATCCCACCTACCGCCGTTTCGAAACTTAGGCAATTTTGTTCGCCCCACATTTGCCTGTGTCTTTCGGAAGAGACACTAAACGCCGGTGGTCCCTTCTATCTGGTGTATATGCCAGGGGAAGTAAAAGATCCCACACAGGGGGTAAATGTGTAACCTGTAGTGGACTCACTAATTCTAGAGAGAAGGATAACTCCTGCGTTAGCCCAGGTATGGGCTGTTTGAAGGTAAACTACCTAAGACCTAAAAAAGGTGGCTCCTCGATAGAAAGGTGGCTCCTCGATAGCGACTAGCATTGTCTTAGAGGAGTCTCCTGACCGTACGTTGTATTACTGTATTACAAATTATTATATACTATTACCATGGTTATTGTGATTGTTATATTTTTATTGATTCTGAGTTGTTTTGACATGGATATAGTGTATGTATTTGGTTGAAATACTGGTCGAATAAAAAACATCATTGATTGATTGATTGATTGATTGATTGATTGATTGATTGATTCAAACAATAACAACTCACTTTGGCGCGGCCGTCGATGGAGCCGCCCCGAGACTGAAGGTCACCTTCTCGGCATCGCTCTGTCTCTGTAGCTCCGTGTACTGGACACTGGTGTCCTTCGCCTGACTGGACACACGCTGTATCTGCTTCTGGATGAACCTGGCTGCCTTCTCCTCATCATCCAGGTCCATCTTCTCCTTGCGCTGGGCCGCTTCCTGCTTCCGAATCGCTTCCGGGTCGCGGTCGATGTACTGGATGAACCAGCCCTTCTCTGTCTGGTCCACCGCGGCCTTGCCTGCAACACACGTGTGGGTGTGTAACACATCTGTGGTCAACTACACATATAGCTTTATGTAGAGACCCGTCCACCTGTCATTTGGACGGGTAAAATGAATATGGACGCGCAGAAATATGGTGGACGGGCTAAAAAATTTAGGAGCAAAAAAGGTCTTCCAAAACCATAGATATTGTTAGTTATGCCTTGAAAGTGAGTGTAAATTGTGTCACATGTGTGTTTGTAGCCCATTTCAGGTCATCAGGCACATTTAACAATTTGTAAACTGTTAACATCCATGTGTCCACCATAACATGTGTGACTGGCAATAATTTTATCCTGCATAAAGCCCTGGCTACACACTTGGACGAAATCTGTAACCTGGTGTGTAGCATATGTTCAACTACACACTTGTGTGCATTTCACTGGTGTGTAATGCAATAAGTCAACCAAACACTTGCCTACACTCTACTGCAAAGTACACACTGGTGTGTAATGCATCAACAGGCTTTAACACACGTGCACTGGGTGCAACACTTCAACAGACAACAGCACGTCTGCTGGTGTGTCATCAGTAGTCAGGCACTGTGTGAGTAAGTGTGTAACATATCAGCTGTCAACTGGATGCTTGCTTGTAGGATGTAAACTTGTGTGTTTACATGCTACAATAACACAATAGGCAATAACACTTGGATGCAGTATGAACAAAGGTATGTAGCTTTCTGAGAAAAACACAGATAGTGACCTACATTCTTTGCGGCAACAAGTGTGTTGGCGTAACTTTGAGAATAACACATATAGTGACCCACATACTTTGTGGCAACAAATGTGTTGGTATCGGTGTGTTGGCTACTGCAACGTTTTCTTATCCTCAAAGTTAAATCATGTTGCTTGTCTATCTCATTCAGCAAACAACTTATGGTACATTTTAATTATGTAATTATTTTTATACACTACATTTTGAAGACCTATGTTGGTGGCAAACCTTCAAATATTCTGTGTTAATTTTTGTATATGCCTTAATATCTTATTATGAATGGGAAGACTGCTACAAGGTCATCCACTGACCCACGTACTCTGATCTACAATGAGTCATAACACTTAAGAGATTATTCCACCCTGTGTAATGAGAAACCTTGACAACATGCAAGTGAGTAGACGCTACCTTCCCGACCGAGCCATTTGATGAACTCTGTCAGCGTTTCCCACTGTGTTGCGTTCATGTGCGTGTGTTCTTTGTCTCCGATGTATTCTTGATATACGATGTTGGCGCCAACCCGCTTCGTTCCAAATCGTCGACGTAGCAATTCAAGAAACGTATCTTCAAATTCTCTGAAAAACAACAACACTAAGTTAATCTACTGGACGAACAGAGAATGTATGACATTTAACAATGTGATTGATCCAAAAATGCCATCAGGTATCATGATACAGCCTGTATATATAAGTATTTTTATTTCCGGTATGTATGTAACTTCTTGCTCCGTCCTCAGTTAATTTGGAGTTCATGCCTGCAGTGTGTGAATATAAAATTATGTGACGCGGCATGCCAAAACCAGGCTTTTGTAGGCAAGTTGACAATTCCATATTATTATTGATTCAATTAGAGGAGATGAAGAGCTTTAAAATGATACCAAGATGAACACTCTATCTTGTGTATGGGTGAAGATATTCCACTTCGGGTGCATAAGTTTGTGGAATGTCACTTCCGAGAAAATGAGTTTTTAAAGTGATCGGTCGTAAAAAGTGATATCGTGGAACATTACCATAGCAACCACATCTTTATAATGCTCCAATTGTCCTGAAATGTTGCATAGACCTAGAGATGGTGTATACTCATAATATGCTTTTTGGTCTGAAAAATCGACCATTTGTCAACGCAGCATTCCACAGCTCGCGTCAGGGGTTTGCGCCAGAGGCGAACGTAGCAGCGATCGAGCGGCCTAAAATGGCTTACCCCGATGTTGAAAAAATCATAAAAATTTAGCATCTAAAACGTATGGCTACATTTGTTTCGCAGGAAGTAGGAAATTTATCTGTTCCGTAATTATTTGGGTGCAGGATACTGTGCTAAATTAGCCAACAAATTGCTTTGTTTTAGATTAATTAGCTGTGAAATTAATTAGGGGCTTGCTTTAAAATGCTCACTATTACTCCTTTCAAAACTATTTCATGGTATCTATTATGGAAATATTGAAAGATTGATGATTTTGCTGATTGATTCCGCCAATGACCCATTTTAGACATTTTGAGGGCATGCTGAGACATTGCTGACTAATTACACCCTGGCACCGATCGAGAATCTGCGACAAGCGCCTGGTTTTGGCGCGCCGCGTCACATATAACAATAATTAACATGTACAAGTGGTCTGCTAAATCAGTGCAATTTATTTCTGAAAATCATTGAATGAATTTACTATTTTTGCTAACTGAGACATTTGCAAAAGTTATAAGTTTTAATACAAAGAGGGCAACATTGTTTTTTGTATACAGTTCAACTCGGTCTAATTAAAATAAAAACAGACAGTTTTACTGATGACTTAAAAGGCAACTATACAAATAACTTATTTTTGGCATAATTGTCTAAATTCATGTAAATGAAAAAAAAATAAAGAACAAGTTGTAACAATGTGTTATCAAATTCCTATTAATCTACTTCATACTTGCACGCTTAAAACTCTAGGAACTTGTTTTGTATATCACAAACATTGACTATTTATCATAAAACATAAATGTTAGATTACATGGAGTATGATGAAAAACACAGAATTAAATGTATATATCTTACTGTGAATATGTGTCAATGTATTTATCTGGATTATCAGCAAACAATAGCAGTTGTCGCTGATGGGCCTCGGACATCAAATGACACTTGAATCCATTCTACAAACAATAGTGGAAGAAATTTCAATCTATGCTGGCATCACACATGGTCAAATTATTTTATATTACTTCATTTTAATGTGAAAACAATCACTATACAATTCAGTACTTTACCAAAATATATACAGAAGTAGATAATAATGCAATGCTGAGTTTCAACTTTTAAACTTTCAACAATTTAAAATTATTATTTTTCTTATTACAAAACAAAGTCATGGTAGTTTGGAAGAAAACCATGTTTTAACTACTGTAAAAACCCGCAATACTTGACACTGTGAGAATGAGCCTGGTGCGGTGAATTAGTTGTACTTTACCCACCTCGCCTTCAGAAGTAAAGTCCTACCTCATCTCGACACTGTTTCTGACACATCTGACAAAACCATCTCAGCTTCTGTAGACCTTTTGACTTGATGCGGTTGGCAATGGCCTTAGGGGAGAGAAAGCCTCCCTTCTCCTTCCCCATCCTCTCTTACAGTTGTGTGCCCTATACAACCAGACAAATAGCAAATATGCATGAAAACAACAGCAGCTGGATCAGAAAAATTGTAAATGCTTGTTATACATTGCAATTACACTCCAGTTATGTATATAAGAAAAATATATCTTATTCATTTAACTTTTCCATAAAAATTGTGTAACTTCGAACATGTACAAATCAGAGTAACCAAACTTAAACTATATGATCTAATAAGTACCGGTATGTAATATCGGTGGAACTTTATTACCGGTAAATGTTAAATGACCATCCAACAAAAAGATTTTGCATATGAAGCACATTAACAGAAGTTAATGAGTGAAACGATTATGCAAATGCTTTTTGGGAAGTGGTGGTTAACCAGCATTGGATTGACAACTGGAGGAACCAGGGTTTAAATCCTAATAATGTGGTCGGCATAAACAAACTGTTTATCGCTCATTCCATGTGCACGGGAAACATAACATACACCGCTGCGTTTGCGACTGGCACAAATCGTGCTGTCTTTTCGACCTCAAAAGTATGCTAAGACGGACTGTTTATAAAGGCCTCCGGTTTATAAAACACACAAGGCTCTGAACACATAAATATGCGCAAGATGATTTTAATTGATTGAATTAACAAAATCAAGTATCAAAACAAATGTTGAGAAAGATAGTTATAATTCAGGTGGGTCCGAATTCTGCATAAGTGTCCCGTTCTAAATATATATTTTACAAATGACTACTACCGGCATCGCTACGATAGCCTTACTTTTGTGTAGGCCTGCCCAACGGGATACTACCAAAAGTACGGGTATTATCGCTCACATATACACTTTTTTCCCAGTAACTGCGTGCAAAATAGAATATGTCGTATACCTGAACAATTAATAAGATGTCATCAAAGTCATCTGGTGCGCAATTTATTTAGTCTAATAATTGTTATGCACCAATTGTATAAGAGTATAACCACAACAAGAAGCTATCGGGTAAAACTATGTTGTGACCAAAATCGACGAGTTAGGCAGCGTCGGATCAGAATCGGACCAAATATGCTTCGCCGGTTCATGCAGGTCAGATCTATGGTGGCAAGGAATCAGTAGTGGTGCTTTTCTTGATTGGGGTAAGGTCAACTTATCAAGGAAGACTGTGTTGTGTCACATATGTCTAGGGAACAGTAGCACGAGTTGTGATCGACCGGTTTTGATTACAATAGGTGTTTACATGAAGGAACGCAAAGTTAGTGACGTCATCGAGGTTCCGGACTGATGATAGATGATTTTGGGGATACTGTAGAAGAAGTTCCCCGAATTTGCCGATTTACGTAAGTTGTCAGTGAAGAAGAGGAATGGTTGCCATGATTTCCACTTAACTGAACATCAATTATAAACTTTTTGGTATATCATCGAGTCTGAAAACCGACATAAATAGACTCGGTGGTCGGGCCAGTCTCTTAGACTTAGAAGTTAGTCTTAGTGACTAAGTAGTAAGTAGTGAGTTCTTCTTCTTCTTCTTCTATTGATCAGCCAACATCAATGTTGTGATGATTATGCTGATTTGTGGAGGTTGCAGTAGACACTTCTGAAATGTAGTGAAAGGGTGTGTGGCATAGTAGAGGGGGGTAGTAGACATAAGAAACAAAGGGGAGGGGAAGGGGAGGGGGAGGGGGTGGTCTGTCGTGGTGAGTTATAGACCTTATCATTATGTCCCAAGTCGCTTATGTCCCAAGTCACTTAGGATCCGAGTCACTTATGTCCCAAATATTGTGGACGATATGTCCCAAAAACAAGATGCTAAGTAACAGTTAAAATATGCAATGGACTTCAAGTGTTCTACAAAGAGTGCCAGCATTAGTGTTAATATATCAACAGATTTATGTTAAGACTAAAGTTAAAAAATAACATAAAAACTTAATAATAAATTTAGGACATATCGTCTAGGACATATGTGACTTGGGACATAACGTCCATAGGCCGTCGTGGTTACAGGTGGGCAGCAAGCCTGGAAACATCTTAGACTCAGTCTCACTCAGTCAGAGTCGGAATCGTCGGAATCATCACTGACACTGGACAACAAGCATAACTTTGTCACTGCAAATAATTTATGAATATCTCATGGAAGAGTCTGGGCACTTAATCCCCACTTATGCAGAATTCGGACCTACCTCAATTTTACCATTATAACTGTACCTTTGCCAACATTTGATACTTGATTTAGGTCATTCGTTAATTTAGGCTTAGCATCATCTTGCACATATATTTGTTTTGTAAACAGCAGACTTTTGAGGTCAAAAATACCACGCGGTCGGCGTAAATAAACTGTTTATCGCTCATTCCATTGATGTGCATGGCGCAGTGACATAAATCGAAGCGCTATTTGCCATAATTTTGGTCTCAAAATACAATATTTGTTATACAAAAATATACCGGGGAATGCTGATTTATCATTTTTAGGATTAGAGTTTCTGTGAGGTATCCAATATAGGCAAATATAGTGTCATAATGGCAAAATTTAGGTGGGTCTAAATTCTATATTTATAAATACCAGAATCTGTCCATGCGTTTTACTTTTAAAAGTCTATTGCATTCCAAGACATTCGGAGCCACAAGTATATGACACCACCCACTGGCCAAAAAGCATCAGCAATTTTTAATTGAGACTAAGTAAGAAGGAAAATTCCAATAACTTTGGACTAGGCAATTTAAACTTAAAAGCTGTTATCGTCACACCAAGGAGAGCTCAGAGTTTATGCTGCACTATGTACAGAGACACGGAACTAATTTGATTTTGGGTGGGGCAGAACCGCAGGAACTTCACCACCACTCCGCTCTCCCCACCAGCTCTCTCGTGCCATGGCGGGTGACTCATCTCATTGCACTCACCTAGCTGTTTTACTGTTTCACGTGGGACACACATTGGAAGCCAGGGGAAGGGGTGCTGTTTTACCTTGGTAAGGTTTGATGTGGCAGCACTGTCATGAGTCTGACTACCAAACAAAATTTCTACAACAACTTTGCCACACATTTCCCCTGCATTTCTAGTATTTCTGTGTGTATGAATGTATGTATTTCTTACACATTGTCCCACGTTCCCATTTACTGGGGGGCACAACCACATGTCTGCCCCCCACCAAAAGGATAGGCGGCAGCAGTTCTCTGGTCTATGAGACTACCAGGTTTGTAAGCTCAAGAAGTGATGGTCGTCACATGTTTGATGTGAAAATGTGTCTTGGTACAACTGCGAATAAATCTAACAAGTTCAGGGTTGGCATTGATTTAATCAAATTGATTAAATCATTGATTTAATAAACATGAACAAATCAAGATATTGATTTTTTCGATTTTTTCAGATTATCTTGAATTTATACTTATGTTGCATGGTACTGCCAGTTGATTTAACTGTATGTATTTTTAAATAAAGATTAAAGGACAAAAAAAGGCTACGGCTTCGTGTCATACACCTAATAGAGTTTATACAAAGTAACAATTTCCACATATACTCAATATTTTAACGTCAGCGGTTTACTCAGAATGTGACTTTAAAGTCTAAAATTCTAACGAAATCCACGATGGTCTAGACGTCGCCATAGGTGAAGGGTTAATTTGGCTTGGCCATTCAGCGCACTGCATTCTATATCTCGGTCAGCTTCCGGCGACGTCGTTAAGGGTCAACAACTTCGAGTCTTCGACAGTTCGTTCAGTTGGCGTGACATCTAGCAGCTGCTTATAGATGTATATATAAATCTGTGGTTAAATCTATGGTAAACTTTAGTAATTATGCCTTCGTGTTCGGCATACGGTTGCAATAATAGTTGAAACAACCGGTAGTATTGAAGCAATGGATTCACGTTGGTGATTTGCGGGCGTACTGTTTGTCACTTTGCTCGGTCCATTTTGAGGAGAAATGCTTTGATGTAGACATGTATCATCAGTTGATGGGATGATTTCAGCGATAACAATAATAGACAACTTTATATTTACCGTCATCAGCATGTTACACGCGTTGCCGAGTTGCAGCCATTTCATGACAACAGCCAAACCCTATGCAGGGAATCTATGTGGAGAGCGCCTCGATCACCGTCGTGACGTAATTCTTCGTCTAAGATGGGGTAGCGCATAGAATTTGGATAGCTGGGTGTTAAAAAATATTTTTCTGGTAAACCGCTGGCGTTAAAAAATTGAGTATATGTGGAAATTGTTACTTTATATTAACTCTATTAGGTGTATGTATGCCACGTAAAAGTTAACTTTGTTTGTCCTTTAAATTTGTACATAACAACTTTGCTTTAATTCTTTAGAAATGCTAATAATGAAATGTTCAGCCTATTGGGTATATTATGATATTCCACCTTTATTTATTTTCCGAATTGCATACTATTTCTTATGATTGTTGAGAATGTTGAAAAAAATCAAATAAATCGATTTAATCGAAAAAATCCGATTTAATCAAAAAAATCTGATTTATTTTAAATCATGATATTTTCCAACCCTGAACAAGATAAAGACTTCCACACCAATGTCATCCTTTGTTTTGGTGAAGCAGCAGATATTGGTGGCAGTGATGGTGATATGCAGAGTAACTGAGAGCTCTCAGATTTCCCTCCCTCGTGCAGGTTGAGCCTTCCCCTTAACAACATAGATTGTCGATGTTCCTTTTTGTGGAGTGTCACAAAAATGGAAAACCTCACCACATACACACTAACAGCACTATTACATTACAAAACAAACATTGCATGATGCTCAGGGCTGCCACACAGTTAGCTGTCGCTGATTGACAACATGGTGACAATGGTGAAACATGTCACCATCGATTACAACATCTGACAGAAATAAATCTCCCACACACCTGTGCTTACAAACCTGTGTTATACTACATCTACATGTATCAGTTGGTATTTATATGTAAAGATAATTTGTGTGCAGATTATTTATGGCTTTTGTCTGTCGCAACTAGTGTAATATACCATTTTTATAGATAAGGTAATGCAGTCAACGTTCTACTTCTACTTTTAAATAACATATTTTGAAAATTCAATTAATAATGAATTACTTACAAATTATGAGTGGACTTCAGCAATGTGTGATTGCTTTGTTAACATAACTTTTGTTTCTTCTGTGTAATCCAGGTTCAAATGCAGACACCTACAGTGCTGACCCCTGGCGGCCAGCTGACAGGAGGAGTTCCTGTACAGAACGTCGTGATTATACCAAGCTATGGGGAGGCTCGAGTCTGGACAAACTACGCCAGCAAGTCGTCCTTCAACTTAGGAGTGACACAGATTGTAATAGGTGTCCTCTGTATAGTATTCAACATAACGGCGATCGTAGAAGATACTTTGATGACGGCCTTTGGTCCAGGCATCATTGGTGGCCTCTTTGTGAGTTCACTTCATGTTCAGGAAATATGTCTATATGTCGGGGCGTTTGTAATCATGACAAGTAATTGTAATACAAAATGGCGGCTGACACATTCTCATAGACAACACATGTGGACAATCTGTAATGCCCATTAGTTACGGCATTTTGATCTTGCGTTATTTAGCAAATTTATCAGCTGCAAGTAGAAATATTTGCTTACAGATTTCTCATTTGATAATTAATTATACATGGCCTTACCACAGCAAACTCAATTATGTGTTTCGTCTTGCAAAGTTTAAAAAATCATTTATGAGAAATTGGAATATACGAAGAAACTAAAATCAACTAGAATCAAAGATGATTTCTTATATGAAATCTAACATTGAACGATGTTATTACCAAAGCATATCCCGTGGATTTTTGTCCAAATGTGATATGTACATCCACACAGTGCATGCCATCCGTAGGCCATGAGGCAACGCAGATGGTGCTCTGGCTGAAATGGATTTATCTTGATTTGGTAACAAATATGGATGCTATTTTGAAACCATAGGCTTTATTGGACACCAGACATGGGGTCAAATACATTGAAATGTATTTAAATACAAATACAAATACTTATGAGGGATTCAAATACAAATACAAATACTTTTAAATGCAAATGTATTTAAATACAAATACTTTTGAAAAGTATTTCAAATACTTTTTCAAATACTTTTCATTTTCAGGATATATTACTATATAGGTAAAAGAAACAAAACGATGAAGCCTGAGTTTCAGCATATGCTGCGTGATGCTTTCTCTAGAAATGAAAATAATTGTTTCAATAAAATATATATAAACCTGAGTAATTAACAGTTCTGCATCAAATTAGATTTACACATGTACTATCAATAAGTAATAATTTATCTACAAAACAGTTATTGGTTAACTTCACAATTATTTAATTATTATATATAAATTTTAATGTTTGTTATTCAATATTTAAATAATGTAAAATAATATTCCACCTTTATACTTCTAAAATTGTCAGTTATATCACCCAGGATGGTGGAAGTTAGTACTTATATGGGATAGTGCAAAGTCCTGCTGCAAGCTAATTGAATGCAATGTTCCTTTTAATCATTCCTCCACACCCTTTTCACACAATCGTGGCAATGTGGACAGAACCCACAGCCAAGCTTTCCATTCATTCACTGAGGATCACTTAACAAGATCTGACTTGAATTGGGTTCTCCATTTATCATCTGTATCAATTAGGCTGCCCTGCACACTGGGCTCAGTGATGTTTGAACAAAGTCCACTGTGGCTTATTTAATTGGGGATACCTGGCTTGAACAAAGGGCTTGATAAACCAGTGCCAGGCTTCTTCCTCTATCACACAAAGGGAATTGGCTAGCTAGCTGGTGCCCAGGGTTTACTGGTGCCCATATTTGCTAAGCTGTGTAATTAAGTTCTTAGTCCCTGACTAGTATACACATTTGAAAAAGTATTTGAAAAGTATTTGAAATATCAAATACTTTAGGAAAGTATTTAAATACAAATACTTTCAATTCCTAAATGTCAAATACAAATATAAATACTTTAAAAAAAGTATTTAAATACTTTCAAATACAAATGTATTTGACCCCATGTCTGTTGGACACATTGTTTAAACAGGATTTGTTGTATTTTGGCATAAGTTATTTAGACTATCTGAGCACATGGTTAGAGAAACAAGTTGTTCCTGTTTGTGAAAAATGCTCTTTATCACGTTTTCTCCTGAAATCCTCACTAAGGTTGCTGAATTTTCTTTAAAAAAAATTGTTTCACTTCCAGTTCATACTGACAGGAGCATTTGGCCCAGTGGCAGCCAGACACAAAACCTCATGTCCAGTGAGTGATGTTCTTCATTCCTACAGTCTGCCAGATTGTCTAATGTATATCCTATTACACTGCACACTTTAGTATTTAAATATGTTAACAGAATGCATTATATTCCAAGTTTACAAACCGTATTGGTGTAAATATAAGAACATGGATATCAATGATAATGTTTGACCCAGTACTGGCTACCCGCCTATATATTATGTAGTTCAGGTAGCCATCGCATCTTTGACAGCAGTTATATAGGTTACGGACAGTGCTAATAAAAACAACATAACATGTCCAATACACACTTGTGAACTTGTCGTGGTGGTATCGTCTTTACGTGTAGCATTATTTATTTTCAGATCATCGCCTTCATGGTGCTTTCAATCCTTGCTGTCTCCATCTTTCTGCCGCTGTTGCTGATATCTTCAGCTCTTGGCCTCACTTGTCATGGCTATTATGCAAGACATACAGTTTACAATGTAGGATATGTAACATTACATTGTAGGGTGTGTAACATTACAGTTAGGGCGTGTGATATTACAAGGTAGGGTGTGTAATGGTACACAGTAAGGTGTGTATCATTACACAGCATGGTGTGTAACATCATATGATAGAATGTGTAACATTACATAGCTGGGTGTGTAATACCACAAGGCAGGGTGTGAAACACTACATAATAACATTGGTTGGCACTTGGCAGGGTGTGTGACATTACAGTGATGGGCGTGTAACATCAAGCCTTGTTACAGACTTACATGTATAAACACTGTTTACACATGTAAGTCTGTTTAATATTTATAATTGTTCTATAACCAAGGTTAAGCCTTCTTTTTAATTCACGAGGGCCAAACGGCCACACTTATTTTTTTATTAGATTAGCAGGGAATTTATATTATATTTGTGGTATTATGACTAGTGATAATAAAACATCTATGTTAATATTGAATATTGTTCATGGCTTCAATAATGGTTTTGCTCCAGAGTAAGTTAATTCATGTAACAACATCTATGTCAATATCTTAATCAGTGGAATTTATTCCTTTTTGTATTATATTCTTTGCATTTATGGCTAAAAACCTCATTTACGTATAATAGCCCCGTTTTCCAAGAGCCTCAGATTTACATATAAAATACCGTTTTTTCCGAGACCCTCCGATTTACGTATAAATCTCCCACATTGGCATTTCCAAAACTTAACATGTATGGTAAACAGTATTGTTGTTGTGATGTGTAATCACTGTGTAAAGCTTGTCGTTAATTTGCTGTGGCCTCCATGTCTGTAGCAAGAAGTACAGCACATATTTCAGACCCAGTAATGTGAAGTCTCCAAAATGGCAGCAATTGCAGATTCACTTGTTTTATAACTGTTGTGGTAATATCCAAATCTGTCTTATTAAGTAATGATTCCAGTGCGGTAACTTCAGGTTAGCCCTGAAAGTGTTGTGATTCCAGTGCAATAACTTCAGGTTAGCCCTGAAAGTGATGTCAACATATGTTTTGTAGGATTCTGATGCAGCGGTCGCGATGAATGCTCTGTTGCTGATTCTCTCGGTACTTGAAGCTGTGGTTGGGATCTGGTCAGCGGTTCTTGTATGCAGAAGCATGTGTTGTGGACGTCGGTCACAGTTGGGTGTTGTACGTTCACATTTCTTTGTCATTACAGTCCAAACGTGCCACACTTTCAGGTGGCTCGGAACACAGTACTGGTACACAAAAATAAGACGTCTAACTTCTAAATTCAAATGCATAATTTAAATTCAAAATGTATACATTCTGAAGTAGGAGTTAACTGACATAACTGCAATCGTAGGTGTGACGACATTCGTCGTGGCTAAGAGATGACAACATGAAGTTAATATGTAAGATATTAGGTAACATGGACACAAATTGAGGTAAATATGACCATGACATCCTGAGTAGACTTCACTTGAGAACTAACAAGATCTATGTAGTAGGTCTGCAGGACATTTGTTCTACTCCATAAATGTTTCGGGTTCTCTGTAGTAACAGTACTAGATTTACCATGCTGGTTGAAAGCAGCAGGTAACATGGAGATATGTTATTATCCGTTTAGTTTATGGTCACCGCCAGAGGAAGCTTGGAACCAGCTGGGACTAACATAACCCAATACTTTATGGCTAAACAGTTTCTTTCAGGTTAACATACAGTGGAATATGTTTACTGTATGAAAATGCAGTGGTCACCACGGCAGTATGCAACATGAATATACCAGTACTGTGTTGTGAGTTGTCACCCAGACACATCTACAAACCCTCAGAATCAGTAATGCCTTTAACTTTCTTAAATTACCCAGTGGTTGATGATGTTGGGTCATACCAGATGTTAGATGGATGTAAATCGATTCTTCATGACATTACACATATTTTCTGCCAGAGGTTGGAGGATAACCAGATTGGTTGGGACCATTTTACATTATGCTAAGAAAAACGTATCGTAACTGCGTCTTCGTATGTGTCAATTTAGGAAACTGTCCTGCATCTTTTAATCAAGTGTGAGTGGCATTGGTAGAAGTTAAACTGTGATGGAGTCAGACACTGCTAAAAGGGGAGTATGCTTATTAGGGCATGTACAAGCATCATGTCAGAAGGAAATTTTTAATAAATTTCACCATTATAATTTTATGGGACTTTGAATGACGACCGATTAAAATAAATCTTTAACAAATTATAATTATTTTAATTCAAATTTCCTCCTGACATGATGCACATACATATATATATACTATCGCTTTGATTAATTTGAAACATCATGTCACATGGGATCCATGAGAACAAAGCGTTGAAAAAAAATCCAATATGTCCACCGTTTCCATGGAAACGAAAATAATGTTTTCTTAATAATTATTTTTCTTTTAATTTTTAACCTCTCTAGTGATTTCCCTAAAATCTTAGGCAGCTGGCATTAAAATTGACCAAAACTGACTAAAATAGAACTCCGCATCCCTTGTTCCCGTAATAGAACAAAATTACAATAATTCAGTTAGGGCCCTGGGTGTGAACACGTTTTGGGTGATTACACAGGTAAATAAAGGACATTCGTTCACACGTTTGCTGGCTGGATTCAGGTGATGCAGCAAGTTCCAATGGTGATGAACATGGGTACAACCCAAGTGATGTACACGGCTGGACCCCCCGCCATGTACCCCCAGACCGGGAACATGGGGCAACAGCAAGGTTAGCCACCCCTCTCTGTCAAGCCGTTGTGTGTGTGTGTCTGTGTGTGTGTCTGTGTGTGTGTCTGTGTGCATGAGGCCTAGGAAAATAAATACCTTGTTTCCGATTTCATGCTTGGAAAAAATAGGGTCGGTAGGTCGGGAAATGTTTTTTTTATCTTAACTTTTTATGCTCTTCAAAATAGGGTAGGTCGGCATTTTAAACTTTTTTTTAATAAATTATGCTCTTCAGAATAGGGTAGGTAGGGATTTTGTAGTTTTTTTAAAAACCTAAATCGATCGAAGTCTTTGGCCTGACAACGAAACTCCACCGTGTTGATGCCAAAAACATCCAACTGATGGACGGACAGATCGAGAGAAATCTCGCCGAATGAAGAATTATGTGCCGTTTGCACATAATTATCTGGGTCCAGAGGTGGAAGGTATGTCTGGAACAGTTCTTGCAGCGTACCACCGAAGGACAAGATGTTTTTTTTAGCCGGAATGTGCGGGCACAAACTAAATCTCATGGCCAAAATACGTGCAGCCATTTTCCACGCTTAGTGCATGAAATCATGTCATTCGTGACGCGGCCACGCTCACAGCCAATGAGCGTCTTTGTAGCAAATGAATATCTCAAATTGACCCAATTGCGATTGAAACTACGGAAGCCGAACGGTGACATAACTTTTTAAAAATAAAAAGATATAAATGTTGGTCGTCTTAGTCAGGGTCGGTCGGAGCTTTTTATTTTTATTTTAGTCAACCCATAAAAAGTTATTGGGTCGCATGCATTATGTAGGGTCGGTCGGGAAATCGGAAACAAGGTATTTATTTTTCTAGGCCTGAGTGTGTGTGCGTGGAAGTGTGTGTGTGTGTGTGCATGTTGACAGACTAATCCGCAACACTGTTATTTGGGCTGAGGTCGACAGCGTTTCTGTGTTTATTCGCATCATTACATTATGGTTTCTGATCTATGGACCTATGATAACTTTAAGAAGTGTTATTTATTTTGAAGTATTACTTTTTCAGTTGTCAGTCATTTCTCCATGGGAGTTGTTTTAGAATATATCAGACGTTGTGCAAGTGCATTTACTCTACACTGACAACAGACACTGGTGGATATCTGTGTGTGATATGCATTCACACATTAACCGCAGTGAGGTGGAAATCGTCCCAGAGAAGTCAAGATAGTGCTTGATTGAACAGATCAGCCAGGGAGTAAAGCGTAAAACTTTAATTAATTAATTAATTTCATTAAACGTTTTGTAATTTAATTAAGTATATTATTGTGTTTGTTTCAGTTTACTTCTCTCCGTCACAGCCACAACCACAACCACAGCCACAACCACAGCAGCCCATGATTGTGCCCCCTCCCCAGTACGGAGGGGCGTCTTCTCCACCCCCATATGAATTCTCAGCGCCGTCCGCTTCCGGTGACCCATCAACTGTGCCACTTTTTTCGGGTGAAGAGAAAAAGATGGCTCTATAAATTACAGTTCACACGTTCCGCATGTTGACCTGCCACAGCAAAGTTGACATTAAGTGGCAAAGTTTTTAAACTATGTAATTTTGTTATTCCAGAGGCTATAAAACTATACATCATTTGTTGAGATATTTTTAGAATTTTTCTATTTTCTGGAATTAATGAAAGTCTGTTATTTCAATGGTAAATTGACATGTAAAAGAAGGCTATTGAAACATCCTAATTCAGTGGTCTAAGACAACAATGTCTTCAGTGATGTTGTTAAACCAACTACACATTTCGTAAGAAATTCACACGCTACATTTGAACATCAGTGAACGTGATTTGTGATGGGAAATGAAATGAGGACATTGCTTTAGCATTCACAGGGTAGGTAAGCACCAATGTATAGGTACACATCTGTCTATCCACATCGCAATTTGAACGCATAAGAACTAGTCTTTTAACTGCTATTTTATAGATACCCATATATGGAGTTTGTTCTGTGAAGTTGCCGTTTGTTTCAAAGGAGCATAGTTAAGTCAAAACTAGCTGAGTTATTGTATTGCCCAATTATTTATCACTGGTATTATGTGATATTGATGGTACCCCACAGTTATAGAACTAGTAAGCATTGTAATATTCATATGATTCATATGATAATGGCATGGCTATGCTTGTCTATACAGAAATGTATGCAAAAATTAACAGCATTTATCTAATTGTATGCAATGTATGTCTAATGCTTTTAGTTTCAGTATGTCATGTGTATATTAATATCAGTACTGTGTGTGTTTGCGTGCGTGCGTGCATGCGCGCGCGCGCGCGTGTATGTAAGTTGAGCATACCTACACGTTTATAAATGTGTTTGTGTAATTTCAAAAGTCATAGATAAGAAACAATTATGGTATTATGTACATATACATAAATATTTCATGTATGTTATGCTTTTTATACACAAAATATGTATTGTGTATATGTTGCTACTAATGAGTTTAGTATCTGTAGCATGTGTCTTTGTTAACGTGTTTTTACATAACTGGTATAGTACATGAATTATTTTTGCTACATGCTGAAACTCTTCTAGTGCCATAAGTAAGTGCATGCTTCTCAGAGGATTTGGTTCAACAGGCCAGCCAGAGAGTAAAGTGCTTTGAGCAGTACTGAGGTTTGTGCAATATAGGAATTTACCTTGAAGTCGGTTATTTACATGCTTACTTGCTTATCCGGTACTTATATTGTAAATTTTACAATGTTAAGTAGACAATTTATTGTAATAAATTGATATATACGAGATGCATTTATTACTTTTTGTATTTTAAGTTGCATAACATTTAGGATGAATCAGTGATGTGTCTGAAAATTGTAGAGGAGAATCGTTGATAGTGACTGTTACTGAATCAGTGTTGCCTATTTATAGAATTGTGTCGTATTGAACAAACGTGCCAAAATAATAATAAAGCTGAAGCAAGCTAAAAACCATAACATATATTGTTTTGGATCAGATTAATAAACATTTTGCAAGATCATGTGTATTTGTTGTTTTCAGTTATTCGGCGTTTGTAATAATGGCATTCTCTCTCTCTCGCGTGCACGCACGCACACACACACACACACAGTCACGCACGCGCACAGTCACACGCGCATAGTCACACACACACACACACACACACACACACACACACACACACACACACACACACACACACAAACAGTCACACACAAACAGTCACACACACACCACACAAACAGTCACACACACACCACACAAACAGTCACGCACAAGTAACCAGTAGATCAAACACACACGCATGCACGCACGCACGCACGCACGCACACACACAGTAACACATACAACGGCGCTGTCGCATTTTAAACTCTGCGTCACCTTCCCCGGTTTCACGTAAATTCGTCGTTCCATATACAGCAAAAGAAAACGAATCGTGAGACCTTTCATCGTCTCATATGCGGTAATCAGATATGCAGATTTATAATCAAACCTTTGCTTCAGTTGATGTAATGTGACATTAGGGCCCATAGGTTGCGATGTAGCTGTCTGGGAACAGAAGGCTCGACAAGTGTCTTTCTCTGCAAATTTGTGTGCCGCGTTAGGTTCTGGGAGACGTGTTGTAACTTGTTTCTGCATAGATCTACTGGTTACTTGAGTTACATCGCAACAATGAGAGTACGGCTCGCCAAAAAACAGTTATTAGCGTCGGCAATGTCTCCGTCAATAGTTGACACTGACATACAAACACACACGCACGCACGCACGCAGTCACATTCATATACATACACACACGCACCGTCACACATACATACACACACGCGTACACACACGCACGCACGCACGCACGCACGCACGCACGCACACACACACACACTCTCTCTATCTCTCCCTCTCTCTCGGTTAGATTTGCCAAACGTGTTGCATTCACATGCACACATTTATAAAATATATTCACATATCTGACAAAATAACAACACTAACTTCCACACGGCAATGCGTTTTTATATAGTGACAATTTTAAGTAGAACTAATTGGCAATTATACACATGTTTTTGTAGTCTTGATTTCGACTCATCCATCCAGCGATAAACGTAGAATGTTAATCCAAACAAGTCTATATTTGTGCACGTTTAAACATTATCAATCTGACATTTCCCCGTTACGTACTGCCGAAAAGTTGACGGGCAAAGGAGCCATGACGTTGTGAGATTGTTACATTCTATTGTGCCATTAATAACAGCTGAAACATATATTACACTTCACTGTCGCGACAGACAATCAAACCGCAGAGTCTACAAGTTGAGTACACAAAACGTCTACCGCACGGACAGTAATTGGGCAACCTTCCATGACAGACACATATCAGGCATTATAGTCTTCACCAGCGGTGGGTGTTCTAAGCGTTGACAGTAGTATAGTAGGTGCTTATCGTGGTATGCTTGGAGCGGAGCGTGGCGGGAGGAGGTGGAAGGAGGAATTCTTTACGGACAAGTCACGAAACAGTATTGTCAAAATTCGTGCGTCTTATTTAAAAATGGCTCCCGCTGGTGGATAGGTCATGAATTAGTGGCGTCCCCTTACGGACAAGTCACCGACCAGTACTGTCACAATTCGTGCGTGTTATTTTTTTAAATTACGTCAAAATGGCGTTAGGGGTCATGCAGCGTCCCTTCGCGTATAGATGACGAATTACAAACTAGGTGAAAGAACAAGTGGAGTCATCTGACAGATATGTATTCAGCTAATCAATCACGTGACTTAATATTATAGCCGTCTAATAGTATACTCTCTGACTCCACTACTGTTTTCAACCAACGCCATACAATGTTACAATAAAACGGTGTGCTTATACCAGAAATAGCATTCTTGTAACAATGTATCGTAGTGTCACCGTGCATGTTTGTCGAGTTGTGATTGGTTGTAACGTTTCGACTCACCCACGTGATCCAAGCGTCCAGCTGTGAACGTATATGAGACGGCCGGTTTTCGAGGTTGTCATTCGTTCTCCGACATCAACATGCATGGCTAACGTTATGCTGAACCACCCAGAGTACTGCCACTACAAACTGGTTTTCGGCATGCAAAACACAAGTAGCGAGAGCGAAGAGGCAACCAGTCATCCTACTGAGCGGGTCCCAGTGGCGATAGCGTGGGGTAAAAATTCAGAAACAGTTCATGTGGTAAGTATTTGTCAATGGCATATTTTCTATTTCAATTTTTCGTGTTAACAAGTTTGGAAAACGCGAATACAAATATTAATGTACATTACATTACTAAAAAATCTCGTTCGTTCGTTCGTTCTTGTAGTCCGAAGTCCGCGCCGTCCCACCACCACCACCACCACTACCATCATCGCCGACAGGGCTCGATTGCCTGCACTGCGGAAAGACATTTCCGAGGAGGGGTAACAGGAAGAGACATATGTCCAGCGGTCGTTGCACCCGTCGTAAGAGGGCCGCGGCGGACGACACATTGGACGCCGCTGTCGCGGTCCAGAACGTTGATGCAGTCCAGTACGTCGAAGGTTAGCAGTTCATGTCAAAGGTTAGCGGTTCATGTCAAAGGTTAGCGGTTCACGGCAAAGGTTAGCGCGACGGTATGCAACGTCGAGCGGTCCAGAACGTCGTTCCCCGTATGCACACGAGCGCCGAACTGGCGTGACCTCAAGTGGCCGATCAACTTTGACCCCGTGCCAGAATGTCGAGACTGAGTTCATGACCCCCGCGGCGACAGTATTACATAATAAATCATTTCTGCGCGCTGCAGCGACGTACTTTTTGACTCTCTACGTTGCACACTACAGGCACGTTAGTAGACAGTTACATATATCTTAAACTGCCAGAGTTATGTGTCACGAAGACGCAGGGATTTGTATTCAATGCTGCACGTACTATAGACTGCATTGAAAACCATGGCTGTAACGAAGCCATAAAATGCACAACGCTCTGAGACAAGGACATTAATAAAACACTGTTTATAAATAATTACAAGTAACGCTGATTGTGAATTTTTGTTAGGTTTATTAATAATAATTGAAGAAAGGAAGCGCATCAATATAATCAGGTATAATGTAAAAGAATTTCAATTTATCAGAAATATGAATGAGGATAAAATGGCATAATTTTCCAATGAACTAAGTCAACAAACCTGGGAAAGTGTGCTAAACACTGATGATGTTAATCAAGCATATGACTCTTTTCTACACATATTTGTGGATATATTTAACAAACACTGTCCAGTAAAAAGTTCCCCCCAAAAAGCTTTGAAAATAAAACAACCTGGTTCACCAAAGGTTTAAAACGTGCTTATACAAAGACAAATAAGTTATATAAAACATTAATTGTAATGAGATCTGCAGAAGCAGAACAAAAATACAAAACATACAAACATTTATTATCATCTATAATATATTATTACGAATTACAGAAAAAAACGATTATGGCTCGATGTTAGAAAAACAAAAAGCAAATGTTAAAGAGACCTGGAAAATACTAAATGAAGTAATTAACAAACGCGAAAATAAGCCAACATATCCAGAATACTTTATAAAAAGCAACAAGAGAATTTCACAGAAAGAAGATATTGCTAATGGATTTAATAACTAATTAACAAATGTTGGCCCCAACTTAGCAAAAATTATATCCCCTTACCTAAAAACGATACAGCTATTTATGATTACATAGAAGAAAACATTGAACATACCATGTTTCTAAGTCCTGTTGATGACTTAGAAATTATTTGAACTGTTCAAAATTGTAAAAATAAAAGATCAACTGATTTCAGTGACATTAGCATGAGCCTGCTTAAGAAAGACATTTCTAAAATAGTTAAGCCATTTGCTCATTTATGTAACGTTTAATTTCAAACAGGTGTTTTTCCAAACAAAATGAAAATAACTAAAGTTATTCCGCTATATAAGTCTGGATAAAAAAGTTTTAAAAATTACAGGCCAATATCTTTATTACCACAATCCTCAAACATTCTGGAGAAACTATATAACAACAGATTGGACATGTTCATTGATAAATGTAACATACTCAGTCCAAGTCAGTATGGGTTTATATCTAGCATGTCAACAACTGAGGCTCTTATAGATTTGGTAGAAGAAATTACAACTTCATTAGAAAAACATAAGTATACTGTTTGAGTATTTATTGACCTAAAGAAGTCCTTTGATACTGTTGATCATGATATACTGTGTAAAAAACTGCATTTCTGTGGTTTGCGTGGTGTCGCACAGGAATGGATTCAAAGTTATTTAGAAAATAGACAGCAATTTGTCAGTTATAATAACTGTCATTCAGAAATACTAAATGTATCGTGTGGTGTGCCTCAGGGTTCCATTTTGGGACCAAAATAATTTATCATGTATATTAATGACATCTGTAAAGTCTCACAAGTGTTCAAGTATATTTTATTTGCTGATGATACAAATCTATTATGTTGTGATAGAGACTTAAATGAACTTGTTCGGGTAATAAATGATGGATTAGAACAACTGCAGACATGGTTTTCTGTTAATAAATGGTATCTTAATATATCAAAAACGAATTACAAAATTTTTGGTAATTGCAGAATAACTGCAGATATTTGTGATAGAATAAATTAAGAGAAAATCAATAGAGTAAATTACACAAAATTTTTAGGTGTAGTAATTGATGACAAATTAAACTGGAAAAGTCACATTTTATCAATAAGATCTAAACTGTCAAAATGTTGTGCTATTATGTATAGAGCCAGTTCCTTGATTAACAAACATGGTATGCATATTTTGTACTATTCTTTTTTCATGCCTTATATTATGTATTGTGGTGAAGTATGGGGTAACACATGTGCTACAAATATTCATTGTTTAGTTTTATTAGAGCAAAAGGTTATAAGATTAATTTGTGGTGCCAAAAGACTTGATCACACAAACTTACTGTTTCACAATGTATATATTCTTAAAATACCAGATCTTGTAAAACTGAAAACTTTTATAATTATGTTTAAGGCATATCATTATGTATTACCAATGAATGTACACAAAATATTCAGAATACATGAATCACGATATTCATCCAGGCATAAATGTAAGTTCAAGCAAATCTATGTACGTACTAACTTAAAAAATATGTGTATTTCTGTTACTGGGGTTAAACTTTGGAACACCCTCGATAATTCACTGATTAGTAAAATATTTCATCATTTTAAAAAGTGTTATACAGATAGACTGTTGAATAGTTATGTATTAGAGTCCTAGACTATTTTGCCAACATAAATTAGATAACTAAGTTAAACATTCAGATTGTTTATTGTCATAAAGGTTTTTTTCTTCAATAAATGTCACAATGTCTTATTTTCGATTAAATGTGGTATGGTTATACATGTAAATAGTGTTGTTGCACCTTCTATTGCACTGTTCAGATGCTTTATTATGCACTTAAGCAATTATAAGGGTAAACATGATAACTATTGTACTTCTTTTACCCTTTTTTCAACAATTTGTATTTTATGCACTGTACGTATAATGTAGTAGTAGTAATTGTTGTTATTGAAATAAATTCCAATTCAATTCAATAGAACAAGAACAAGATGTTTATTTTGACCTCAAAACACTTACATTAAATAATAGCAAATAATATGCACATGAACAAATGTCACCATATAAGTAATTAAGAATACATGAAATTGGGGTCAGTGACTCCTGCTAAGACTAAAAAGTCGCTATCACACGTTATATGGATGTATGTCTCTATGTAATAGGGACATACTGCGGTTTATGTGGAGGGTGCAGGACAAGTATGGGTTTTGGTTCCAAGGCTATGCGATGCACGCATGCGCATCAGAGATCACTATAAAGGCGATAGCCGTAGCGCTCTCGGCCCCATTCCTTCACAATTTATTGCTGAATGAGTACTTGCCGCCAATCCGGATTTGAAACGTAAGTTGGCCGTCGAAGTCCCTAGCGTTTGCGTATTAAGCGTGGGTGGAAATGACCTAGACCACGCGGGACCTCCGCAGACGTTACTTGTCGGTATGCGCTTATATGAACTCGCCAAAGAACTAATTAGCATGGGCGTAAATAGAGTTGTATGCCAGGTCGTCAGGCGTCACCGCTGGCGACACCTTAGCTATGATGAGGGTTCCGCCAGGGTTGCTGAAATTAATGAGTTCCTGAAAGCGGTGTGCACGGACTTCCCCATATCCTTTTGGGCTTACAAGGGTTTCTGGAATATCCAGCGGGAAATCTTTCGGCCTGATGGCGTACATTTTAATGACCTGGGCAATCACAAGTTGTTCCGCACCATTAAAGGGGCTGTGTTTACTACAGTTAAGCCACTCCGGAAGTGAAGTCATGGCCGGTGGTAAGTGCATGTTGCTGTGGGGTGCACTGTGTGTTAACCGACATGTGTACGTTTAGAGACATGTACAGTCTTACTGCTTTTGTAAATTTATGCACTTATGCACATACATTACCCGAGTTGTGTAACTTGGCAACAGGTACAGTATTGCTGCTTTGTGCATTATGCAATTAGTCAATTACCCGGCATGTGTAACTTTGGAGACATGTGCAGTATCGCTGCTTAGTGCATTATGCAATTGGTACATTCCCGACATGTGTAACTTTGGAGACATGTGCAGTATTACTGCTTGGTGCATTAGTAAGTTAACCACCATGTGTAACTTTCGAGACATACAGTATTGATGCTTAGTGCATTATGCAATTAGTCAATTCCCGGCATGTGTAACTTTGGAGACATGTGCAGTATTGCTGCTTAGTGCATTATGCAATTAGTAAATTCCCGGCATGTGTAACTTTGGAGACATGTGCAGTATTGCTGCTTAGTGCATTATGCACTTAGTAAATTCCCGACATGTGTAACTTTGGAGACATGTGCAGTATTACTGCTTAGTGCATTATGCAATTAGTAAATTCCCGACATGTGTAACTTTGGAGACATGTGCAGTGTTACTGCTTGGTTCGTTATGCAATTAGTCAATTAACCGACATGTGTAACTTTGGAGACATGTGCAGGATTGCTGCTTTTATATCAACACTCAGCTAGCTTCTTCACGATTACTGCTCTGTGTCTAGCTTTAATTCACATGCAAACCTTTTCAATCAAGGCATAGCTTTTCAATTGCACAGCTTTACTCGGATGTACAGACGTATCACAGATTGAGTTTGCTTAGCTGTTATTATAATTTTATAATAATGTTACAGATGCCCCCCATTAGGCATTCACAACGCCAGAGGGCAAGGAGGGCGCAGGCCGATGCGCTGGACCGGCCTGCAGTACCTGGCCCGGTCAACGCCGCAGCTGAGCCAGTGGTGGCTGCTACTCGCCTGGCGACGGCTACCGCATCTGTGACTGCGCGTCGGCGGTGGGAAGCCGACATTGAGCGACGTCTCGATGCCACTGAACATTTGCGTCGTGAGATGCGCGAAATGCGAACACTAATTGAGACACTTGTTCCACAGCCTGTTACAGCATCAACCAGTCACCAGGGTGCGCCACCTGTTGCTTCATCCAGCCACCAGAGCGCAGCACCGATTGCGTCATCATCTGTGACTCCTGAATTTGCCCCCCCCCCCCCCATGGCCAACCATGGATGGCCTGCTTGGCCCCGCTGACGCTCCCATGCCAGGTATTGTGGACAATATCCGTGTCTTGCCTGGCGATGCTGCTAACAGGGTAGCCAGTCTAGTGTTGCCCACTTTGGCGCTGCATGCGCATGTGTCTGAGAAGACTAGGGACAGAATCTGGGCAGGGGAGTTTGTTGACTTGTGTGCTCTGCTCCCAGAGAGTGCCCTCGACCAGCCTGACTACAGTCTCACCATCCGGCCGGGGGGTGAAGGTGGTAACCCGGCCGTGTGTATTATGCCTAAGACGAAAACGTCCATCCGCTCCTTCAGCCAGTGGTCTCGAGCCTTCCAAATATACATGTCTGTGTTACTTGTCAAACCAGGGAATGCCATGATTGCACCAAAGATGTTCAAATACTTGCATGTTGTCAGGAATATTTAAGAGCGAGGGGGAAACTGGCGTGGGTATGACGAGTTGTTTAGGACGCTGATGTGCAGTGAAGGGTGGGCATGGGACTGTATCAATTATGAATTGTGGTTCAACGCAGTTCAGCTGCCATCTCCCCGGGTACCACCACAGACGGGTCCTCCCTTTCTCAACAAGGGTACTGGTAACCGACCCAGTCGAGACTGTTGGGCCTTCAATCAGGGACGTTGTATGCGGAGTCCCTGCCCCTTCCGACATCTCTGCAGGTGGTGTGGTGGTGCCCACCCTGGTTTCCGTTGCCCCAAGTCCCATGTCCGCAAGTCTACCCCGTTCCAACGTGTCCTACCCAAACCGTAGTCATGCCATGCCCACGCCAGTGTCACCCACAGCTCTAAAAAGTGTCTTAGTGGGATATGATGGCCTGAAGAGCCAGTATTTAGTGAATGGTTTCCGTTCAGGTTTTGCAATCAGGTGTTATGGTCTGCCAGTGCAGAAACAGGTAGTCATAAATATGAAATCAGCGTTTGATTTCCCAAATGTAATTGACAGGAAGTTACAACACGAATTAGAACTGGGTCGTATTTTGGGCCCCTTTACTGAGCGGCCAGATATTTCGCGTTATCGAATATCGCCACTTGGCGTTGTACCAAAGAAACTGCCAGGGGAATTTGGAGTAATACACAATCTCTCTTACCCCGAGGGTGAATCAGTTAATGATTACATTCCTCAAGAATTTTTTTTAACCGTGCAGTATGCAACTATTCAACATGCAATTTCTTTCATTAAAGAGGCTGATTCAATAGTTTTCATGGCTAAAGTTGACATCGAAGCTGCATTTAGAATTATACCTATTTCTCCCCAAGATTCACCATTGTTAGGCTTCAAATGGAGGGGCGCTTATTACATGGATGCTGTACTACCTATGGGATGTTCTAGTTCTTGTTCTATTTTTGAGGCATTTAGTACAGCACTGGAATGGATTGCCATGAACAAGCTTGGTGTTACTAAAGTAGTGCACATAATTGATGACTTTCTATTTTTAGCTACTTCTCATGCTAAATGTCTACATGATATGAAAGCTTTCATGACACTTTGTGAGCAGCTGGGTGTCCCACTGGCCCCTGACAAGACAGTAGGTCCTACTACAGCATTGCAGTTTCTCGGTATCACTCTAGATACAGTCAGCATGGAAGCACGCTTACCTGAGGACAAGTTAGCTCAATGTCGATCGCTGATACTTTCCTTCTTGAACAGAGAGAAAGCCACTCTTAGAGAAATTCAAAGTCTAGTTGGTGTGTTAAGCTTCAGCTGTTCTGTGATTCCGGGACGAGGTTTCTTAAGACGTTTGATCGATCTCACTCTACATGTCACAAAGCCGCATTTTCATATTAGTATAACTCGCCAGGTAAAACTGGACCTATTAACATGGCAGGAATTTCTGGCTGGGTTTAATGGAAAAGCATTCTTTATTGATGCCAATTTTCTCACTGGTGATTACTTGCAGCTATTCACTGATGCCTCTGGCAATGTAGGTTATGGAGCAGTTTGTGGTCCCGAGTGGTTTTCAGGTACATGGTCAGCTTCATGGAATGCCCTTAATATTACTGTGTGCTTGAACTCTACCCAATTGTCGCGGCTGTGGAAACTTGGGAGGCTGCTTGGGCTAACAGTAGTGTATGCTTTTACACTGATAATGAAGCATTGGTTGCAATAATCAACAAGCAAACATCCAAGGAGCCTTGTGTAATGGCATTGTTGAGACTACTAATTCTCTCATGTTTGCGTCGTAATATTAACTTTACAGCTTGTCATATACCAGGTCGTGACAACACTTTGGCTGACCGATTATCCCGTTGTCAGATTGCCGAGTTTCTGAGGCTGGCGCCATGGGCCAACTTCGAACCAGCGGTTCTGATGCATGCATCTCTGGCTCCGTCTTCAAAGGCACACTACGAGCGAGCTTGGGCAACATTGGTAGGATTTCTTTAGGCACTAGGAACCACACCGGTACTGCCAGTGTCTGTTGCTATGATAATGGGTTTCATTGCATATTTACATAACGCTGACTATGCACCTGCTTCCATCATTTCAAACATATCTGCTATTTCTTATTTTCATAAAATTAACGGTTTCCCTGACCCATCTAGAAATTTCATTGTAGCTAAGCTGTTAACAGGTGCGCATAATTTGAGATCAGTAGCTGATGTTAGACTTTGCCCATCTTACTTAAGTTAATTTCAGCTCTGCCGCATGTGGTCACATCCCATTATAAACGTGTCATGTTGCGGGCCATGATGGTCCTTGCTTTTAGGGCATACTTACGGGTAGGGGAAATGGTTCCCCGTTCTACCAGAATGTTACAAGGTTGTCTTCTGCTCTCAGATTTATCTTTACATGGTGATATGATAACACTCTCCTTTCGTCATTTTAAACACAGCATTAAACAGGGCCCACAGTCCTTGCAGATAGATGGACAGCGTATGACAGACCTAGCTGATATGATATACCTAGCTGAATTTCTTCGCGACTATCTTGTGGCACGAGGTACACAGATGGCTCCACTGTTTGCTTATGCCGATGGGTCTGTCATGTTGCGTCGCGAGTTTGATGCACTCCTAAAACGTTTGCTTCTTTTTAGTGGTTTTAACCCTAAGGTCTTCAAGGGACACAGTTTCCGCATTGGGGCAGCTACATCAGGTGCGTTAAGGTGTGATTCCGACGCTAAAATTAGGGCTGCAGGCAGATGGGCATCAGATGTCTTTCGTAAATATATCCGAATTGCATGAAGAGAGTATCGATGGCAGTTTTTCTTAATTGCTGTACGCTTATGACACGTTCATGAGATATGCTTTCAACTCTGGCAGTGGCGGATTTGTCAGCTTATCTTGTAACATATTTATGATATGTAAATTGTGTAATAATGACACTGATAGTAGGTAGATCACTTGGATATGATCCTATAATGCGATATGGCTTAAACTCTGGCAGTGGCGGAGTTGACAGCCCATCTTCTAACTCATTTATGGTATGTGGATATAACCCTTTAATCACGTTTACGCTCTCGCGAGGCATAGTTAACCACTTTTATTTCAAAGCAACTTTGAACTTGTTACTGTATATCATTGTGCTCGATGACACTGGCTGGGAGATATAAATAACATGTTATGATTACTGCATTTCAGGCCCTCTTCTGATCACATATCGCCTAGATTCTGACAGATGCAGAGTTGACACCTACGGTTGGGTTCATTTATTTAATTCTTATTTATGCCTGTGTCATTTACAGTGTGTTATGATAATTACACAAACTGTTTCACATTTGTATATCATCAATGCAACCCTATGATGACTTATAGCTTTAGACTCTGGCAGTGGCGGAGTTGACAGCTAATATTCCGACACAAGTCTGCATGCACGACTATATATACATTGTTGGGGGTCGGTCACAATATGTTGGGTGACCTGGTGGCGGAATGACCTCCACACTTCGGGTGAAGTAGGCTAAGTAGCCAATAGTAAGTTAGTTTTTGAATGTTATTGCACTGTATAATCTGGTGTACAATTCGTAGTGGTTTTTACTGTTAATAAATTTGTCAGACAATTGGCCTGATTCAATCAATTCCTGACTTGTGTTGTTCCCTCTGCATAAATGGATGTATGTCTTTATGTAATAGGGACATACTGCGGTTTATGTGGAGGGTGCAGGACAAGTATGGGTTTTGGTTACAAGGCTATACGATGCACGCATGCGCATCAGAGATCACTATAAAGGCGATAGCCGTAGCGCCCTCGGCCCCATTCCTTCACAATTTATTGCTGAATGAGTACTTATTATCTTCGCTTCCTGATTTATCGTTATGTTGTTCGTATTTTGTTTCCCACCCACCCTCCCTTTCATACACAAACATGATAATGTATTTCTTTATTCAATAACAGTTTCACATCAATGTAGTAGTAACACTGTTATGTGGTTGATTGTTCCACAATAGATGTCACGGTAAAAACCGTATTGTTTGCTTTAAAGGTTTGCCGCTTTTCCCGGAAATGTATACGAGGTTTTGCCAAATGGTTTTTTTCCTCATTCTATTGTGTACTGTGGGTTTTTAGGGCGGATATAAGTTGATGTACTTATGTTTATTTGCTGGGCGGAATGACCCCCACACTTAGGGTGAATTAGGCTAAGTAGCCAATAGTAAGTTAGTTTTTGAATGTTATTGCACTGTATAATCTGGTGTACAATTCGTAGTGGTTTTTAGTGTTAATAAATTTGTCAGACAATTGGCCTGATTCAATCAATTCCTGACTTGTGTTGTATTTGTATTAATTCAATACAATGTTTGTCTCTGTACACATGTGTACAAACTGAAATAATGAAATGACAATACTTACAATACATAAGAACATATAACATTAGTTTGCATCTATCCATCCATATGTATATTTAAATTCTAATGATTTTGAAGATTTAATTTTACAAGATCTGGTATTTTAAGAATACATTTTGTACATTGTGAAACAGTAAGTTTGTATGATCAAGTATTTTGGCACCACAAATTAATCTTATAACCCTTTTCTGTAATAAAACTAAACAAAGTATATTTGTAGCATATGTGTTACCCCATACTTCAGCACAATACAAATATCTGCAGTTATTCTGCGATTACCAAAAATCGTGTAATTGGTTTATGATATATTACGAGACAATCTATTAACAAAAAACATGTCTGCAGTTGTTAATCCTCCATTTATCACCCGAACAAGTTCATTTAAGTCTATATCACAACATAATAGATTTGTATCATCAGCAAATAAAATATACTTGAACACTTGTGAGACTTTCCACAACCGTAACATAACTTGACGTTTTGAGGTGGTAATTATGTCAAGTATTCGTATTTTACTAAGTCATTATCGTAAATTCCCAACCAAATCTAGAAAAATGTTGGTTTGCGACAACATATTCGGTTGCGACCTCACGACGCCAGACGCTAACCCCATCTGACGGATAATTATAACACTATTATAGACGCTAGCGCCATCTAGCGGATAACCACAACACTACATTAGACCCCAACGCCATCTACCGGACAAAACAACAACTAACTAGGGTTAGACACATAATTTGTTAGGTTAATTAGGTTTTGACATAGACAAAAGTTGGGGTTAACTAAGCATAAATTGATGTTTTTTGTTCCCCGGAACAATGGTGTACCTAGTCCTAGACGATATCTTGGTGACGGGACCAATCGAAGTCGCGAAGGGGAACATTCGCATACATACGCTAGTGCTCCAACGCCTTGCTCAAGCCGGTTTCCGCATGAAAGCATCAAAATGCAGTTTCTTGAGTGAAGAAGTAGAATACTTAGTTAGGCCACCGGATAGACGCAGAAGGAATTCACTCTTCCGGTACGACTCTATGGCTATGATCTATTAGCAATCCGCGAGGCTCCTGCTCCAACCATTGTCATTGAACCAACCTCTCGAGCCGAACGACATTGTCATTGAGCCGGCTGCCGTCGTAGCGGAGCCCAGACGCTCAGCACAAAACAGGAAGCCGCCTGTGGCTGGGCGGTTGGACTTGTAAATGTAAATAAAGTGGGGAGGAATGTGGCGTATTGGACATATTGGACAATTGGCTATCCCCCATGGTAATGATATGCCTAGCATAATGGACGCTCCCGAGTAATCGGGCTTTTCGAGTTGAGTTGTATTCAATGGCCGCCATCATGCGATGCGGTCTTTCTGACTTTCAATAAAGTAGTTTGAAGTTCCCATGCACCACAGCATACATAGTGGTATAATCAGAAAACGTGCCGAGCTGTCATTTTGAGTTGTAACCCACTGCCTTTTGCCATCATGATAACAGATTGAACTATAATCGCAGTATGAGTATAACAAAGTCATAGACATAGTGAGTATAATACTACCCTTTCGATTAACACCATACGTTTTCATCATACGCATGTGTGCATCAGTTATCACAGTTCACGCATCCGATTCCATGGTAATGCGAGCTACACGTAATAATATAATAATAATAATCATGACCGTGATGACGTATGATACGTAATAAAACGTCATGAACAAGGAGGTACCACCAAAGACAATTAAAGGAAGACCAATCACATGCGCTGTTTCCCATTGGACGCCATTTTTAAAACATAGACCGCAGCGAACCAAGCGGCTGGGTTGCAAAAGTCAGATCAACATGGCGTACGCCAGGCACGGCGGTTCGTTTTGCTCAGTCTTTGGCTGCAGCAACAACAAAAGCGTCAACGCAGAGCTTTCATTCTTCAGATTCCCGAAAGATAAAGACAGGTAGGCATTAAATCAATACAAACTAAAAAGAAATACCATGCATAACACACATAAATGCATAAATGCAACGCCTCGACACGACTCCCCCCCCCCCCCCCAGTCAGTGTCAGACTGGATATCAGCTGGTGATGTAAACAAAAATACTCCGTATGGCTGGGACGGGTTTAGTAGTAGTTGGGCCAAGTAATAGTACTGTCGTGGGCGGGGGGGGGGGGGGGGGTGGGGGGGGGGGGGTGGGGGGGGGGGGGGTTATCAATGACAATAAATTAACAGTATGTCCCAGCGGATCTTGTGGTGGGCTGAACTAAGTCAAGAAGAGTAAATATCACTGACACTGTATCATGTTTCCAGACTGGCCTACTTGTCCTTGTTCATGTACATGGTGTATCTAAATTCTAGATAATAGAATAGGTGCCTTGGCAAAATATTAGCAATAAATGTGTAATGCTGGCTGTAATTCAATGTTTTTGCACTTCTTATTTCAGGATTAAGCGATGGGTTATAAACTCTAGAAGGGAAGATCTGTTGAAAAGATACTGCGGGTATCTCTATAACAACTGCCGGATGTGCGCTAAACACTTCACCGAGTCACAGTTTATGAATGCCAACAGCCGTGACAAGCTGGTATGGGATGCAGTTCCCACGTTATTCAGCTGCAATCAATCAGATCGCCAGAAAGAAAGCAAGCCTCCCAAGGATAGAAGTTAATCTTCTGAGCATGTAGTTGAGCAAGATACTTCAGTCCTGGTAAAATCAATGTTCTTGATTATATTCATGTCAAACCAGATGATTGTATTGTTGTAAATTGCTTGAGACAGTTGACTAGATATATAGTACATCACCATACAATATACATATAACCCTGGCTGGACTAAGGTATAAGAGGGGTCATACAGGTGTTTTACATAATCAACTGATAACATTAGTATGTTTCAATAATTGTAACGTTTTTGTGAGAACACCGAAATAAATCTGTATGTCATTTTGACACTAAATATTGTAAATGGCAACCAACATTTTGGCTATATTTTGCAGTCACACGATATGAATTGCAAACTATGCAAATTCAATGAAACTGAAGACTAACTATAATGAATATTGTGAACAAATGTACATGTAGCTAACAATGTATTGACATTTTAATACTGGCACATATTCTTTTCCTTTTTGTGCGGCACATGACTATCATGTATCAATATACAGCACAGGTTGTATGTATCATATGCATCTTTCATCTGCGAAATTACATTAATTCTAAACATAGATGGACATGTGCAGACATTATTTATTTGTAGACGTGTGCGTCAAAAATAAAAACAAACTCATTTGAAGTGGCTTGATTACAAAATAATATGTATTTGATAAATGAAAGATGATGTTGAATACTTTCTGCAAATGTTGGCAAATCAAACCAAATTGGCATGTTTTTGGGCTCATTTTAAGTGTATACTAACTTTAATATCTGTACCCATGCTATTAATGCCTACAATAAATGTATTATTGTACCCATGTCTTTTTTGTTCATGTTTTTGATCTGTTTCAGAATAGGAATGAAATATTTCTAAAAATTGGGATTGGACAGTAACTGTCTGAACTGAATTATATTGATTGATTGATTTATTAAGGAATCCACGTTCAGTAATAAAACTGTTGAGGTGAAGCCTTCAGACATTAAAAATACAAAAGTATGCAATGGTGTAACACAAATACAATTTAAACATCATGAAAACAAGTTATGAATATGACTAGGAATAGACACATAATTTAACGCACACACAACTGTATGACAAAGTGTTAAAATAGAGGAACACATAAACCACAGGGAGGCATATATGATGGTGTTGGCAATTTGGGCGGGTGGAGGTTTAGCATGTTTAGGTGAGATGTTAAACATCATGTGTACCAAAACCAAAACAAGAAGTAAATATGACTAGAATACAAAGATTGAAAGTAGTAGAAAAAGACACTTAGGGCTACATCATAATTTACTGTACATACATCCTTTCAAATTTACAATGGACCAGTTGTGTGTCCATAGGCAGTACATGTATCAAGATGTATATATATAACCGGAAAATTTCAACAAATTTTAAAATGCACTTTCAGGCTATGGACATAATTATTGACTGCAGCATATCTTCAGCTGACAGGGAGAGGTTGTCTGGGGACATGGTAAAGAAAGAACCAGGCACAATGATCATATCTGAGATTTCATGAATCCTATCATAATGTAGCCGTGAAATGACCATAAACTATTATATATTTTTGAAAATCGATATATTTGGCGCATAATTTTTTTTTAATCTTTACATGTCCACCCCCACCCCCCACCCCCCACCCCCCCACCCCCACACACACACCCCAAGTCAACGTACGAGCAGTCGATCGCTTTTTAACCAAATGAATGAAAGCACGCCGGTTTGCTTATGAACTCGCATGACACCCAGCCGCTTGGTGCGCCACCAGTTCAAAATCCAAAATGCCCCCGGCTGAGTGACATCTCTCCCCTTTACGCTCTCTGGTACCACAACTAGGGTCTTTGTGCCGTCTTTTACGTATTCTTGACGTGTGTAAAATGCGGCACCGTTTTGCGGAAAAAAAAAATGCGCGAGACTCTGCGCGACTGGAGCTGATTTGGGGACTGGTCACAAGAATAATATTCGATGGATGACAGTTCTCAGTTGTAACTTCCGACTGATGAATACTAGGAAAATCAGGACATAAATATCTTGTATTAAACCTTTCTTATCTTAATTGTCCGATTTAATATTGAGTTTACCATACTATCATAGTGACATAGACATAGCTATTTATGTAGTGCAGAATAGACACTCCCCACAAATTTAGGACGTATGTGTCTTTTACGGGATTTGCGTTTTATATAGCTTCGGTAAGCACTTATATATGACAAGTTGTCTAAATCCACATAATCATAACACATGTATACGTTTGCCCCAGACAGGTTGTACTGCGCGAAATATGACACTTTTCATTATTAATGAAGATCGCCAAACACAACACAAGTAGCCCCTACTTCTATTAGCCGGCGTTGCGATGGCAACCACCATATCAATCGATACAAATTCATGATTTCCGTGATCATTGTCACCGGCAAAGTGTTCCAATGCTTCTGCTTGTAATAATCCTTTGGATAGTATAACTGAAAAAGACAGACTGGAACAGTTCGATTATTACAACCAAAAACAAAACGAAGTCCTATACGTTAACATGGAGAATATGGACTTTCTGCCCCCAACTGCCCCAGTCTCGTTTTTGCGCGCGAGACTTGCACGCCCTATTATCCTACAAGCAGTTGTTGAACTCGCACGACTCCGAAGCATCACACATAGCTAAATATGGATACAGTCTGATACGTCCGTCAATGTGAAGGCATAATATGTACATTAATGTACATTTACAGCCGATGGAACGTCGACTGCTGGCCCGACGACAGGTGTGCTGGCTCGATGCCGGAAAGGATGTTTAAAATCATTTACAGCTCGCCGTATGCATCACACGAGACTGCTACGTCTTCACACACGTTAGTCGCTAGAGGCGCTGATACGCAACTAGGGTCTAGTTGCGTATTGGCGTCTCTAGCGACTACGTGGATTTATGGAACCCCATTGTGGATCCATAACAACAGTATTAATATATTAGTATTATTATGTTCTTCTATAAGAGGAGAACATATCTTCTTATAGTTTATATTATTTATCCCAAAGTGTACAATTTATACAACTCATGGATTGTATCTCTCGCGACGTGAATTATGAAGTCATGTTAATGACGATTTCAAAACTGGACATGAAGCAAAAGTGAGAAATAGTCGAGTTGCCACCCTATACTGTACTGTAGGGAATCTGGAAATGATTGGTCGTCTAAAGTTTGTTGCTGAATCATATAGATCATGTGTCCCTGAACTCAAATCCGTGGGATGGCAAAATCCAAGATGGCTGCCGTGATCCTGGTAAATTACAAAATGTGTTTATCTTTACATCATTCTAGGAACATAGTTTTTATATGTACACGCATGCTTTTAGGTACGAGGAATTCAATGGAACCGTTTATAATAGGGCATGCAAGTCTCGCGCGCTCAAACGAGGCTGCGGGCAGTTGGGGACAGGAAGTCCATATTCTCCAGGTTAACGTATAGGACTTCGTTTTGTTTTTGGTTGTAATAATCGAACTATTCCATTCTAACTATTTCAGTTATACTGTCCAAAGGATTATTACAAGCAGAAGCAGTGGAACACCTTGCCGGTGACAATGCTCACGGAAATCATGAATGTTTATCGATTGTTATGGTGGTTGCCATGGCATCGCCGGCTTGTACTTGACTTGTGTTTGGCGATCTTGACTAATAATGAAAAGTGCCATTTTCACACAGTACAACCTGTTTGGGACAAACATGTGTTATGATTATGTGCATTTAGACAATTTGTCAGATATAAGTGCTTATCGAAACCACAATGGACAGCTATGAAAAATGCAAATCCCGTAAAAGACACATACGACCAAAAATTGTGGGGAGTGTCTATTATTTGCACTACATAAATCGCTATGTATATTACAGTGTGGTAAACTCAATATTAAATCGGACATTTCAGATTAGAAAGGTATAACACAAGATATTTATGTCCTGAGTTTCCTAGTATTCATCAGTCGGAAGTTACAACTGTCATCCATCGAATATTATTCTTGTGACCAGTCCCCAAATCAGCTCCAGTCTCGCCATGTATCGTGACACACTTACAGGCCCTATAATGTCCGACTCAGTTCACGTGACCAAAATGGCCGCCATTTTCACCAACAATAGCCAAAATCGAGCATAATTTGATTGCCTTTTGCTATATAAATATGATTTTATTTTGTCCATTCCTATATTTGACCATATCAGGACTTAAAAGGAAGTATTTCAACTGATGCCCGCCAAAGAAAACCGAGTAATATTCAAAATGGCTGTCATTTTAACCAGACATGCAAGAGCCACGATTTTTTGCCTATTCCTACGTTTTAGCATATGGGCATATATCTCTTTGCTTGAACTTCTTCCCCACAAAAAAACTAAACAAACTCCTCTGTGTCTGTCTGTCTGTCTGTGCGTGTCTGCCTATCTGTCTGCCTGTTTGTCTATCTGCGTTTCTGCCTGCATGTCTGTCTGCGTGTCTGCCTGCGTGTCTGTCTCCGTCTCCGTCTCCGTCTCCGTCTCCGTCTCCGTCTCCGTCTCCGTCTCCGTCTCCGTCTCCGTCTCCGTCTCCGTCTCCGTCTCCGTCTCCGTCTCCGTCTCCGTCTCCGTCTCCCTCCCTCCCTTTTTTACTTCAAACTCTCCTGAATCCTGATACTTCCTGTCCAAACAACACCCTGCCCTTTGTGTCTTCATATGTCCCTTCTGACATCCTGACCTCCGCATCAGTATCGCCATCCGCATCAGTATCGCCATCTCCATTTCTCTCGGTATGGTATCTTAAGCTTTCGCCAGGTCTACGAATCCAACTGCCATATCGACCTTCTTGTCCTTCCAGTTTCTTCTCCACTATCTGCCTCAGGGCATACATCCCATCAGTTGTTCCTCTTCCATTTCTAAACCGCTGCTATCCTTCACCGGTTTCCCATTCAACTACTGCTCTTACTCTGCCATCTATGATTCTTTCCAGCAACTTCGACATATGGGTTATCAAAATAATTTTCACGGATCATGTACATCTACCTTCCTGTTCTATACTGGGAAAATCAACCGTTCTCCACTCCTCTGGGATCTTCCCCTCTCTTATTATGCTCGCAGGTGTTCAGCAACCTTTTTGTCCAAATCGTCAAGCCACCGCCGGCATATCAACCGGCACGTACTTCATCAAAGCCAGCCGCCCTATCTTACTTCATCTTCTTCATTGTTCTTTCTATCTCATCAACCCCGACCTTCCCCACCAGCAGTCGGTAGATCCCGTTCTCTGTTTTTCCTTTGACTTAGCAATGTATTGAAGTGGTCCAGCCATCCGAAGAACAAGACGAAGGAAATTATATTGAAACTAATATGCATGGAACAGTGTAACAGTGGCGCCGCGTAGTAGGCGGGAAGAGCCCGCGAGGTCGAGCCCGTGACGTACATAACGAGGCCATCCTCCATATTCCGGATGTTTACAAGGCTGCGTGGAAAGAGTCTTTCAGATTACAGCATTACGTAAGTTGGCAACTTTGCATGGAAAGGGAGTCGTAATAATATTAACGTGATCCGATCAACACTGCGAATTCTTTTCATCAATCAACGTATGCAACGCATGGAGTGATGACGTAGCGCCTAAGCCTAGTCCTACTCAGGCTGTCTCAGCCTCCCGACCGGGGGATCAGTTGTTTCGGCCCAAAACAGTTTCGGCCCGGGCCGAAGCGTCCATTTCTGCAATCGTTGAAGTTCGGTATGTGCTCGCATGGGCTGAATCATCCGTACCTGTAGCGTGTGCCGGCGAGCTACATGGGCCGAATCATCCGTCCTGTTGACTTGTTGCCAATTTGGGGGCCGGGCTAGGGCTAGGCCCTAGGGCCTAGAGTAGGGGCCTAGGCCAGGGGCAGGGCAGATGAAAAACGAGTCAGTAAAATTAAAAGTGAATTTTCATGGCCAAACACTCTTCTACTGTCATAGAACGTCCACAAGATATATCTGCTACACCTGTACTACACATATATGTACACTTGTCATGTGATTAATATTTTTTAATTGCTATCATTTATCGTTCAAACACTCGATCCAACAACCTGCGGTGGCGCCACCTAGTGGAACTAATGTGTATATGCATTAAAATTATTATATTTTTATATCAAGTGTTTTATTTAATATAATATTATGAAACATTCCTGCGGTTAATATGCTACTTGTCAATAGTGTTAGAAATATAACTATTGCATTAAGAAAAATATTGTTCATGGCAGCAGCAGCAGACATGGCTCTATGAAAAGACTATGATTTGGATAGCCTGCAAAAATGTGCACTTACATTGAAGCACTGATATTTGAAACTTGCTACCTTTTGACCCATCCATGTCATGTAAGCACAGCCCAGAATTAAAATTTTCCCGGTTGATTCGGTTGGTGATATTCCAATGTGTGCTTGATATATTTCTCTGTTTACTTTCAAATGTTAGACGCAAGTTCCCTTGCACCTCCATTTGCGTACATTAATGTGCAATATTGTAAAGGATTGGAGATCTCCAAACAGGTCACGGCAACACAGTTGTAGACTGTAGACTGTAATATGTAGCATCTATGTTGAGGTCACTGACTTCAGCTACATATGAGGTTGGAGGCTGAGAAAACAAGATCAATCTTTTACTTAAACTGGTCTAGGACTAGGAATTATATCCACGGTGGCCTACTTGATGAAATATAGGGTAGGGTGAGTCTTTTTAGGTGTTAATTTACAGTATAACAAAATCATATATTTTATTATTTTACAGTGCATCCACACTTGAGAATAAGGGATCACACCTAGATCTGATGGTATATAAATAAGGTTTGAATAAACATAATAGATATCTTAGCAATATTACCCCACATTAATAATAGTAATAATAATAGTTCCACATCTAGGGGTCCAAATGTGACTATTACATTAATAGACACAATTCCATGTCTAGGGGCCCAAGTTACATTAATGTCATCATCATCATCATCATCATCATGACATTAACGACTATTACACCTGTACATTAATTAACAAAATTCCATGTCAAGGGGCCCAAGTAACATTAATGACTATTGTATTAATTAATAATAGTTCCACATACAGGAACCCAAATTACATCAATGACTATGACATTCTCATTCTTCGAACTGCTTGGTTGAACATAGATGATGCAGACAACCACAGTGCTGACCTCTGGAGGAGCAGCCATACCGATGCAGAGCGTCGTCATTGTGCCAAGCAATGTGGCCAACAGACCGTCATCGAAGGTCGTGACGAACTACCCGAAGCAGACGTCCCGGGTCTTGGGAATTCTGCACATAATCATTGGTGTCCTCTGTGTCATCTTCAACGTCGCCATAGTTGCAGAGCAGTCTCCATTCGCCATGATTGGCTATGGTGTCTGGTGTGGTCTGTTTGTGAGTTGAATTCTGTCTCCCGGATATAAAACATTTTAACTGTTTAACTGTACAAACGATGCCAATCTTTTTCCGGGACTTGTACGCCATTCCAGGGCTTTATGCAGGATAAAATTATTGCCAGTCACACATGTTTTGGTGGACACGTGGATGTTAACTGTTAAGCTAGTTTACAAACTTTCAAATGTGCCTGATGACCTGAACTTGGCTACAAACACACATATGACACCATTTACACCTTCTTATTCACCTTCAAGGCATAACTAACGATATCTATGGTTTTGGAAGATATGTTTTGTCCACCACCCGTCCACTCATATTTCTACCTGCCCATATTCGTTTTTACCCGTCCAAACGACGGGTGGACAGGTCTCTACATAAAGCTATGCGCCATTCTAAACGTGTGTGTTTTATGCACTTTATGTTCAGTTGTTGCTTATTAAAGTATGCATTTCCTGGAAGGACAGATATTTAATTCCAATAATAACGTAACAGTCACATGACACAGCGTAACTTACTTTCACTGGCATTTGTGCTCTAAGACCATCATTCATATTGGGCATGGTAAACCTACAAATTTATTTTTTCAATACAAATTGTGGTTTATTTTTGCTCTCAGTCTGAAGCAAAAGTAAGCAAACTTGTAAAATCAGAATACAAACACCTGTCTCTTTTAATGGCTTATCCTATGGTCAGTATAAAATGGCGTCACATTCACCAGCTAATGTGAGCAGACATAGGCAAATGAGATTGGCACAATCAGCCATGTGGCATTTCTTGGCAAAAATGATCACTGGAATTGACACTGAGGCACTGAAATGGGTCAGACCACTGGATAACCAGGACAAAAACTTCAATGAGATGTACCATAAATAGTGTTTGAATTAAACACATAATGTGATAACGTGAAATAAAATGCTTGTTAATACGTGTACAAATTGTAATATATTTATCATAAATATTGAAAGCACAGAATATTACATTATGTCATTGTAGCTATGTAATAATTCAAACATCAAGTTTGCGAGGTGGGTGTTTTGTGGTTTTCGTATAGATATAATATGCACACTGTTAAATCGTGTTCACATGTTGTGTGCAGTTTATCCTGACTGGAGCATATGGGCTGATTGCAGGCTGTTACAAAACCATACGTACGGTGAGTGGTGATAGTTTCCTTGATGATTTATCATTTTTTTACAAATCGTGTGCAAAAATGTTTTATTTTATTTAGTTTAAAATTAATTTAGCGTTATTTACAGCCTGTCAAATTTAAGACATTCAGAGAGTTGTTGGATCAACCCGTGTAAATTCCAGGTGGGCAATCATGGTGTCTTCAAATTAACACTCCTGCTGACCAGCCAGTTAAAGAATATTAGTTACATTTCATTCACATCTGTACAGAAATATAGAAAATACCCTGGTAGTCTAAATGTTTTTCCGATCATTTTGTCGAAGTGTTTCTGAAAAATATGATTCTTTCTACTGTGGCCGTCAGTGCCAGAGGGTGGACTCGTCGATGTTGCTGGTTGCTACTACTCAGTACTTGAGCCAGTGTTTCTGGCCCACACACAAGTAGTGGTTGTCTCTTGCTAGGTCATCAGACACTGGTCAATCAGAAATTAGTTTTTGCCCATCTAGTATGAGACGTTTGAAAGCCATTTACGTTAGTCAGGATCATTATTGGTCAGTTTAACTATTTCGACAACAAACCAGTGTTATTTGAGCCATTTAATTGATTAACCCTGGTCAAAAACATTAATTTCATTGACTAACCGTGGTCAGTAAAATTAATTTCATTGATTAACCCCGGTCAGTAAAATAAAGTTTTCATTGATTAATCCTGGTCAATAAAATCTATTTCATTGATTAATCCTGGTCAATAAAATCTATTTAATTGATTAACCCTGGTCAATAAAATCTATTTCATTGATTAACCCTGGGCAATAAAATCTATTTCATTGATTAACCTTGATCAATTAAATTAATTTCATTGATTAACCCGGTCAATAAAATCTATTTCATTGATTAACCCTGGTCAATAAAATCTATTTCATTGATTAACCTTGATCAATTAAATTTATTTCATTGATTAACCCGGTCAATTAAATCTATTTCATTGATTAACCTTGATCAATTAAATTTATTTCGTTGATTAACCCCGGTCAGTAAAATCTATTTCATTGATTAACCTTGGTCAATTAAATTTATTTCAATGATTAACCCCGGTCAGTAAAATGTATATCAATGATTAACCCTGGTCAGTAAAATTTATTTCATTGATTAACCTTGGTCAGTAAAATGTATTTCATTCATTAACACTGCTCAATTAAATTGAATTAATTGGTTAACCCTGGTTAATAACATGTATTTCATTCATTAATACTGGTCAATTAAATTAATTGGTTAACCCTGGTCAATTAAATTTATTTCATTGATTAAACCTGGTCAATAAAATTTAATTTAATTATTAACCGTGGTCAGTAAAATGTATTTTTGGTCAATTAAATTGAATTAATTGGTTAACCCTGGTCAATAAAATGTATTTCATTCACTAACCCTGGTCAACTAAATTACATTAATTGATTAACCCTGGTCAATTAAATTTAATTAGTTGATTAACCCCGATCAATAACATGTATTTCATTCATTAACATGTCAATTTAATTAACTTGTTAACAACCATTCAGTCAATTACATTTATTTCATTCATTAACACTGGTCAATTAAATTTATTTCACTACCATTCGTACCTGAGTAGGCCATTAATTAATGTCATTTGGACCCCTATACATGGAACTGTGTTAATTAATGTAATAATCATTAATGTAATTTGGGCTCTTAGACATGGAACTGGGTTAATTAATGTAATTTGGGCCCCTAGAAATGGAACTGTGTTAATTAATGCAATAGTTATAACTTATTAATGTCATTTGAACCTCTAGAAATGGAACTGTTATTATCCCTAATTAATTTAGAGGCTCCCTCCAGAGTACAGCAGGCTTATCAGCTCTAGAGAAACTTGTTTGCTTGATCAAAAACACCAGCCGATAAGTCACTTGTTATACGCCAGGCAGATATGATGTCGATGTGCATACCTGATTTCAGATCATCATCTTTATGGTGCTTTCCATCGTTGCTGCCAGTGCCTTCGCCTTGTGTCTGCTGATGCTATCTGTTATGGGTTTCACTGTTCCTGGAAGGTTTAGAAGGGTATGTGTCTATTGGCATTTGCAGAAAGAGCCCGATCGTCATCTGTATGGGATAGTAAAAACTGAACCATCGATGAACTAGTTTCATACAAACTGAGAGGTAGAAGTTCAAAATTGGTGTGTTTGTGTGCACTTGTATGTATGTACCAGGTATGGGTGTGTGTGTGTGTGTGTGTGTGTGTGTGTGTGTGTGTGTGTGTGTGTGTGTGTGTGTGTTTGTGTGTGTGTGGTTGGGTGTGTGTGTGTGTGTGTGTGTGTGTGTGTGTGTGTGTGTGTGTATGGGTGTATGGGTGTGTGTATGTATGTACCAGGTATGGGTGTGTGGGTGGGTGTGTATGTGTGCGTGCGTGCGTGCGTGCGTGCGTGCATGCGTGTGCGTGTGTGGAGTGTGTGTGATTGTATGGGTGTGTTGTATGTATGTACCAGGTATGGGTGTGTGTGTGTGTGTGTGTGTGTGTGTGTGTGTGTGTGTGTGTGTGTGTGTGTGTGGTGTGTATGTATGTATGTATGTATGTATGTGTGGTGTGTGTGTGTATATATGTGAGTGTCTGCATATGCATGCGCGTGTGTGTGACTACAAGTTCAGATTCTGCTGATGATTCTGATATAATCTGTATAGTTGTTTCTAATGATGACTGCTAACAGTATGTCTGTGTCTATCTGGCAATTACAACAACATCCACATTGTAGACTCTATAGTGTCTATGACTGGTAACATTGGTAGAATCTGTATAACTGTTTGATTCTGTTTCTATTAATGACTGATGACAATAGTATTAACTGTATGCTTGCTTCTAGTAAACCAGGAATAACAATAATAATTGCAAGTGTGTGACTGAATGTTTGTCATTGAATGTTGCTGCCAGTGATACTGAATTCCTTGTTATGCACCTTTATAGGATAAGGAGTGGGCCTCTACGCTGCAGTTGCTCATGATTGGTCTAGCCCTGATGGAAGCCATCTTGGGGGCCTGGTCGGCTGCCCTGGGTTGTTCCTCTGTGTGCTGCGGCCGGCGTTCCCAATATGGCATAGTACGTTCTCCTCTGTGTAACATTAACTAGCAGAAATGACCATGCCGTGATGGATAGTTTCATGGTTGACATTTGTCAGTCGTGATAATAATATTTACCTGATCAACTTTTAGAATATACACAGTCAAATATTATATTTAATGTTTTTATGATGTTAGAATCAGGTCAGACGTAAGCAGGGTTGGAAAAAATCATGATTTTTTCGAATAAATCGGATTTTTTCGATTAAATCAGATTTTTTCGATTAAATCGATTTATTTGACTTTTTCAACATTCTTGACAATCATAAGAAATAATATGTAATTCGGAAAATAAATAAAAGTGGAATATCATAATATACCCAATAGGCTGAATATTTCATTCTTAGCATTTCTAAAGAATTAAAACAAAGTTGTTATGTACAAATTTAAACTTTATTTTAAAATACATAAGTTAAATCAGCTGGTAGTAGCACGCAACATAAGTATAAATTTAAGATAATCTGAAAAAATCGAAAAAATCAATGTCTTGATTTTTTCAAGTTGATTAAATCAATGATTTAATCGATGATTTAATCAATTTGATTAAATCAATGCCAACCCTGGACGTAAGCCTAATTATTTATATTTTCACTGATGATGATGATGATGGTGTTTCAAAGCTCTATTGAGAGCAAGTTAATTAAAACATGTCAGGGTTTGATTGTGCTTAAATAACATGCTCGTGAATGTTTCTTCATGACCTGCTGTTTTTGGTCAGCTGAGAGTAGATAATTTAGGAAGTCATTGCAGTGCATGCTGGGTCCATTTGTCGCTTTGATAAATTAGTGATGAGTGCATGTGTTGTTATCCAACGCCTAACAGTTAAAATTGGTTATTATATTAAGAAACGTTTTTTAGATATAAATTATGGTAAAATTGGCTGTATGGATGTCATTACTGCCATCATAAGCTGGCGCCCACGAGCCACGTACTTCAGATGAACTCGTGTCAATATTCATATTTTGGACACTGACAAAAAACAAGAATTTCTGAATAAGACAGTTTTACATATGGTTACTGAGGCATTTTTTTGAACAATTATACTTAGCAGCAAATTTTGAATAATTGACCCATAAAGAAAACGGCTTTCAGTCCTTGCTGGCCAAAGATGACAGGTTATTTCTGTGACTTGTCACTTGGTCTCTTGCTTATGTTACTTTTGGTATTATTCAGGTGATGCAGCAAGTTCCAGTAATGTTGGATGCGGGTGGAGCCCAGGTGATGTACACGGCTGGACCCCCCGCCATGTACCCCCAGACTGGGAACATGGCACAACAGCAAGGTTAGACACCCTATTCAAAACTCGCACCTAATACAACTATTGTGTTTCAGTTTGGTAATGTTTTCACATTATTTAAAACTGGGTGTACATGGGGTTATCCCATATCTACAGACAACTTGCTTAGGTGCCTCACATTGCAAGATAATACCTTTTTCTGATAAATACATGTCGATGCCAGTGAAAAATTAAACATTCTGGAGCATTCTGAAAACCAGTTCAGTGAACTGTAATCCATCATTCAATGGCTTTCACTAAAAACTATGACTCCATTGCTTCACAATAAGAACAGTTACTATAATTTTTAATAGTCAAAATTTACTCATTCCCAAAACTAAAAAAAATTATATCTGACCCAGGATATAATCCACTACATTTTAAACGGAGTCCACCTCAGAAACTGCCAACACATTGCCTTGATAAACATTTTGATGACTGTTCTACTACCAGTCCAGTGACATATCTTTCCCTCAACCGCCTGTCGTTCGGATGGATAGGATTTGTGTTTGGATGGGTACAATATGGTGTTGGACAGGTGTAGATTTGAGGAGCATGAAACGTGAATTTAGATATATGTCTATATTGCTTAAAATTGTTTATCACACTTGTATTAGCATGTATGATTGTATGTAGATGGATATTTTTTTATATGTATGTATGACATTGTATGTACATGCATCCAACACTTTGTCTTCCAGGTATTGCCGCCACCGTTGCCATGAGTGCTACATCTCCGCCACCAGCCGTTTACTCTCTGTCTGGCACAGCGTCCGCCCCCCCACCTTACCTGCCATCTGGCGCCGAAGCCGCTGGTGGATCGTCTGCTACAACTCCTCTTGTGGAAGAGAAGAAAGTGGCACTCTAAACGCCAGGTTACATGTGTGAGTTTTGCCTCAGTTTGCCATGTAAGGAAGTAATGCACGACGATGTTGTGCTTGCGTTCAGATGAGGAACATATCCGTGCACTCTGACCTACATGTTGACTTGCGCTACTCCTGATGCTGATTGGAGCCTCCATGACGTCACGGCGAGGTCACCTGCTGATTGGTCACTGCTTCTAGACCACTGACAAATATCAGCGAGATGAAGACTAGACCCAGTTCTCGCTGATACAATTGTAGAAATAATTGGCGTCTCTCGTCGGTACTGATTGGTTGTGGACAACTGATTCCTGCAACTGACAGATGTCGCACGTGTAAACCAGTCACAAGTGACAATTTCTAGGCAGTTTGAAGCAACGGGAACGTGGTCAACGGGTGTTGACTCTGCCAAAGCACCGAGCCAATGAATGAACCCTGTGTTCGTCTAACTTGTTTTTAATATGCTGAGTTTATTCTACCGATGTGCTATATTTATATATTGTGAACATTATCAGTCTTGAAATGTTCTAGTCTTGTGATTTTGCGAAGTCTGCTGTGACATCGGTGTCGTATACATTAGTGTCGCTTGACGCCTGTCATGTGCCATTGCTAGTAGCTTCTAATTGTGCCGATTGGAGAAGGAGAACCAGTGACTTAGAGAGACAGTGACTACTTTTCTTTGAGATACGACATGACATGCCTGTGGTGGATCTTTTACCTCCCCTAGCACAACCACCAGATGGAAGGGACAATGGTTTTGGATATTTCTGTCTAGTGTGGAGGGTGGCGGACGATGGATTATGAAATCGCACAAGATTTGAAAACGCTGCATTTGGATCAATAACTTGGATTTTAATCCAAATCCTGTACCCTGTTACCTAGTTACATTGCTGCCACTGTTACCCAAATTGATGTTATGAATAGTCACCAGGAGGACAAGAGCACTTAAAGCAGTAGTGGTAACAGCAGTGTCAGTTAAGGATAACAGGATTCAAGAATGGATATACATGCATTGCGTATATGTTCTTGTAAAGCGCATGTGATAAAGCTTTGGACTCTCGACTAAGAGAATCCGGGTTCGAATCATGTACTGCGGTGTTGTTTACTTTTCATTGCTCCAGTTCACTCACCTGTGTGAATGAGTATATGGCTGTAGACTGTGTTAAATTTGTGTATGAGTAGCCTTCGCGCGTTAATTGCAGCGTGGTTGGTTGCTTCCCAGAGCACTTGAGATGGTGTTTGATTGAATAGGTCTGCCATGGAGTAAAACCTCAATGCTTTGAGCAGTCCTGAGGTCTGGATACTGCAATATATAAGAATTTACTGTTTGTTAATAATGTCTATGCCATGGTAGTAGTAGTATGCACGCATGCAATGTACGTAGTTATGGGAAACCTGGTTATACACGGGAGTTTCCAAAATGAGGTGCCATATATATGTGTAGTAACAAGATCTAGTCCATTTATTATAACTATATATTTACATATGCTGCTTTTGCAATAATTATATTAATTAAATAATGTTTTATGATATCACTTATGTGGACTACACAAAGCTTATTAAATGAGTTTCTTCTATTTAATCTTATAACGAATATATTGGTGTTTTGTGTGCGTGACATACAACTCTGTGTGTGAGAAATATCTTTAGTCGTTTGTATAATTATATATTTTACATTATATATTTAGAAGCGCTAATCTGCAACATGCGTTTTGCTGGTGTAAATTAAAGGTTTATACATAAAATAATGGATCGTTGCGTCGTGTTTGCGTGCCATATGATACACAGTTGCCTTTGAAGCAATGATTGTAACGAAGAACTCGACGGTTCGTGTGCTGTTGTTTCAGGCTTTACATGAAGCAGCACTCGCATAATTTAATAATGTCGGTATCACCGTAAAGATAGTAATCTTCTCTACAAGTTTGTCGACATTAGAATAATGGCCTTTCGATCATCGCGAGTGCTCGTCGTTGCAATAAATCTGCGGCCGCAATTGTAGTATTAATCATTCGCTGTGATCACGGTGACTCGGAGTCAAAATCAATTCTGCATACATCGTCCGACACATTTATAAATGAGATTTTTGTGACTGGTATCAAGAGTATACAGTCTGATTGGAAGCTTTTAGAATTAACAATATTTATAGTGTACACAAATCCTTTACCAAAAGGGACTTGAAAATAGTGACGGAGAGGGTTAAATTAGTAGAATAGAGGAACACTACTTTAGAATATATTTTAATTCAGATTGGGAATAAAACAGGATCGTTTAATTTTGTCTTTAATGAACAGAGCCACATTCGCTAATTGCGCACATTTTTGTCTTGGTGTCTCGTTTGTTCATATACAAAGGCGTGGTTGCACTGCGCAACTGGCATATTTTTTCTTGTTCTGTTATCGTAAGGATTTCACTCGAGATAACATCTTACACAATCTGTCTACAATACTGGTCGATGATGTTCACGTTTGCAGTGCCACCTCCGTGCAGCTGCAGGTGGAATCAGTATACTGCTGAAAATTACGCTAATTTATATTCGTGTGTGCTTGTTTTACATGTATACAAAGAGAGGAGGGCTACTTCGTGTAATGACATCCGCAGACGCCGCGTCAACTGTTGCCTCATCTTCTTGCGCCACTGAGCTCCGATTGTACGAGGTAATTAGCATGACCGGAGTAACAATTCTGTTATCATTATCGGAGTGAAACTAGATCTTGCATGTCGCTGACACAACTCTTGTCAGATAAGTCGGTCGTGCATGGATGCACCTTTGCGACTTTTCAACGGCGGTGAATTGGATATCTTGGTCTAATTCCAGTACAAAGTAGTCACGAACTGTGTCAATAGTTTGTTCGGCGTGTGTTCTAGACCGGTAGCGTTTACAAAAAACGCGGCAGTGAGACATTTCGAGGTTTGATGATCTGCGCATACGTCGGAAAGATATGTTGACGATGATGAAGTAACTTTGTTGTAAAGCTTTACACGGTGAACACGTGCCATGCTGCTGAGTGCAACCCTGGCGCATGACCTACTGAAACACCTAATTGTCAGCTGCGCTGCGTTAACTGATCATAATATCCTATTGCGCGCGTTCACCCCTTGATGGTTTTGTGCTACTCCTGCCCACCAGCAAGAGTGGCACAATGATCATTGGTAGCATTAGTAAAGGGCGGCATCTGCTATCTCAGAGGCCGTCTACTTGCGGGCTGTTGTAATGTACGCACATATACAAATATAACTATTCTACTGGGGAATTAGTAATACTGTAACACTATCAATGGCTTTCATATTTCGTATCCAAATTCAAGATCTTAATTTTTTTTACCTGTAGAGGCTTTCGTCTGAACGTTTCATGTTGACTTCTTCAGTACTAATGACAGATGACGTCATCGTACACATGTGGTAGCTCGTAATTCCCCTCATCTCTGTTCACTGGTGTCTTTGTCTTTCTGATCCAGATGGCTTCCTTTATTTGTCGGGTTCTTCTGTGTGGCCCTTAGTCAAGCATTCCTCTTTCTCGGAAAGTTGCTGATTGATTATCTCAATCCCAATCAAACACTCGTGGAAGGCATGGATTATCCGTCCTATGCCATCCGAGAACAAATTCAATGGAAGTGGAAGAAGAAACAACCAAGCTCTGTAAAGGTGCTGCAGGCGTTGCCGACCTCTTTGACAAGCCAGATACAATGGACGAGTATGCGACAGCACTAAATAAGAAGTTGCGAGCACTCGCTGCCTTCGACGATGCTGCTGATATCGATGCAACTGCGCAACATCTTGGTCATGACGAAGAGGGTCACAGCCTGCAGAGGAGAATCGCCAAGGATGTCCTCTCAGTTCTACGACAGAAAAACCCGTTTATTAGTTGGTGGGAGATTAATCGTGCATGTGTGCGTCACAATGTTTTATTGTGTAAAATAATTTAGCTATCATATACTATTAATTGTAATACTTATACAGGGTTTAGATATCTTTAGCGCAACAAAGAAAATTAGTTGGCATAATCATGAGCAGAGACACGCAAGAGTCGTCAATGGAGCACGGAAACGCCGAAAATGTATGATGTACAAACAATTTCAAACAGATATGTTTTGCGTTTTTTCTTTACGAAAGGTGGCAATATTTTCGGAAGTCTTAATTGTAATAGGGAGTTGATTTCAAAGTATTGGCGCAGCTACAGAGGAAGATTGTTTGCCTATATTGAATTTAGTTTTAGGAACAAAACGTTGTTTCGAAACGGATGATCCAATGATTCTAGGGATCAGGGAAATGTAACAAATTAACTAGGTATGTTGGTTATTGAGTAGGAGTACTACATGTAACAGTAGCAAATTTGAATTTATTTCAATATACAACTGGAAGCCAGTGCAACTGTTTAAGTCGTGGTAGTGGTGGTGAGAAACGAGGGGCCTTTCGAAACCACGCGTGCTAAACAATTTTGTATACGTTGGAGTTTACATAAGTAAATTATACCGGATTCGACGGACATGAGGAAAATGATAGAGACATGATACTTGTGAAATGTACTGGGGAAAGCAGAAATCACTGTCAAAGACAACAACTAAATTCCGAACGGTGATATATTATCAAGTGACTTAACTGGAATGTAGCTGACAACACTGTTTCGTTGTTGTTTTATACAACTAATGATTTAATCATTTTTTATCGACATTAAGCTTCAATTTACTTGATTCCATCCACAACAAAATGTCAGTGAGACACGTCATTTAAACCTAACAGAGATATACATGTGTATCCTTTGGGGAAAGTGGTATATACATATGTGCGTCGTCAGCTTAAAAGTGATGATTTATATTATGATTAGTAATAACTCGATTACGTGCGTGCGTTAAATGGATACGCCAGTCAGTGAGAGATTCACAGCATTTAATTACATATGTATATTATATTCGCTATGCATAATAAGTGTGCACAAAGATCGTTAATAAACAATTAATTACAGCATAATTGTACCAAAATACATGCTATGTTGGATTCAGGGCGCTGCCATATTGAGGCACAGAACCAGTGATGTAAACCGCCTACGTCACTGGCGCATGCACGTTCGAACATCCTATGTTTGTCCAATGGTACTTGACGTATCCAGCACGTCGCGGTTTGCCTACGTCACTATCACAATTATTCGCGAGGCCTTCGCCAAGCTTTGCCTTTTCCAGCAATGCGCCAGTGACCTAAACGAGTTGGCTTACGTCACTGGTTTAGTGCCCCAAGACGGCAGCGCCCAGAATGCAATAGAGCATGTTTTTTGGTACAATTGTACTATAATCAACTGTTTATTAACGATCTTTGTGCACAGTTACTCTGCACAACCAATATATTGTACACAATTATGTGAGTAAATACTGTGAACCTCTCACTGACTGCAGCATCCCTTTAACTGCTGACTGTTGTTGATAAGCTTAATTTAATTGCATTTGCAGCGGTCACTTGTGTGGAGTACAGGATCATGCAGACAACAGTGCTGCCCTCTCGCGGCCAACCAGTCGGATATATTCCTCTGCAGAACATCCATGACTTGCTACAACACATGACGTAGTCTCGCTTAACCGACTGTCGTTCGGCTGCGGAACTACGCCGAGAAGACAGTCTGGCTACATTAACGGCTTTTGTTTGGGTAGCAGCCGTGATCTATAAAATGCTGCCACCTCACGGACACTGCCGTAATATATATTTTTGTAAACAACTGCAAATTTGTATTTCTATTTATTTTGTGTTAATATAAGTTTAATTTTTAATAGTTTTTATAATACAGCATTATTTGATCAAAAGGTTTCCTTATTTAATTTGTATGCTATCCGTGTCGAGCTAGACAATGCTGCCACCTCACGGATACTGGTTAATCCTGCCGTAATTCTTATTTTATAAACAACGGTAAATTTGAATTTTTACTTACTTTTGTGTTAATATAAGTTCAATGGTGAATACTTTTCATATGATATTTATTATCTTGTAAAGTATATTGTTATTTTAATTTTTATTTCATAGTTGGCCTGAGAGCCAATCAGCGTCTCTACCCTAATCTGGGGTAAGGCTGCCCGGATGTAGAAACTTAAGCCCATATACTGTCCCAGGCGGAGTTGAGGGGGCTTAAAAGTGCTGCCACCTCACGGAGCCTGGGTAACCGAGGCTACACATGACGTAGCAAAACACTGGATCTTGGTAAATCGGCATTACCCCTGCGCGCGCACACTTGGCAGGAAGGAAGATTACCGCGGGAACAACGCGTGCCGTGCGTGTGTAATGTAATGTCTTCATGTTAGCACCCGCATTTTAAAATGTGTTGTTAGTTGTAATTGACGAAGTTGTTTCATAATAACGAAGTAAAACATCCATATTTCATATACCTCTAATATCAGGTGTTCTGTGTTTGCGGAAATACTTCGCACATTTCAATAACCTTGCGTAAATCCCATCTGACATGATAACCTGGCCCAAATCCCGTCTGTCGACAGAGAGTGATCGATGTTATGTAAACAAAAAGCAAGATATAAATTTATAAAAACTAGCCCAGTTAATGATACACTAATGTAAAACCAACGATAAGCAAGAGTGAAATAACGGTAATCTTATACTTAACTGGCCTAAATTATTAGGCTTTTGAAACCGTTTGTTCACTTTATATAGGTGTGTATGTGTTCGCAATGTGATTCTACATCACTTCCGGTACAAAGAAGGCAGATTTAATTGCCTTAATTAGTGTTTTAGAACAATATAAACACACCGAGTCGAAGTAAACAACGCGATGTCACCGCTGCAAATATGGCGCGGGCTGTAGGCACCTCCCAAAGGCACCAGAACCACGGAGGCGCGAGCTGTTTAAATTGTTCTAAAACACAAATTAAATTTATTTTATTTTAATTCTTTGTACCGGAAGTGATGTAGAATCACATTGCGAACACATACACATCGATATAAGGTGACAAAAATGGGTTTAAAAGGCCGTAATAATTTAGGCCAGTTAAGTATAAGATTACCGAAATAACTATGAGCCACCTTGCAGGCTCCCGACTTCTAAAAGTAGACGCAATAAGTATAATCCACAAACGTTCCTAGTCCTAGACCTAGCCCTAGGCTATGCCTATTCATTGCGAATGACCACCAACTAGCTAATTCCTAATAATATGCAACTATAAACTTCATGGGTGATGGTCTCCCCCCCACCCACTGACTTCTATTTACGACTGAATATAGCCAGCCGGCCACAATTTTTTCCCGCAGTGCCAGTTTTTATGGACGTTATGTCCCAAGGCCAAGTCACATATGTCCTAGACGATATAATTATGTCCTAAATTTATTATTAAGTTTTTATGTTATTTTGCACTTAATTTAGTCTTAACATAAATCTGATGATATATTAACACTAATGCTGGCACTCTTTGTAGAACACTTCAAGTCCATTGCATATTTTAACTGTTACTTAGCGTCTTGTTTTTGGGACATATCGTCCACAATATTTGGGACATAACGTCTATAACTCTAATCACTCTACGCAGGTAGCAGTTACACTGCCTATACATTGTCATAAGATCTGTGTATTCCTCTTGGACTAGATAATGAAGTAATAAAAGACACTGACAAGATTTACGGTACCCACAGTTTTAACCTCCAGAATAATTTTCTCTTGTATGTAGTTGTAGTGGCCTATATGTATGCATTTGACATTATTTTCTAGTATCCTAGGATAAACCCTTCAAAAAAACATTGTATATTTACATAACTTAGAACAAGTACTACCGGTACCCAAGCATTACATAGACACAATAACACAACCCATTATGTACACACTGTTTCACATATTTTATTTTTATAAATCAATACATTAAACAATAATTTCAACACGTTCTTAAATCCACACCAGCAGTGTTAAATGTACTCTACATGGCATGCTGCTGCACAGTTCAATGCACATGACAATTATAATGGCTAGCTGTGGCGCATAAAATATGTAACTAACTAAATAAATATATAAGCTAGCAAGCAATAAATAAACATGGTGACATAAAATAGTGCAACTATACAGGTCAAATGTCACACGGTCTGTGGGTAAAGGATGGACACAGAGAGCTGTAGCGGACAATTTTTTATTTCGGACAAAATCAAAAACCCTGCAACCACAACATAGGTGTTACACATACATCATCATGCTGTCGGTCGCGAAGCGACAAAGACTGCTTCCATCACTTGACTGTTGTACACACATGCTTCCATCACTTGACTGTTGTACACACATACATATATACACATATACCATAAAATACAGGAATAACTTACTGTAAATCCAAAGAAATGCATCCAATTGATGTCAGGAGGCAATACTGGTTACCCTTTTTCGATCGACCCATGTGGATAGTGACGATTTGAATTAAACATTTGATAAATACATTAATACAACGATTTGCCACATCTCTTCCAGAACCACACCCCCAGTGTTAAATGTACACTTTATATGGCATGCTGCTGCACAGTTCAATATACATGACAATCGTAATGGTTAGCTGTGGCATTATTACCCGGTAGTTACAAGCCCAGATCAGTGGATTTTACACGTGGGAATATGAAGGGAAATTAAACTACTGCAATAACTACGTAATTATTAACAACTGTCCACAATTATCAAGGACCAATAATGAGTCAAATGTTCCAGCACTCGTGGTTCAAATATGATTGAAAATTACACAGATCAGAATTCAATGATAAGTCACCAGTCACCAGTCACCAGTCACCAGTCACCAGTCACCAGTCACCAGTCACCAGTCACCACATGCTGTTTTTATGTCCCATGCTTTGTCGTGCTGCACAACAGGTTGGAACGTGGATCCATTTAGTAAAGTACATGCCCTAAGATGAAAGAAACCATTGTTGTCATCAAAAATGTACAAATATTGTTCATGCACACAGTTGCTGTCAAGACAAGGCATGTTGGCCATAGTAATTTCCAAATTCATTTTATGAACTTTTGAAATTTCAGTTACTAATAACAACCATACCAATCCTGCCTCTATTTGCCGAGTCACAGTAAGTTAAAATACTGGTTTTGAAACGTGCTGCATTTAGATCATGTTTTATGTCATATCCACAAATCATACCAAAGTCTTCCAGACAACTAATATTTTCATTACTTCCAAGAACAATATATTAATTTCTGTTCATTTGAGCATCGACTCTCTGAAACATCAGAACAGATTCAAAACATTTCTCAAAAATAATCTCTGCATTCCTCCTATCAGAATTAGTCAGTTTGTGATTAAAACCAGACAGACACTTTCCTAATTAATCATGGTCAATCAAATAACACCTATTTGAAATCTGGCTTAACATTTATAGATTTTGTGTAAGAATACTAGTAGCATTTTCGGCAATGTAAATCTGACTTGGTGCTGTTTTCCCAGTCATTCTAGCCCGGTCAATTTTATCTTTTATACTTTGGGACATTATTTATTACAAATATGTGTACAGAAATTAGGCTGCAGTTGTATATATGGTGCATATGACACCTATGTCTTAGTATGATGAAATTATGTATTAAGCATTATACAAATTTGATCGATAACAGAATTTGAGAGCCACCGTTCACCAAAGAGGTATGTCAGATCTTCAATATTATACCGGACATCTGCTATTGAGACTTTTCATTATGGTCCAGAACAATGCGTAAATATGTGTAAATGATTTTGATCAAGCTGCAAAACAGCATGTATTGTTAAGTAACATTGCTGTCCTTCCCAGGCAATTTCTTTCTTAACTTGATCTTGAACTACGTTCCCAGCATGGAATTTTTAAAAAAGTTTAATAGTCGGTAGTGAAAAAGATCCATAATCGAGTATAATTTCTGCTCCTTGATTAATACGAACATTCTGTAAAATGTCATCTATCCGACAGATGGGTGGCATGCAGTGATAGTTATTAGGATCAGTGGAAGTAATTGGAACATTAGGAAATATTTAATATCAACTTTATTAGATCGAACTACCACTGGAAATATGGACTGGAATTATTCATACCTAGTTAATTCATATCCAGATTTAGCTTGGTTACTTCCACCTGGCGTATCTGTACCCCCGCCTATACTTGTTAGATTACCTAAACTATTTGACATACTCATTACTGTAGCACCACCTGTCAAACCATCTACACTACCTACATCTGCAGCATCTTTACCTGTCATACTACCAGACCTACTTCAACTGAGAGGACTTTCAACTCCAACTACCAGCATGGTGCCTGCCTTGTCAGACGAGTCATCATCACCAGTTGTCTTGGCACCTCTGCACAAGTCACGATGCTTAGTCAGAACGAGCTCCAACAACAAGTCCCCCGACGAGCAGACTATAGTGCAGAAGGGACAGTGCACAGCACGAGGGTGCGGCACTGGTCTCTGACATGGCGTTTCATGTGGGATTCTCGTCTGACAATCATGGCCGGTCAAGTGGTGCTGAAACACAACAATACGTAAATATGTAATATATTTGCACACTGTAATGTGACTGTATAGACGTCTGTATAGGATCAACTGAAAACACTTATTGTACATTCTGGGGAACACCAACTGAAAACAGTTTGTGTGCATACTGAGTAACACCAATTGAAAAATATATTTACATACTGGAATAAAATTGAGAAAATACCACATTAATATATTTTGTGTTCCAACACAAAATGGTTGATCAATATAAATATAGAGGGATCAATCTTCAGTGTCATCCAGTTAAATATGCCTTAGCAGACATCTATCCATAATGAAATTCTGTGTTTCATGAACATTTCCTAAAAGTTGTTGAAGTTACACAGAAAGGCATAGTGTTATGTTAATTTTAGTTCTACAATAAAAAAAAAATTATTGACACTTACATGAGCTGGCCTTGTCTGTCAGTTGACAGCATCTGTTGGATGCGGCTGGCTGTCATCTCGTGTAGAAGGGTGTTGCCTTCCAGCGAAGGGTGTAGACCATCAACACTGAAGTATCTGGGCTGGGAGAGGATGCAGTCCCAATCCCAGAAGCACACGCCATGGATCTGGGCAGTCACCTGTTGCAGCCGTCCATTCCAAAGAAGGCCAGTCTCATACAGGTCGTCACTGAGCAAAAGAAGGAAACTGAGTAAACAATGAATGTTACTATTTCATTTTGTTTGTAATACAAATAAATAAATAATGATTTTAAATAAGTATAAATATTTTAAATAATATAATAAATATCAACAATTAATGTATAATTATACTACTTAGACAACAGTAAAGAATTCAATCTGACTCCAATCGAATACATTAATAATAATAACAGGTTTAATAACAGGTTAACTTCTCTTCTGCCTATATCCTTGGAAACATTAATACAGATTGGATGGATGGATGTTCTTGACATTCAAGCTTTACGCACGTTATACCAATCACTTGTTGAACCATATATGTCTTATTGCTGTGAAATATGTGGAAATACGTATCCGTCTAGACTAAGAAAACTCTCTCTGCTACAGAAAAAAGCTATACGAATAATATATAGTTGTGATTACCATGGTCATACATCTGTATTTTTTCACTGCTCAAAAATTCTTAAACTTCAAGATTTAATTACTCATAGGACAATGGTTATGCTTTATAAAGCAAACAACCACTATTTAGAAGGTTGTGTACAAGCGTTCTTTGAACCAACTGTAACTGTAAACAAGCATGATACCAGACAATCTAAACTATTTTATGTTAAAAAAGCGAAAACCACCCATAGACTACTGTCAATTACTGTCAGAGGTATACACATATGGAACGGTCTTGCAACTAATATAACACAGTTACAAAGTTTAAATACAACAATTTAAAAAAAGTTTAAAGTCGACGTTACTTTCTTCATATTTATGATTTATAATTCATATGACTTCTGCTATGTCCCTTTAACAACAGCACCGATATTATATTGTATTGTCGTTACCATTATGTATTGTATTATTTTCCATACTATGTTGTATATTCCTGTGTTGGAAACATACTATGTTGTATATTCCTTCGTTCGTCCGTTCGTTCGTTCTTTCTTTCATTCATTCAGATTAGTGCATTTTTTCAATACGAATACTACATAACTATACATAGGGGGATGGTGGTACTCACTCATCATAACGGGGGTACTGCAGACACCACAAGAGGCACTCCTGGGTACATCTCTTGTGTGTCTGCAATCAGTCTCCGGTGCTGACTAAGAGTCTTGTCAAGCTGTCGGATGTCGTCGCAGATGGACTGCAGGTTGTTCGTCCCGACATGCAGCAGTACGGCGTCAACACCCAGAGGGTCTGTCTCAGCAAGTACTGAAAGCATGTGTTAAGTTGGCTATTTATAATAATGAATTTCTGTAAACAGAGAGGTGTAGGCCAGGTTATAGGTGTGAGGTGTGACACACTGAGGGAAGACATATTACCAAGTAACATTAAAAATGCACAAGGAATTGTTTGCATTGTGCTATATATAAGGTGGAAATTTAGCAGCCAACTGACAACATGTTGTATGAAAATCGTATAATAATAAATAAATAGATAATAAAAACGCAAGCAAGAAATAAGCATGGCAACATAAAATAGTGCATCTAATGGTTAAAGTGTCTTACGGCATATGGGTAAACTGTTTTTAAACCAAGTTCTGGTTTTAATACCCCTAAGACGTTTGCCAGAGGGAAGAAGTTCAAAGAGGTGGTTTCCTGGCTGGGTGCATGCATTGCATCTTGCACAATTTGAGCAGAACAAAATCTTACCATTGCGAATGTCATTGACACGACCGCCACATTTGCAGGGTAGATCAAAGTCAACTGCACCAACCTTCTGTGGCAGGTATTTAAAAATGGATTCTGTGAAGACTGCCACACAGTATGCCATATTGACGATCTGCAAGTAGTATAATTTATATGCATTATAATAGTTGTCTATTTCTACAGCATGAGTTATCAAAATTGTGGGTCACAGGTTTACCAGTTCGCATGTTGCAACATTTATCAGGATGGAATTTCAATGGTGATGTTTCTGACCCGACTATTTTTTTCGCTGAGGTGAGATCATGCTGTAGGTTGTTGCAGGTCTCTACACTATAAATAGGGTTAAAAAGTTTCACATCATCCGCAAATAAGAAACATGAGAGTTTTAATAACGTCAGGTAAATCATTTATGAAGATAACAACAAGAGGGCCGATCACGGATCCTTGTGGTATTCCACTGGTCACCTCCTGTCAGTTAGAAAATATGTTGTTAATCCGTACTCTTTATTTTCTATGTGCAAGTAGATCTATGATCCAGTTAATTATGTTGCCCTTTATTCCATAGGCATAGGCCATAGCATAGCTCTGGATTTTCTTTATAAGTTTAGCATGTGATGTGGGACTTTGACTTTGTCAAATGCTTTCATAAAATAGGATGAATGCCATCACTGGCATCAGGTCCAGGTGATTTAAATGTTTGTAGTCTTTTTTAGTTTTGATGTGTACATTAGTCATTACAATATTGAATTAAAATATTTCTTCCCTGGCCTGGCGTGGCCTGGCGTGGCCTGGCGTGGCCTGGCCTGGCCTGTCAGGGTTAGTTTAATCAGCTGTCAGCCAGCTGTCAGTGTAAGAAGGGCCGGCCGTAAGGCGTAAGAAGTCAATTCTCAAACTCAGAAATTGATGATGGATGGAATTAATTGATGATGGATGGAATTAATTGAAGCGGGCGGGCGGGTGAATTAATTAATTAAGTGATTGATTAAGTAATCAGTAGCTCACCTCGTTCACGTAATCTTTGTTAACGTATCCGAATTCGTAAATATCTGAAACTGATCGAGTCACACGGGCTGTGCCTGTGAGTGAAATTGTTTGGACACACACACATGATGACTCCGCAGTGAAAGAGAAATTTAAATTTCGCTTAACGAGATAACGCGTTAATGAATTTACATTGGAAGATGAAATATATTGTCGCTGAAAGGTAAAATATTAAGCATTTCAAGGTGCAAAGATATGTATTATTTGGGCGCGGTAATTACTTTGACGACGAAACACATTTACACGCTTGCCCCTGGTGACTTCCGGCCGGCCCCAAAGCGTCGCTAGCAACCCTTGGCCTGGGAGATTCGACTTTTTCAAATCGAATTTTGTAGCAAAATGAAAAAGGGTTTGTTTAAAAATTACCGAAAAATCAGTGGACACGGGCAATCTGATTTACGAGTTCGTCATGAAAGCGCAAGTCTTAATTTATCGCAGATTTCGGCTGCGGAACTACGCCGAGAAGACAGTTGTTGAGGGGGCCTAAAAGTGCTGCCACCTCACGGAGTCTGGGTAACCGAGGCTACACTGTGACTTGTCATTACAGAATTCTGCGCCGGTTTGAAGGTGCACACATTAAGACAGTGTAACGCGATTATTCACGCATGAATGCATCATTTATAGAGTATAAGCACGGAAAGCATTTATAATACTGTACTCTACATAAACTGCTAGACCATATAGCCATAGGCTATATTTATATAACTGAATTAATTGCATATTTATTATACAATTACATCCTGTATATTGATAATTATTTTATCTTTTTTTTTAATTTTACATTTACCTAACTTATCACTTTATTTATTTTTATCTATTAATTTTTTAACATATTTAAAGTTTTATACGCTACTTAGATGTGCTAATATATGTACCAATTGTATATGGGTTTTACCTGAAATAAATGTATTCGTATTCGTAAAACTATAGCTCTAGACGACTCGGTCTGCCCGACAGCTATAGATGTAAATGTTAAAATTCAGCCCACAAATTCCATGTAAGCCGCCCTAGCGACCTAGCCTTTGGAACACAAAAAAGATTACTGTTTGTGTTTTGACACTAACAGCAAGCAAACCAAGTTGAAACTTGTTTTGAATTTCACGCAACTTAAATATCGTCTTTGGCGTCTTGACTTTACTGCACAAATTTAATGGACCTTTAGGAACTCGCTTCAGTTTATACAGGAACCATGGCTATATTTTGTTTACTTCGGCTTTGCGAATTTGTACTCAAAATCGTATTTAGTGAGGGGCCTACTCCGCTGGAATTCTTCTTCTTCTTCTTCCGAGTACCGCCTAGCTTCAACATGCTGAAGATACAGGCGGGCGAACAGGAAAAATCAGAAATATATATATATATGTATATATATTTTTTTCGTTTTGGGTGCATTGCAGTGTATCAGAGCCGTAATTTGTGCATGTAAAAGTAATGCGTGCAAAAAAAAACTAGTTATATCTAAAAGGTGGAATAATGGAAAGTCTGGATATTGCTCTTAAAAGAATCAAGGCTGTTTTTATTTACAATATGTTGAGGGAGGGAGTTCCAAAGTCGAATAGTATTTGGGAAAAAAGAATACAAGTGGTAGTTACATCTGGAGTGAGGGATAACGTAAGACAAGGAATGTTGCTTTCTAGTGATTGTGTTTGAAGGAATTAGATATTTATTTGCAGGTATGCCCACTAGGTCATTTGATATTTTATATAACATGCATAGTTTTGCATCTTTTCTACGGTCTGCTAGGGATCTCCAGCCTAATGACTGGAGCATATTGGTGACACTTGACGTATTATGGTGGCGATGTAAAACATATCGAGCTGCTCGGCGTTGTATCATTTCAAGTTTATTTATTTGTGTAGCGGTGTAAGGGTCCCAGACAGTACAGCTATTTTCCAGGATAGGTCTAACAAAGGTGAAATAAGCAAGAGTTTTTATTTGGATTGATGATACTTTTAGATTTCTGCGGAGGAAGCCTAATGATCTATTTGCTTTTGAAGAGATGCTATTTATGTGGGCATTCCACCGAAGGTCAGATGTTACGGTTAGGCCAAGATATTTAGCTTGTGAAACAGTTTGAAGTGGTTGTCCGTGGAGAATGTACTGGGTTTTAGTGATAGTTTTATTTCTTGTAACAGGGATGACATGGCACTTTTCAAGGTTGAAACTCATTTTCCATTTTTTTGTCCATTTGTCGAGTGTGTTAAGGTCTTCCTGGAGTGCAGCTGTGTTTATCTTAGGCTTAAGAGCTATATACATTATGGTGTCATCAGCAAAGAGTCTAACTGTAGAAGTAATATTGTCTGGAATGTCGTTAATGTAAAAAAGGAATAGGCAGGGACCAAGTACAGAACCTTGAGGGACTCCTGATGTTACAACTTACAAGGACTTCAGAAGAAGCCTCGCCCTCTATTAGTACTCTTTGTGATCGATCGGTTAAAAATGCTTTAACCCAGGAATTTGTGTTGCCTTGGATGCCATAGTGATGGAGTTTGTCAATTAGTTTGGTATGGCTGACCTTATCAAATGCTTTAGAAAAGTCCATCACTATGACATCCGTTTGTGCGCCAGATTGCATATTTGTGACTAGGTCGTTTGTGAACTGGATGAGTTGTGTCTCACATGACACACGAGATCGAAAGCCATGTTGAAGGTCGTAAAGGATGTTGTGTGACTGTGCATGTTTCATTATATTACTAACTAAGATATGTTCCATTAATTTAGATGCTATACATGTCAAGGAGATGGGTATGTAATTGGAAGCGAGGTATTTTTGGCCATGTTTGAAGATAGGTGAGACATTTGCTTTTAACCAGTCTTTGGGGACTTCTTCTGTTTCATATGATTTCCGAAAGATTAAGGTAAGTGATGGCGTAATTTCAACAGCTAACTCTTTTAGAATTCTTGGGTGGATGTTGTCTGGTCCTTGGGCTTTATAGGGTTTAAGATTTTGCAGGAGCTTTAGTACACCAGTTTCTGTAATTTCTATGTCTGGCATTTCTGGTAGAGTTGAATTGTATAGATTGGTTTCTTGAGGAGATTGGTCATCTGTAAAGACTGACTGGAACTGTTGATTTAGTATCTCTGCTTTGGCTGTGGGGTTTGAATGTAGGATTCCATTTTGTCTGAGTGGTGATACCCCTGTGTGGTCTGTACGACAGTGTTTCATGTATGTCCAAAATTTCTTAGCATAACTTGGTTTTTGAGTACCATCATCAGTAGAGGTGACAATCTCATTTACATAGTTCCAGTAGGCAGATATTAGTTGTTGCTGTATAGTTCGTTTTAGGTATTTGTATTTTGGAGTGTGCTTGTGATTTTTATACATTCTGTCCCTTTTCCTCATAAGTTTCTTTAATGTTTGTGTGATCCAAGGGTATCCATCCCTACGTTTAGTCATTCTGGATGGTATGTACATTTCAGCTCCTTTGACAATGGTATCCCGAAATGTACACCATAATGTATTTGCACTGTTTTGTTCATAGCAATTTTGAAGAGTTTTGTTTACTTCTCTCATTTGTTGTCTGAAATTTTCCCAGTCCGCCTTATTGAAAAGGGGAATCTTTCTCGGTTTCTGTTTCATTGGGTTTATGTCTAGTTCTGTGTAGCAACAGTCATGGTCTGAAATTCCTGGTAGTACCTCTGTTCGGTTTATGTTAGTAGGATTGTTTGTTATCATTAGGTCCAGGGTGTTATCTCCTCTTGTTGGTTTATGTATAATTTGTATAAGGCCAAAGTCATCAAGAATGTTTCGGAATTTTTCATGTAGCGATACATTTTGGCAGTTTGATTTTAACAGTTCGTTATGCCAATCCCATCCTGGGAAGTTGAAATCTCCTCCAATGAATATGTGTTGGTTTTGTTTTACTCTGTTTAATGATATTTCGAACTGTTCTAAGCTGTTTTCGTCATTTACATTAGGTCTATAGTAGGCACATATATGAAGCAGTTTACAACCAGCTAAGCAGATCTTTATCCAAATAATTTCACAGTCTGTCTCTAGTTCAAATTCTTCTTCACTAATCAGGTCAGAACTCACTGCAACAAATACCCCTCCTCCTCTCTGGTGTTCATTTCTGTCATTTCTATAAACATTAAATTTGTCAGGGAAATATTCAGTGTCTGATATGCTGTTACTAAGCCAGGATTCTGTGCCAATAATGATGTCTGGTTTTGTACTATCAATGAGTGATAAAAATTCGGCTTTCTTGTTTTTTAGTGATTGACAGTTTAGGTTGATGATTCTCAGTGGTTTTTTGTTTTGGAAATATGGGTGTAACTGTGCTGTTTTCTCTGACTGGAAGGTGAAGATGTATGAAGTGGGGGTTCTAACCCAGCTGGTGTTGACGGAAGTTGAATGGAATTGTCATTTGAATTTGAGATGTGCTGATATATGTTTTCAGAATGTTCAATGTCGTCGTAATTAAAAAGGGTACTACTGAAATTTGGCATACCGCATTTTAGACAGTTCCATGATGTATTTGAGTTTTGCATTGTGTCATATATTGTGTCTCTAATGCTTTCACACTGTGTGTGGAACCAGGTGTTACAAGTATCACAACAAATTGCTTTGTGTTTCCATGTTACAGCTTTTTGGCAGACACCACAAGGGTATTTGGGCGCCCTAGGGCCAGGATTTAGTGCAATGTAATTTGCCAGAACAAGAAGATACAACATGAAGTATTGTGGGAATTTTTTGGGGTTTGCTCTGGATGTCCTTGGTTTATGATGCAAGTTGATGGATAATGCTTTGATGAGAGAGATTTCTGGTACTGATCTATTTATCAAGCTTTCATGTGGGGTTTTACAATGGTTATTTGTACTGTTTTTAATCTCTGCAAAAGCAATCACGAGAAAAACAACACTTAGGTAAAACATCCTGTAAAATGTATGTATTGTTCCTGATTGTCAAGAAGTGCAACAGCATGGATGGTACTGCTATGTGCTAAGAACAGGAACAAAAGGAATATAGTATAGAAGAAGTACTGGAAATGGAAATGTAGGGTCTTCGTCCCAGGGCCTACAGGCTACACTAGCCTACACTGGGCACACAAAGAGCAGCACCGTTTATGAGGCCATGTTAGGCAGACCCAAGCCAGGAAATGTTTTTGTTTTAAAATGTAGAGTTATACTAAATTTAGTTTAACTTTTATGTCTATGTACCAGTCTCAATGACATTTAACAGGTCGCAGTACCTTGGTTACGATTTGTTTACTGGGCGATAATAGAAGTAAACTAGAATACGTTTAAAATTTAGAAACAATTAGTGTATATTTTTATTATTTTTTGTTAATCAGGGGACACCAACTAACAATTCTTACTAATTACCTTACCGTAGTGTAAATCAGGTTAAAAACAAGTAAAATAATAAGATTAGTTAAGGATCGTTTAAAATTTTCCTGTTCGCGCCACCACCATCGTTTTCGTTCACATACATTGCTATACAATTCGATCTTTTATTTTATTCTGTATAAACACATTCAGTATGTGGTGAAACGATTTACTGGTGTATAACGAAATACTGCAAATGAAACATTTGTCATTAGATCTATAACAGTAACAAATAAATTCCTTGTATTTATGTTTATTTAAAATAACGGACGTACAAGTACACATCGATGGACATTAAAAGTGTGGACCGCATACATGAAGGAAAATCGCGTTACATCCGGGAACCCCGCAACTGCTGAAACCTCCTTCCGGCGTAGCCTCGGTTACCCAGACTCCGTGAGGTGGCAGCACTTTTAAGCCCCCTCAACTACTTCTCGGCGTAGTTCCGCAGCCGACCGACAGTCGGTTAAGCGAGACTACTTCCGGCGGGGAGGTAATGCCGATTTACCAAGATTAAGGCAAGGACAAGCGGCAAGAGCATTAAAGTTTCCGAGTTGGTACCTCCTCATATATATATAGATAAGCAATGGGCGCGCGCGGTGTGGGGTGGCGCTAATTACCTTCCGGTTCCATTAGTAAATGTACTAAGATAGTTAAACAGGCATCTAAATATAATCTAAATCAACAGCTCCCAAATCATAGATCCGTAAATTTATTCTACATAACAACCACCCTAAATTTTCCTAAACAAAATGGCGGACAAGTAAACAAATAGTTAAAGCGCGCGAAATAAAATCACTCACAAACCAACTCAATATAAATACGTAAATAACAGCTCATAACATATCACTTTAGTTTCGTAAAACCCCATCCTCTGTTCTCCCATTCCTGAACTAACAGGCCTTTTTTCGGGTGTATCATTATCACCCCTGTTTGACTTCAAGACACCTCAAGCCCTGAGTTGGCCCAGGGCTAACATACAATTAATTAAATAACTTTGCATTTCTTACTTAGACGTCCTTTCTATCTGTTTTGTGTTTGCACTAACCCCAGCCCTGCACATATAAAAAAATAAATAAAGAGGTATTTATATATATACCCCGAGGTATATATATATATAAATTAAAAAAAAAAAAGGTTTTTTTTTTTTTTTTTTTTTTTTTTTTTTTTAATAAATATAATTGTAAATAAGGTGTAGGAATTACCAATAATGGAAACTGGTGACACACCAGTACTGACACAAACATCTAGGTCTTTACGAGGTAGCTCATCAACAAAAAATAACGCTAAAAAACAGCATAAAGCAAATAAGAAACTGGAGGTAAGTCAAGACCAAGATAGAGAGAATGATAAAAGTGTCTGCCACGACTGTAACCAAGAAGTAAAGAACAATGATAGAGGAATAGAATGCGACATATGTAAGGGATGGTACCACAAGGAGTGCCAGAAAGTGTCGGATGCACTGTACCAAGTGCTGATTAGCGAAGAACAAAGACAGATCAGCTGGTATTGTTCATCATGCCAAAGAGGGGCAAAGGCAATTATGACTCAGTTGCTAGTTATGCACGAAAGACAAAATCAATTCGACCACAAGTTATCTGAAATGGAAAATAAACATGACACATTAAACAACAGGGTGAGTGAAGTTGAGGATGCAGTTGCCAAAGTAGCAGATCTGCAGGCTCAGGCTGCAAACAAATCCCTTGCTACAAACCAGATTCCACCAATCCTAAATAAAGAAGAAGTAGTTGCCACAGTGTACACCCAAGTCAATGACAGGATAAATAGAAGGCAAAACATAGTGGTCTATAACGTGCCAGAGGGGACCAGTACCCTAAAAGCAGATAATGTAACTCACGATAGAGAACTTATGAAACAATTAACAGAACACACAACAGATGGACAATACCAGCCAGAGAGCCTCCAAGTACGGAGATTAGGGAGCAGAGCTAACACCGAGACTGGGACAGATGAGACAAGAAGCCGGCCCCTGCTTGTGACCTTTCCAGGTGAAGACAAAAAAGCTTCAGTCATGAAAAACTTACACAAACTAAAAAACAAAGGTGAACCCTTCAGTGGAATGGTCATTAAACATGACATGAGCAGGGAGGACAGAGAGAAGGAGCGACTACTGCAGAAAGAGGCAAGAGAAAAAACACAGCAGGAGCAGACTTCAAATTTTGTGTACATAGTAAGAGGTCGACCAGGAGAAAGACAAATAATCAAGGTAAAAAAAAGGAGCGAAATGAACAACCCAACTCAGGCACAAGTGTAGGGGAAATAATTGTGTGGTATTCTAATGCAGATGTATTAACAAAAGACAAACTAACAGAACTTAAATGTAGAATAAATAACAACTCCACTCCACCCCATATTATAGCTATATCAGAGGTAAAACCTAAACACTTTAAGAGAAAACTTACACTACAGGAATACAATCTGGAAGGCTATTCTATGGAAACCATAAATATGAATGAAAATAAAGGTAGAGGGATGATGCTATTTATCCACAATTCGCTACCGTTTCAAGCGCACCATTTTGAAGTTGATTTTAACGAGGCACTGTTTTGCACCTTGAAACTGAAGGGGAAGGAAACACTTCTTGTAGGTTCATTTTATAGAAGCCCCAACAGCACTACTGAAAACAATGATAACCTAAATGAGCTACTAGAGAAAATAAGTGAAAAAAAAATTTCACACGTCCTTCTACTTGGAGACTTCAATTACCCAAAGATTGATTGGAAAATAATGTGTACGTCGGTTCCAAGTATAGAAGACAAAGAGTTTAAATTTATCGAAAAGCTTCGAGATTGTTATCTCATCCAACATATAACTGAACCCACTAGAGGTAGAGGGACAACAGAGCCATCACTTCTTGACTTAGTAATCACCAGTGAGGATTCCGAAATTGTGTCTATTGATACAGCCTCAGCACTAGGGAAAAGTGACCACTCCATAATCAAAGTGATTCTTAACTGCACACCAATACATGAGCCGATCAGAAAAACTGTTTATAAATACGATAAGGGAGACTACCCCAAAATGGAGGACATGTTAAGCATTGATTGGGATGCCGAATTTTTAGAACATGAGGGTGATGTGCAAGCACAATGGGACATTTTTACAATGAAACATAGAGAAGCTGTAGAAAGGTGTATACCTAAAAAGGTGATGTCAGAAAGAACAAAAAAATACCCGGTACCACTAAATGTAAAATTAAGAGCTAAAATCAGAAGAAAAAATAGACTGTGGAAGAAATATCTTCTAACTAGAGATGTCCAAGCTTACCAGGAATACTGCAGATTACGCAATCAGGTTAGGAGGTTAACAAGAAAGGCACAAAAAATATATGAAAAAAGTATCATTAGCCAAATAAAAGAGAATCCTAAGAAATTTTGGCAATACGCCCAGGCAAAAATGAAGACAAGAACGGGTATACCCAACTTAATAAAAAGTGATTTGAAAGATGACTTAACAAACTCAGACTCGGAAAAAGCAGAGCTATTGGCTGATTATTTCTCTTCAGTATTTACAATTGAACCACAAGAGAAAACTCCTGAGGAACCTATAAGATGTTATAATACAGTTGAAACGTGTACTATTAACCCATCAGTAGTAGCAGCAAAACTAAAAAAACTAAAAACATTTAAATCACCTGGACCTGATGGCATACACCCCAGGGTCTTAAATGAATTAGCAGACTGCATCAGTATTCCATTATCAATTATTTTTAACACATCTCTAACAACAGGCAAACTACCCAAAGAATGGAAACAGGCTAACATATCTCCAATCCATAAGAAAGGAAGTAAAACATTACCTCAAAATTACCGACCAGTCAGTATAACAAGTGTAGTGGGTAAGATAATGGAAGAAATAATTAGAGACACCATCACTGTACATATGAAAGAAAATGAGCTATTGAGTAAATGTCAGTTTGGTTTTGTAAAGGGCCGCTCAACAGTACTTCAACTATTAAAGGTATTAGATATATGGACTGAAACGCTGGACAATGGAGGCTGTATTGATGTAATATATTGTGATTTTATGAAAGCATTTGACAAGGTCCCACATTCAAAACTTATAAAAAAAATCCAGAGCTATGGAATAAAGGGAAACCTAATTAACTGGATCATAGATCTACTTTCACATAGAAAGCAACGAATACGAATTAACAACATATTTTCTAACTGGCAAGAAGTGATCAGTGGAATACCACAAGGATCTGTGATCGGCCCCCTTCTTTTTGTTATCTTCATAAATGATCTACCTGATGTTATAAAAAACTCTCATATTTTCCTATTTGCAGATGATATGAAACTTTTTAACCCTATTTATAATGAAGATAACTGCAACATCCTACAAAAGGATCTCACCTCAGCGGAGAAATGGTCAGAAACATCACTACTGAAATTTCATCCTGATAAATGTTGTAACATGCGAATTGGACGTTCCTCCATAAGAAATGATGGATACACAATGGGTAAAGATCAGAAAACAATTAATAAAGCAGAAACAGTAAAGGATATTGGAGTAACTTTTGACTCATCACTTAACTTCGAGGCACATATGTCAGAAAAAATTAATAAAGCCAATTCTATGATGGGGATAATTCGACGCACTTTTGAATATCTAGATGATAAGTGTTTTTCTACTGTTTTTAAGTCTCTTGTCCGACCACATATCGAGTATGCAAACCAGGTATGGAGTCCATATTTAATGAAACACATAACAGCACTTGAAAATGTTCAGCGTCGAGCAACTAAATTAATTCCTGGATATAAGGAACTGGATTATAAAGAACGTCTAATAAGATTAAAGCTACCAACTCTTTCATACCGTCGACTTAGGGGAGACATGATAGAAATTTACAAAATATTAACTGGGAAATATGATTCTACTGTTACATCAAATTTTGTTACATTAAGGGATAATGATTCAATAACGAGAGGGCACAACCTAAAAATATTTAAAGAAAGATGCCGATTGAACATCCGAAAAAATTCATTTGTATACCGATCTACTGATGTATGGAATAGTCTGCCACAGTCTGTGGTAGATGCTTCATCAGTCCAATCATTTGAAGGTAGACTTGATAAACTATGGAAAAATCATCCTATAAAAAATGATTTTACGGCACCACCTCAACTATGGACTGTGTCACCTTTAGACGCATGCGCACAGTCTCAAATCAATGATCAAGACAGAGCTGGCACAAGAGGCAGAAATGCCTAATTCAGCCAGAAAAGGACCTGTAAGAACCTGTAAGAATTAGCTTTCTGCGGTTTCTCTTCATGTTACCATCTCTCCATTTGACGCCTACGTCTATAAGTTACGATACATTCACACTCGCAGCTTATGTTTTCGTATCGGGTTGACCAGTAAAAGATTATTCGAATATAGTAGAATAGTGGACAATATAATGCGGAGTACTATTTATATGCATGTTAAATTAATATAAAAATTCACGATAAGTGCCACATAGCTGATTCCGCCGATCACATATGTGCTAGTCATAATAATTTTTTAATAAATAACAGTTTTTGTCTACGCCATATCTCCAGCAATAAAACCATTCAGAGGCGCGTTACACTTTATAGGAATATGGAGATTACCTTACATTTAAAAAGTAGATGTAGTTGTAAAATTAATTAATCAATATATTTTTTCAATATAAATAATTAATATTAGTCGTAATAATACTAAAATACTAATACTGACAAAATTAACTATATTACAAGTTAAAAATAAATAAATAATAACACAATTGTTGATAAATAGTAGATATTAAAATGTTTGGATATCATAGTTTTATATATATATATATATATCATGCAATTTTATGTCTTTTATAATTATCGATCGTCCTTAATTTCAGCAATTACATTGAAAACAATAATTTAGAACAGATCCAGTACTATATGTAATTGGTTACTTTTGAAAAATTTCAATGCGTACTGACACAAATTGTATTATTATAAAACAATGTTTCTGTGTGTGTGCACGCGTGCGTGTGAGAGAGTGAGTGTGTGTATGTATATGCGGGTGTGCGCGTGTGAGTGCGGTTGTGCGTTCGTTCGTGGAACCCCAGTGATCGCAATTTGTTTAAAGTTTTTTCATGGGTGACTGCGTTTCCTCAAGCATCAGCATCGTTGAGTAACGCGGCTATTATATATATATATATATATATATATATATATATATATATATATATATATATATATTATATATATATATATATATATATATATATATATATATATATATATATATATATATATATATATCTGGCATCGATTCAACACTTGATCAACACTCGGTGTAAGAGTGTATGTCCAGAGCGATCACTGTGAAAATTATACTTTAAATTAATATATCACATTATGTGTGATATAGTGAATACATCACGACATCAATCCGTGACATATTGAAATGTCGCGATACTCATTATTACTATGCTAAATATTAAATAAATCATTACACATTGAAAATCTATATACCGTAACAGTGGTATGTGGAGGGGTTATCATTGCCTCGAAAGCCTCAAAAATCCCGAACTATAGGCTTACATGGCAATGTAGGCCTACAATGAATTTTGGCCGGCATGCAACGTTTACAGTTATATTTCTACTCGTTTGGAGACCCACGACGACCAATCCTGGGTATACTTCCCTGCGTTTGTGACACTTTAGTAGTAATATGTTATGCTAACTGTAATCCACGAGAACAAATTAAAGGATCAGCTCGTTGGGATACACCTGAAAGATAAAAAGAAAATGGCATCAAAGCGACAGGAATGGAAGACCATGATTGCTGCCGACGTTCCCAGCGAGCAACACGGCTAAGTGTCTAGGTAAGTGCATGCTGTAATGATGCAACATAACATAACAAGGTAAACTATTGTAATAAGAAAACAATCAAATATAATATATAATATGTAGATATTCAATTATTATTAAATTAAAGCTATGGGCACAAGTATGTATGTTCTCAAGAATGCAAAGAAACAATTTGTATATCAGCTATATCTATATATGTACATCAACCCATCTCCAAAGTAATACTTATTAATGTAACGGTTCAAATAATGTCATGCTCAATGCAACTAACAATGTTAAGTTGTCTTGGTTGATTCTGTCTGGTGTAGAGCAAACTTTAATGCTCTTGCTGTGTAGAGGCAATTTGACGTTGGGGAGATTAAGCAAATCCTTTTTAAAAAAAGTTCCATGCAGGGTTGGCCAGTTTAAACTACACCTTATTTACATATCATCATGTAGTATATGACATCAGCTGGCAAAAGTGGCAAACATCACAGGGGACTTTTCCCTCCCAAGTTAGATGAGCCGATAGTGAGATGAGTAGCTACATTGACTTGTAAGATTAGAAACAGTACACTCTGGCCACAATCAAAGAAATGAACCCAGAGTGAGCTGCAGTCGCATTACGTAACAATACGACAACGCTGGGCATTGTTTTTACAATCCAGGCTGGCTTATGGGCATGTTTTGCTGGGTGTCAATCTTTAATGCGTGTTAGTGGTGACTTGTCTGGCTTAGCCTCAATCACTTCTGCATGGTCTTTGGATGAGATAGAAGTTTCTTGAGATTGCTCTCTGGAAAACGAATTAAATTGCTCTTTTGACTGTTAAACGATTTGCTCATCTGTTGCGCGCCAATTGTTACCACTGTAACACAATATATTGTTGTGTGTTGTGTGTGTTTAATCAATAGTGGCATTTAGCTTAATTTGTAATCGACAAGTTACAAACTGCAGTGCTGCTTGGATTGCGTGTTTATAAAACCTTTGTATTGTTGCAGTTTTGCTGGTTTGCCGTTTATTCTTGCAGAACCACAACATGTCTCGCTTGGTGGCTGTCTTTGCGGATTCGATTTTCAAGTATCTGCCACAGAGCTTAGATGGTGTCCAGTTCGAGCTGCACTGTAGACGAGGAGTTGGTGTCAATGGCCCTCGCCGAGGTAAGAAATTCTGATAGTTTATTGTCAATGAGGCACAACACTGTGTCAATGTATATAATTGTATGTGTATTATACAATAGTGTTACCATACATGTGGTCATTCTAAGTGAATAAATTATCGTAAAATAGTACACTTCTGGCTAGCATATGGGTGATGAGGCAATTGCGGTGATGAGCGAGTAAAATAATGTTATAACCCCTTCGCAGCTAATACGTACTTCCTCGGAGTATTATTTTGCCCTTTATGGGTGATACTAATAAACTATAAAGTTCATAAATTGATCTACAGGAAGCGTATTCACATCGTTCAGCCAATAAATGATTATTACCGGATACTGACGAATTTATATATCTTTGACAAATATTCTACAATAAGCTTGAAAAACGATCATCAGGTAGAAAGTAGGTATTTACGTTAGGAATATCAGCGGACGGTGCCGCTACAGCCTACACTGAATAATTATAATGTCTATGTCTATGTCATGAGTATGACGTCTACGACACGTCTCCCATATGATAAAATATAGTCGAAGCTACGAACGAAGATATCCGTTAAGATATTGCTAAAGTTCAACTTACGTTCAATAAATAACGCATTAATTTATATAATAATTGGTATATCAACATCAATATGTTAAGAAACAGTGATCTTGCCGCAAAATGCTGCATGCAGCGTCGTAGGCGTAGCATGTTTTGTATGTGTTCCGTCCACTAGAACTGGTATTTATTTGCATAATAATTTGAACATGGCCTGACTTTGGAATTGTATGTTCATGTATACTCCTGAATGTACACACATTATCTATAACTCACTTGTTATTTATAAGAGCATTTTGAGGCATTTAAATTTATGTGAACTAAATATACATGACTTAGTTGACAGTTGTATATAGTTGGTATTCATCCAGTACAGAGCAATGGAGCTACAAGTATTGCAGGTATAGGTAGTGAAGATAGTTTTACAGGTGGAGCTATAAGTACTGCCTGTGTAGGTAGTGTAAATAGTTTGATGTTGGATGCATGATGGAGGTATGAGCCACAATGCAAACAATTCCTTGTGCATTTTTAATGTAACTTTGTAATAAACTGTCTTATTTACTTATTTTAAATAGCCAATTTATCACATACTTTCTACTTTCAGTACTTGCTGAGACAGACCGACCCTCTGGATGTTGACGCGGTACTTCTGCACGTTGGGACGAACCACCTTCAGTCCATCTGTGACGACATTCGCCAGCTGGACAAGACTCTGGATCAGCACCGGCGACTGATTGCAGACACACAAGAGATGTACCCAGGAGTGCCTCTTGTTGTGTCTGCAGTACTCCCCCGTTATGATGAGTGAGCACCACCTCCCACCAGTGTATATTAACATAGTATTCGTATTGAAAAAATGCACTAATCTACATTAATGTTTCCAAGGATATAGGCAGAAAAAAAGTTATTATTAATATATTCGATTGAAGTCAGATAGAATTCTTTACTGTTGTCTAAGTAGTATAATTATTCACCATATTACCATATCTCCTCAATTGTTATCTTCTTATTGCTACTATTTATTATATTGTTTAAAATATTTGTACATTTTTTTAAATAATAATTTATTTATTGGTATTACAAACATAAATGAAAATTAGTAAAATTCATTGTTTACTCAGTTTCCTTCTTTTGCTCAGTGACGACCTGTATGAGACTGGCCTTCTCTGGAATGGACGGCTGCACCAGGTGACTGCCCAGATCCCTGGCGTGTGCTTCTGGGATTGGGATTGCATTCTCTCCCAGCCCAGATACTTTGCTGTTGATGGTCTACACCCTTCGCTGGAAGGCAACACCCTTCTACACAAGATGACAGCCAGCCGCATCCAACAGATGCTGTCAACTGACAGACAAGGCCAGCTCAAGTAAGTATAAATAAAATTTTGTTTTATTGTAGAACTAAAATAAACATAACGCTATGACTGTCCTTAGAAATAGTATAACGTATCATGCTTGTGTATAGCTGCAGTTGGTTCAACAAATGCTTGTACATGACCTTCTAAACAGTGGTTGTTCGCTTTTCATTTCTTATGTCTACATCGTACCTATTATGTTTGAACAGGTTTGTTGTCTGAAAAACAATTTATCATGAATTACTTGAAAATAGAAAATATGTTTTTGCAGGGAGGCAGATATGGTAGCCAGGGAACTCACACGTACCCGAGCAGAACATCGGCGGCGCATGGTAGCCAAGGTGCAAGTCAAGGGCATCAGGGCACCTCAGCTCAACACAGGTAGACATGACTCTGGACCAGTGCGGACCTATGGCAATTATTTGCTACCTGGCACAGGACACCCTGCTGTGAGGCCCTACTGTGAGTCTGGACACCCTAGAAGACCACATCTTGATCAGCGTGGCAGGAGTGCCCATTGCCATCCCACCAGGACAACTGCATTCACGTTGCATGGTACATACAATGGAAGTTCATAATATTTTATTTTAATGCAGTTCTCTAACATATAAGAATGAACTCTCAACCCAAACAATACAAAAGCTAATTAAAAATTACAGATAAATAAAAATTGCTAATGGTATAATTATTTTAATATATATATATATATATATATATATATATATATATATATATATATATATATATATATATATATATATATATACATATATATATAGTATCTGTGTCTGTCTGCCTGCCATATGACGGATTAATTACCAGGTGAACTAATTTTAGATGGCATAATTTATGCAGTGATGGACTCAAGAATGGCTGATATGTTGTCATAGACATGTTTTCATTCCAGCACCACTCAGCTGTCCCGGAACATAAGGCAAGGATCCAGCAGCATGAGCAGACACCGTGCCACAGACCTGCTGTACAATGCTGTGCAGTCCAGTGTCCCTTCTGCCCTGTGGTCTGCAAATCACAGGATGTGCTACTTGACCATGTCCTCGTAAAGCATCGCAACCTTTGCCGCGGTGCAGATGCTGGAGGTGGTGGTAAGCATTCTTCTGTGTCACAGCAGCCACTGGACACAGACACTCCAGTGACTGACATGACAGACATGACAGTGGTAGGAGATGTGAGTCGTGTGATGTGTCAAATTAGTCCAACAGTTGTAGGTGGTGGACCACATCCTCCACATGTAAGTAGCCAAAACCAATCAGCATCATGCTTTGTTAACACCAGAAATAAATTATTTAACTCCATATTTCCTGAAGTACTTAGATCTAGGCAAGTTCACATTCAATCTGGAAATAATGCTAAATTTACATCTACTGATCCCAGTCAGTATCCATATATGCCACCTTTATGCCAGATAGATGAAATTTTACACTATATTGAGACAAATCACATCGATACAGCCAGTATTAAGTTGGATTATGGCTCTTATTCAGTGGAAACAATTACACTTTTTAAAACATTTTATACAGGAGAAGAACATTCAAGACAAAGTTAGGATGGAAATTAATTGGGCAGAACAACAAAATTACTTAATGATAGATGGTGTTTCACAGCTTAATCAAAGCTGTTTAGATGAATATTTGCAAATTGTTCTGAACTATGCTGAAAATGACACAGTATCTATAACAAATAACCAGTACTACGTAGAAGATCTTACATTTCTTTTTGGTGAACGTTGGCTGTCAAATTCTCTTCTAATGCAGGTTAGTGTAATGCTGAATGCAAAATTTCATGAGACTAAAACTTGGGTGTACTATGCATCAGATTTACAACATCACACAGATTTTGACACACAGATTTGCCAACAATTTGCAAATATTCATGATGGACAAATTATTTTGTTTGTGCCTGTTGGTAGTAATGGTGGAACATGTTTCATGGGTAGTTTGCAAGTGTCTAATACAGATGGAACTAACATTTTGTTACAGTCTAATCACTTCGCACTGGCAGTATATTCAATTGAATTTAATATTGTAATCTATGCTGATACACTTGGGTGGGAAATGCCAGAAACAGTTAAGAATATATTTCAGAAAATATCAGAAGGCTTAGGGAAGCCAACTCCTCTTTATAACTTCTGTCACCGACCTGGGGCTGATACTGGCTCACATACCTGTTCACATCTGTGTTCGCTTAAATATCCATTACAGACATGTTCATCTATTTGCGGAGTATCTGTGATAATAGGAGCCTCACTAGCAAGTTTACACCGGACTAGTTTCTATGGTCTTGCTGTTCCAAATTCCCAAATTAAGACAAATGATATTGATTACCTGCACAACATTTCTCCCTATTCACACTTCTTGAGACAGGTGATCATGCAATGGATAATGACAGGCACAGTTGATGTGAATATGCTAATACAGAAACCAAAATTAAATGTAAAGCTTTCCCATGGCAGCTACCAAAGTGTGAATGTTAGTCGTAATAACATGAGCAACAAACCCGCGTCTATCCCCGTGCCAGCTATTAGTATCACCAGATTTAATAACAGTAGTAGCAGGTATCAAACAATGTTTAATGATAAGAAACAAAGCAAATTTGACACCTACATTCTCCCATTAAAAATTATGAGAAGTACTGAAACCCCATATGTTCTTGATTATGCAAACATAGCAAATCTCATAATTAATAAACCAATGGTTTCAGTTGTTAAGTCCAAGTTTCTGAGGCTACGTGTAATTGTATATAATGGAAAAAAAAGTCTCTAAACAGTTCGCATGCTCACAGGAAGGTAAACGTGATGGTGTAGCCGTAGCAAACATGCAGTCATATGTGCAGTCACAGGAGGCAGTTGTCTGGTTGGAGAGTTATAGTGAGAATAACAGCACTAAAAAGCAAAATATATCAGGTATTGTGATATGCTCTGATTGGCCTACCTGTTTGTTGTCTGCTAGTATTACTTTTGATTATGGTAAATATTTGCGTCTAACTTGCCTAAAGAAAAGCGGCATAAAGAAAAATACATTTTTCCATTGTCCACCCTCAGGTAAAGCAGATAAGAGAGCAGTTGCAGAGATTCAAACTTGTGTAGATAGTGTATCATTCCACACTTGGCTAGAATCTGGATATATTCACACTGGCATTCCTGCCAGACGTTTTCTAGATAATATGTTATTTGATAAACGTATAAAAATATACCATAGTAAGAGTGTTAATATTAAACGAGATGATGACATTTTATTAGTTTCAAATATGGGCAGAATAGATAACAAACAATTTCACAGAACAGATGACAGCTTTGAACCATTAGACTCTGAAGATGTAGAAGGCTCTGGTAGCAAAATTGCAGCAATTATGTATGTGTCCTGTTCATCTCATACATCAGTGTGTAAAAATGAGTGTGGCTGGAAATTAAAACTCATTTTAAAAGAGGATAACATGAACAATTGGGAAATTTTCGAACATAACCAAAATTCACTATTTCACTCATCTAAACCAAACCAGAAGGATAGGCATATGTCCCAGACAATGAAAGATAAAATTGATAGGGCTAGAATGACTGGAAAGACAGCTCCAAGTCAGATTTATATTGCAGAAAATCCAACTAGTATACTTACACATGGAGACACTAATAATTCACCCAAGTCTGTAAATTTACGCCAGATTTCAAACAGGTGCCATTTAATTGATCGTCATTATTTAGGAAAGGATCTTTCCAAAGACAGACTCACTAACTCTGACTGGAGAAATGCTGAAATAATTTTAGAAAATAATTTTGATTCGGTTCTTTTGTATCAGCGGGGTGATGCAAACTTAAATCGTAATTATCACATTGTTCTCGCAAGTGATGGAAACATCAGGTATTTAGAAAAGTTTGGTGTGATCTGTGGGTATGATGTCAAGCATGATTTAAATGCAGCCCGATTTAAAACTAGTATTTTAACTTATTGTGATTCAACAAATAAAGGTAGGATAGGTATGGCCGCTATCAGTAATTGTGAGATTTCAGAAGTACATAAAATGCAGTTAGAAATTACCATTGCCAACATGCCATGTCATCATTCAAATTGTGCACATAAAAAGCATCTTTACATTTTTAATGACAACAATGGGTTTTTTCATTTAAGACTGTGCACTTTGAAATACGGTTCGGAGTTCCAACCAATAATATAGCATGATAAGGCATGGGACATTAAAACAGCATGCAACGATTTAATTTTGCAAACAGATTTGTGCAACTTTCATGCTCTGCAAGCTCTAAAGGACAAAATTATGACTTATCCAGATCTTAAAATAGTCATTAACCCTGTCATAACTGCACTGAAAAGTGTAATGCGTAGTTGGCATAAAACTGTCCGGGCAAACATGGTATAGTCATTTTTCAATTATTTAACTAATGAAATTCCAGACTATATTGTTAGTGTACAATCAAAGAATAGTTTTGCTGACTACTTCGATAAATGTTGGTTTCATAGTGCATGGCAAACAACATTTACTGCTGAGACTGCAATGCTGGTACCAGAAAAAGATAGGCGTAACCCTCTGTTATTGACCAACAATATAACAGAAAATCAATTCAGGTTACTTGTACAAGGAGAAAATGCAAATCATTTAAGCAAATCTATAGCATTTCAAATTAGAACTTTAATAGACAGAACTTTGCCCAGGCATGCAAATGACACAGTTCATGATGCTACAAAATTAGCCAGATTTAAAAACCAGGTAAACACGTCTAAGGGGAAACTACTTAACTGTATCATGAAAGGCCTATGTCTAGTTAAGACTCGGAAAGTCAGTCTCATTCCAAATTGGGCTCAACATGGGTGGGCATTTGTCACTTCAGAGGATAAAAAGCAATCTGGAAAAGACCATGCATATTCTCTAAATGAAGCTAGTGAAACTTTACTTTCACAATTAAATGCAAGTGCTGCTCATACTTTCCATGAGGTTGTTGCCCAGTACCTGCCTGTTCCGGTACCAGATGAGGGGATTTACATTGTTAATATATTCCTTACCATCTGTACATGCTTAGATTTCATTCACCAGGGACAGCCATATTTCTGTAAACATCTACATGCCGTGCAAGCAACTATAAATAATTGTCATGACCATTTAAAATTGTTAGAATTGTATTTTGATACTGTAGCAAAAATTCCTTCTGGTTTATCTACACTCTTTCCGCTAAATAGTAATATATGTGACCGGGCTTATGTTTTCAGTGGTATAAATTCTTTATTGCAAAGGTCTCACAAAGCAACTAAATCAGAAGTACAACAAGCTAAAAAGGGTAATTTACTTAAACTTCTACATGATCATAAAAAGAAAGCTGCCCCAACATTCTTCCCTGGTAAGCTCCCTAAGCAACATCCTCATAAATTAGGATTTAGAAGGAAGGGCGGAGCCATTCTTACCAGAAATAGCGATTATCAACTGAAATGTCCTATATTTAGCACACATGACCCCTACCAACCTCTAGTTAAAATTCCTCACAATGCAAGAGAAAGATGGGGTGGGAGGAAAAGATGCATGCGTAAGAAACGAGGACTAACAATAAGTGAAGTAGCTTTAGAAAACACACAGACTTTAGCTTACAAACTTAAAAAGTTAGCAATAGCTCGTGCACATAAAGCAGCAAGGAAATTAAATATTAATTAATACACCCATTAACGCACCATGAAAGAGTTAAGAAAATTGATATGGTTACCGTTAGTCCAGTTGTCAGTTCAAATACACCAGCAGTCAGTTTAATTCAAGTCAAGGAAGAAACATTGAGAAAGAAATGTTCGGGTTGTCTAAGAACTAAGGCTAAGTCAAAGAGATCAATAAGATAGTGGCTTCCTTCCTCTAACAGGCCTTGGAGTCTCAATTTAGTGACCAGTGTTGGCCCTGGTTCAAAGTTTTCTAATTAAATAAAGCAGTGTTGTTAAAATTGGGACTCTGCTTTCCTTGTAATTGAGTTTTTGACTTAGCCTGGGCTTAGCAATTCTTACAGTTTTTCTTTTTATTTCTTTTATTTCCTGATATAGCTGATTGCGCCTAATATGTGTTTGACATAACAAATATTTTAATTATTATATGTTTAGCCCTTTAGGCAATAAAGGGTACATCGATTACTGCAAGAGATGGCACATCTCCCTTAGAAGAGAGATGGAGCCTATCCCCTAGGTAGGTGTTCATCATTATGTGTTTTACATGTTTCGAGAGGTCACTGGGAAACTATGTTTGGAGCTTGGGCAGACATCAATGTTGGCTTGGAATTTAAGTTAGTTGCTACCCTTAGCCTCCTCTTGTGTTTACCTCCTATTGTATTCAGTATTTGCAACCCACAATCAAAACATTGCATAAGGATTCAATCTAGTGTGCTCTAATTCGACCTTGCTGTGTATTTACTAGATGATTGGCATTCACTGAAGCATTTATTAGATGCACCCACCTAGGTAACTGGTATTTGAAGGTGTCAACTTAGGTTGGCCTTCATATGTAGACGGGCGACTTGGTGGGGTCAGCTAGCAGTATCGATCTTGTGAATGTGTATGATTGTGGTTGTAAACAATATGTTAAGAAGCACTGACAATAATTTATCTCAGCCACATAAGTGAGAAAGTTTTTCACATTACCTTAATTTGTAATATCCTAAGAAAATGCCTTATATGTTACTGATCCCAAGCTGTACATAATTATGAAGGGGTTTTGGGGGGCATTGACGCTTTCCCCTTCTACAAATGGATTTGTTATTTAAATTGAAACTTGTCCATTGTCATTTTATGGGTGGGTCCAGCCACCTGCATGTGGTTGGTTCCCTTCAAGTTTGCTGTTAAATTATTATGTACACACACACACACACACACACACACACACACACACACACACACACACACACACACACACACACACACACACACACACACACACACACACACACACACACACACACACACACACACACACACACACACACACACACACACACACACACACACACACACACACATATAATTTATATTGTATTTACAGAACGATATGCCATCTAAAATGAATACACAATTATATGTTTATACCAACTTACGCATGGGGCATAGCGCACAGGGATGTGCGCTTTGCCCCAATGCACAGCAAACAACGACCCGTGATTTCACGTGTTCAGTAAGTGAATTCACGAGTTCAACTGGCTCAATTCACGTGTTTTCCGTACGTGAATTCACGGGATTCTGTCGACAAATTTGGTGTGTCGACACGTGTTTACTGCTCGTGAAATCACGAGTTTTTCCATTCGTGAAAAACACGTGTTTTCTGCACGTGTATTCACCTGATTGCCGTACGTGAATTCACGGGATTCTGTTGACAAATTTGGTGTGTCGACACGTGATTACTGCACGTGAAATAACGAGTTTTCCATTCGTGAAAATCACGTTTTTTCTGCACGTGTATTCACCTGATTGCCGTACGTGAATTCACGGGATTATGTGAACAAATTTGGTGTGTTGACACGTGATTACCGCACGTAAAATTACGTGTTTTCTGTACGTATATTCACCTATTGTCGTACGTGTATTCACGGGATTCTGCGAACAGTTGTTGTATTTTGACACGTGATTACGCACGTGTTTTCACCTGACTTCACGGGATTCTTTGAACAAATTTCAAAATGAAAGTACGTGTTTCAGCACTGTTTTTGTACATGAAATAACCTCTTTTCCGTATGTTTATTTACGAGACTGAAGAAATTCACGGTGAGAACATCTGTTTCGATACGCATCGCTGCAAACTTGCTCAACGATTGACACGGCAGCACAGGATTCGAACACTGGTTCTCTTAGTCGGGAATCCGAAGAAGCTATAGCAGGGTCTGTACAGGACCTTGAAAGTCTTGAAAAGCCTTGAATTTGATTGGACCAAATTCAAGGCCTTGAAATCCTTGAATTTTACAAAGTTGTCTTGAAAAGTCTTGAATTTAACTGTGGTCAATAAAATATTGCTTTGACTCAATTGTTGTGACGAATAACAGCCAGAAAAAAGAAAAGCATATGCACAAGAATAAGTCATGCATATTGCGTCTATTGGCATTTCATTGTGGTCACTGCCATTGTTTTCTTAGTTGAGTAAAATGTTTAATGTTAACTTAATTTACTGCGCTTAAAAACACATATGTCATTAAAACAGTCTTGAATTTATATTTCAAATAGCCTTGAAAAGTCTTGAATAGCCTTGCATTTCAAATGTCCAGATGTGTACGGACCCTGCTATAGCCACTGCGCCCCTGCACCACTGCGCTACTATAAACACGTGAAATCATCTGCAAATGACAAATGCCTGAAAATGGTTATAAATTGATTGGTGAAGATCACGTCCGGTCCGACGCAGAAGTCAAGTGATACCTACTATAGATTAAGACAGACCAACTCGTTGGACACAACAATTTTATTTTAAAGCAAAGAATAACTTAGTTACACATCACGTCCTCAGTGTGCCTAGTCAACTAGAATAGTCTACAGATAAATTTAAAACATGCACGTAACAACCAGGTTGCCATCAACTCTCTTCTACACTAACAGTAGGGGAAGTCCAGAAGGGGTGTAGCCATATTATTCGCCGCTCGCATCACTGTCGACAACTACGTCATGGCTTAGGTCGAGTTCGCCGCCACCTTGCAAGTCCGCTGCCACCTGCAAGTAACATATACGTTCAAATAATGTATTTAGTCATTTGGAAAATTTCTGACAAATATGATTCACGCATTTCCTTGACATCATGGTCAAGACAAATAATTCTAGCCATAAATCGTACCATTTGGTCAACTTTCAATTAATTAATTTTTAATTAAAATCTGGCGTATGTTCAATTGGGAATTAACACAGCTAGGTATTTTGTATTTACCCAGAATAAAAAAAGATACACACACATCCACATACACATGCGCACGCACACGCACACGCACACGCGCACACGCACACGCACACACACACACACACACACACACACACACACTACTTTTGATATACGATTAAGTATGGGTTATTAGCTAAATTTGAGATAGTTATAGCTGAAACATGTATTGAGGTATTCATATTATGTCTCTATATTATCTACCTTAATTTCTTTCCTTTTTGAATAAGACTTCAGTACTTCTGCTGTGTCTCTGAACAAATCCGCACTGGCTATGTCGAGCCGTCGGCCGATTCCTATAACAGAAGAACAAAGTTGCATTACAGATTGGAAGAATCACTTTCAATGTTATGCTAAACACGTAGGCGTGGTTGAAATGCCCCCCCCCCCAAGCATGCAACTATGTTCAAGTCTCTCGACAGATTTCCTACGCTTGGTATGAAGTTAGCTGAAGTAAGCTCTAAACTGATTTCGCCGTACCACCGATATGTACAGTGCATACACCTCCACTCGCGACAGAACCCACGAGCTTCAAGAATCCCATATAACCACTCTTCCAACCATTCTGAACAACCGCTGAGCTTGATTAGCATGGCGTGGACATTGAAATAGTTTACACATTTATTTAAGATTTGTTTTATTTCAGTCTCTGTGAGAGTTCAGTTCCCTAAGCAACACGGTGAATCCCTGGAGAGATATTTAGTATGGGGTAAATACGTCACGTGAAGAATGCATCCATACAGAAAACTTCCAACTGGAACTTCCAGCTGTTTCACCATATGTACCTACAATTTCCATATTAAATGTGCACATACATGGAGATTGTTGCTATCGGTTTTTATTAGTTTTTTTTTTTACAAAACTTATATTTATGTGAATGTTATAACTATTCCATAAAACTCACAATTGTACACATGCTATTTGTAGTGTATTTATACCCTATTTTTAATAATTAATTTAATAACATTCAGAAAATATCACGACTTATGTATTCATTTATTTTTATTTATTTATTTGTATTACCGACTTATTTATTCTTTTATTTGTACCCCATAACTGCTTTAATGGTATTTATGTATTGCACTCAAGCCCATGTATTTTTATTCACATAATGTTCACTTATGACCTGATCCAGTATCCGTTTATATAAATTAACACACTATGTATACTCACTCGTTATACATTTGTACAGGGTCAGCGACACGAAGCGACCTGCGGCACAGCCAGTTTTTCAAACATCGTTCTCACGACATTCCTGCTTTTTCGTATTGGTGCCTGGCTGCACAACCAGAATGTTTACCTAAACGAAGAGAAGGCAAAACATTATCCATCATAATTATCAGGTCCACATATTGCATGTGCGCATTAAAAATAGATTTTACATAAATTATAATTAAATAGCATATACACGTACTACATAATATTACCATCCTTGCGCGCCTGGCACATCCCTTTTATAACTTCAGGTGATTTCAGCCACACGCGACTCCTGTTATAAAAACATTGCAATGTTTAGGATGTGAATGGGTCATTATATTGGGATTCCCACCAGTCGTGTATTCGTCATGAAATTGGGGTGGGTATTTGCGCTATTCAGGCCAGGGGTAGAGTAGCATAGAGCAACGACCCCTGGCTTGCGATGATGAGTACTACACAATGTTATCGATACGCAAACGTATGAGCTGGACGGTTATTACTTCACAAAGTAGTGCAAATATACCGTAGTCTACTGCTATCGTGTATCACAGCGTATCGCGTTAAGGATATGTATGCATCTTGAAATGACTACAAGGAATGAGCTAGTTACTAACCAGTTCCACGCGTACACAAGTACAATCTTTTAATTAATGTAAGATTCCATGTAGATTATATGTAATATATGTATGATAAAAAATACACTTAAAATTACAGTTTTATATAACAGAATATTTCTTCATTAAAAAGTACATTTCATTATTCACAGTCAGTTCATGAGCCTTTATAAAATAAAATCATACCACTAAAAAGGCATTTTACGTACATTGGTGTATACCTATATATTTTATAATCATCAGTACGCAATTGAATTTGTAGTGCCATTTGTAGTGCATTAAACCTCATAACAAAATGA
>OZ024854.1:51315595-51415595 GCA_964017155.1 Oasisia sp. SBJ-2009
CGAGCATAATGCGAGCGAGCATAATGCAAGCGAGCATAATGCGAGCAAGAATGCGAGCAAGCACAATGCGATCAAGAATGCGAACAAGAATGCCAGCAAGCAGAATGCGAGCAAGAATGCAAGCAAGCATAATAAGACTTGGCATAATCAGCACTCGCTAAGTTTGTGCTGCCATCTAGCGAACTACGCCAACTTGAAAATTGAAAATACTGAAGTATCCCTTACATTAACAAATGTTTTGGCGCAGGCTATTCACCTACCAGCTGCTCGATAAAAAACGTCAAGTCGAACTGTTATTTTGTTGTTTGTAATGCGCCTTTTTTATCCTCTGGAACAATACTTAATATGATATGAGGCAGAAAGTGAGTTTGGGCAGAAACCTAGCATTTAAATTATAATGATAGAGCATAATTAATGTATGTAATCAGCTTAATAATACATTTTCTGTTATGTCATTTATGATTTTTTATGAGTAATTATGTTAAATTTTTATACAAATAAGGCAATATTAATGTTGTGTGAAAATACATGTGATAATTAAACACATGTTCTTTTGTTTCTCTTATGCATACTACTTGACCATATCTGTCACAGATCAACTTACAATGTGTGCAATTACGTGCATGTCATCGCACGTACGATGTCTTCCGTTACATAGTGTGACATTTGCTAATAAATGAAACCTGCCGCAACATCACATCGATTGTCATGCGTCGTTTACTGTCGATCCGGTTTTAAAAGTGGGGTACGGGTGACCAATTTATATACACATATGTATGGATGTGTGTGTGTGTGTGTGTGTGTGTGTGTGTGTGTGTGTGTGTGCGTGTGTGTGTGTGTATACACAAGTGTGTATATATAATATATATATATATTTGACATATATATATATATATTTATATACATGCATATATATATATATATTTGACATATATATATTTGACATATATATATTTGACATATATATGTATATATATATATATATATATGACCTGAAATACACATAAGTATTTTTTTCAATACAAAAAAATTATTCATTGTTGGTCTGGTGCTGATTCTAAATTAAAAAAACCTTTATGTTATGCTATTTATAATAGTTGTGTTGGCAATTATATTTGAAGAGGGGCCATGGCCCACCCAATCACTGAACATTTGGGGTAGATTTTGGACCAAACACTGCTTGCCTGATTCATAGAGTGACAAGATGCAGAGCTTACAGGGGTGCCTGTGTAGGACTTCCCAATCCCACCTTTTGGCAAAGAAATATGTCATCACTAAAATGAGATCAAATTACACAAAGTGCATAAATTTGCTGGTTCCGCCGTAGATAATATAAATATTCACAAGGGCGACCAGGCTGCAATCAAAGGGGTGACAGGGCAAACAAAAATTAATAATTTATTATGTGCTTGATGGTTAATGCCTATTAATATATCAACACAAGGGTGCAAAATTACAGAGCCCGGCATGATGAATATTTACTGTACTAAGATCAAGTTGCGGGCTGCGGCCCACCTAGCAATTTTTCTAGTGATTCTTCCACTTGGTAGTCGTAAGTTTAGTTCTTATTATTAATTTTACTACTAGACCGATATAGGTTTTTTAAGAGAGGGGAGCGATCAGTTTCGCTATACATGCCTATACATTTGTTTTATGAACTGAAAAAGTATGAGGACATTTCCTATGCTGACCCCCTTAGGCCGCGGGGTGGTCAGCGTCCCCCTCGTCCCCCACTGATCGACGCCCATGCTGTCCCTGTGTAGAACTTCCCAAGCCAACATTTTGGCAAAGACATTTTCTATCACTCATATGGGAATAAGTTGCACAAAGTGCAGGAATACGCCGCTTCTGCCGTAGGCGATAAGCATCAAGCAGGCGAGGGGTGAAAGTGCAACAAAAATGTCATCGTTTAAAATGTGCTTGATGGTTAGAGCCTATTAATAATATCAACACAAGGTTAATTGCAAACTGATAGAGCCCGGCAGCGGCTTACATTTTTCCGGTAGTTATAAACTTTCCGATTGGCCTTTCTGCGTATGCACGACAAATTAAAAATCATCAATGTGCAGCGAAATAACAAAGCATTTTTCGTATAAATATCAGTTTAGCACGAATCATCGTTTAGCATGCAATAACGGGCAAAAGTAGAAACTAAGTCAACTGCAGCACTTGGTTTGTGGCATCATGGATGAATAAAAACGGATCAGAAATGCAATTTCTTGTCAGTTCATATCAACTATTCTAAAACGAAACACTTGTGTTGCTTTGTAATAACTATTTTAATGTATAAAAGTTCGACTATATTTAGTAGAACAACGCAGATATTTTGCTATGTATATTTAACATGTATTTACAAATATTGTGTTGATGAAAGGCATCTGTATTTGTTAAGTTTCCCACTAAAATAATGTGGCATATGGCCATATCCAAATTGCATAATAATAACATTAACTTGTATAACACCCTGTATATTAAACAAATATTGTTCAAAGGTAGTTCCCCTTTTTAACATTTGAATACAACATCGATAAAGTTATTATTGTAAAACATAAAATCAATATAATTTAGTAGTGCTTATACTCAGTTATATGTGCACATTTTACCCATATTATAAAACAATTTTGAATGATTACATTTAATATCCTCAAATGTGCTGTCTAAATTGCACATGTATTATTGATTATTGTTTATTATAATATAGATACTAGGCTTACATACTTTAACATGTTTTAACATCTATTAATTTGCATTTCCTCCGATATGTTCGTTGAGCCAACTCCCATTTCCGTTTCTGATTCCTTTTATCTCTTTCAGACATTGTCTGCGTTTGCAGAGCTTTCACTTCCTTTCGCTTATTTCTCCGATCCTTTTCCTTAGCCAAATACGCGGCATGCTTTGTTGGTGACGCTAGTATTTTCTCCATATACTTTCTTTGTCTTTCATTGTTGCTCATTGCCTTTTTTCTTTCGTGCAATCTTCTTTCAGCAATCTGTACATACGATGCTTCATTACGTGAATGCCATATATGTTAGTGTATTTTATTATGTTTATCTTCACTATAGTATAGTAGTCAAGTGGGATCATAATATATATATATATATATATATATATATATATATATATATATATATATATATATATATATATATATATGTATATATATGTATATGTATATGTATATATATATATATATACATATATTTATATACATATATATATATACACACACATATATATACATGGTGTATATACACATATATATCTAATTTATATATATATATATATATATAAATTAGATATATATATGTGTATATATATTTATATATATTATATGATATCAGATACCGTGTGTGTATGCGTGCGGTATGCGTGCGTGCGTACGTGCATGCGTGTGGGCACACATGAGCGTGGTAATGTGCATCTATGACTATGTACTATACTCTATACATATAATTGTTGTACTAAGCTACATAATTTACACTGTAATTCTTTGTATTTTAGTATGTTGTCTTAGCCATAACGAAGTTGTCTTAGCCATAACATGTTGTTTTGTTATGGCTAAGACGTTATGGCTCAGACAATATTTTTACAAATTGACCTCTGGAATGCATAACTCGCTTGAAGTATGTTTCAGCGACATACCATGTTGGTATGTAAACAATTCCACATAACTTGTATATTCGATATGTTATGCTAATAAAAAGTTACATAACATTTAGCACGTTATGGCTCAGACAGGTAGAAAACCTACGCGGCGAATTTCAGTCAAAAAAGCAATATTTTTGAGAAGGTATATCACAAACGTTGCGGCCAAACATGTTTTTTTTTTACAAAAGAGAGTAAACTAGGTTACTGCTGCAACAGTTATGGTTTGTACCAGTTTCAACAATTTCGAGCATTGGCACTATTCTTGAAACGTTATGGCTAAGACACAATATCCATGGGACAAACTGTCAAATTCAATATCTTTTTTAATATTGACATTTCCTAAAACATATCCGGTAAAATATGATTGCTAAATAAATGCAATTAGTCTGCATTAGCATCAGAAGTAAGCTGCTGTTAAGCAAACACGCAATATTAATGGTTAAAGTACAAATATATTAGATGGGACACGTTATGGTCAAGACATTCCAGCATGTCAAATTGAAAAAAAACCTATCAAATGACTGAATATCTGTTATTGTAGTGACTTAGCATATTGGGGGGATTATAGCAAACATACAACAGCATTCGTTTTTTTGTGTTAAGCGGTTCTTGAAAATGAAAAGCTTGGGACAAGAAAATACACCTTAATTACTGTAGAATGGCTCATCAACGAAGAGGTGTATGACAAATGAAACAGAAAAGACAGAATAGTCAAAAATATAACGTTTGTTCTTACGAATTCAGCGGGCCAAGCGGCAGACTAATTTTGGATAAACGAGTAGATTGTAATTTAGACAACCAGGTACTCAATCCACTCATTTCCGTAAAAATCGCTTGCTCCTAGCGATTATTAGTCATTTCACAAAAAGCGGATGTATCAAATACTCCTTCATGATTGCTTAGTTAGTTTATGCATACATGTTACTTCTTGTTTCTGAAATAAATAAAATAAATAGGAACTCTTTCGATTTTCATTTCGATAGGATCCTATCGAAACTCTATACGAAACCTAAATATGGAAATTTATTGGAGCTTTGAGCGGAATACGCTTTAGTCTTCTCGCGAACGAGGCTTGGGCGAGATTGACGGCTTCACCCTGTCGAGTTGTTTACGTTTAGAAACGGCGATCGAGTGTAGGCACGGATTATTTTTATATGCCATCAACACGGCAAATTAAGCAGACAAAGACAGCATCGACGCATGATTGGGAAAGAATATGCAACTAAGCAGTGAACAGAATGACTTCAGAACAGTGAAAGTGCCCTTTGCAAGCTACGGGCACCGTTGGCCGGCGGCGAGGGACTGAGCGAGCTGTCACTGACTACAATCCAGACACAGTCCACATGCAGCGTTCGCACAGATGTTCATCCAGATAGGTTAGTAATTACGAATTGCTCAGCTATAATCACGTATATATTTAGGCGTATGAGTATATACGTCATTGATATTTCTGTTTTTTTTTTATTAAATTTATGTTATTGTTTACCTTCAACCTTGGCGCTTATTCAGCCAATGGCAATCATGCCAGGCCCATGCCATGATACGACAAAATAGCAAGGTTGAAAGTATGTGGCTAACTGGCTATGCTATGAGGATGACTACACCAGGCATAGACTATGGCCTATATGACTATGACATGTCAGTGATTTATTATAATACTGTAACTATGTAATGTTTATGTCACATATGGTAGTCCTAAGGCTAAGATTAATTAACTATAGGCTTAATTAGCCTAATAGTAGCTAGGCATAATGTAAATGCATTATAAGTGATCCATAACAGTTATATTTAGGCCTGCGTTATACATATTCATAATGACAATATTTAATACATTTATAATAATAATAATTTAATACACTAAGCAAAATTGTATGATCATCTGATACATAAAAATAGGTATATACATATTATTTTAATTTATTAGTAACATTAATGTAATAAAATAACAAGATACAGGGTGTATTACTTGCATTTGGAAGCCTGGGAGGTGACCGTTCATAACATTGCAAGTTTTTCAAGTACATTAAAATTTAAATGTGTCACATTTTCAGAACTTGAGGTGTCATCACCATAGGGCATGCAGAAAAGCTCTTCATCTCAGGTAAATGAGTGTTGTAATATACATTAATTTACTCTCTCAAAAAAACTTTTATAAAAATTGTACAGATGTATGTCATTTGTGAATCCAAGGGTCCTGGGGTCCTGTGGAATTTGGTATTCCTAGGAACGTTTTATAATAGGTCAATGCTAATGTGCCTCAATATTGTTTGAAATATGACCCAGTTTAAGTGATAATAATAAGTTGTGGCATTTTCCGATATCACTACTCCAGATGAGACAGTGGAAAATGAAGCTATGCGGTATCAACAAAAATGTAGACCACACAATTTGGTTCAAAGACCAGGAGGTTTTTGTGCCCTCAAGACAATTTCTGAATCTGCCCCTCTATGTGATATTTTATTTGCCTGTATTAATGGGTGGGTGTACTTGTTAAATTGTATATAAGTAAAGGCATCATAAAGTAAAAACATTTTATCAAAACTATTTCATGAAATTAACTACAAATTAATGGCAAGCACAATATAAGTATAACTACAGGTACAATCACTGCACTTGATATATTTATTTATTTCATCAGATAACAAGCAAAGCAACAATAACAAAATTAGGACAAAGTTGAAAACGTGTTCTAAAGGTAAATGTAAAAAAACAGTTACTTTTATAAATATTCGTTTCATCGAGCATCCAGCACATGGTATATCAAATACTAATTAGTTCAAAAACATTAATCCCATTCATTAGGCTTTCAAAGTATGCCTTTCACAGAGAAGACATTAGCTTTAGCAAACTTGTGCTTAGTGATACATGTCATGGGAAAGTTGTTGTAGAAAATTGTCGTAGAAAACATATTTCTGGAAATGTACTACAATTTACTGTAATTGCTATATGTTAGTTACTCAATTCTATGAAGAGTACTGGCTAGAGATAGTGGTGAATACTTTTCTTTTGTACAATTAGTATTTTCACATATTAATTTAAGTGTGGCAGAATGTTTCCCACATTAGTAGACATGTTCAATATAACAGGTCTGAGTAATGTATATATAACATGTGGGCATGCAAATTTTATAACATGAATAAAACAATTATATTACCCAGAGATGGAGTAATCGTACACGTGTACTCGTACTCATGTACTTGTATTTGAGTAAGAGTACTTTTTGAGTACGAGTACTCAAGTATGAACGCATGTAATCGTACTCAAGTACATTACCAGTGTAATCGTACTCACGATTACTTCTCACGATTACATATTTTCATATGAACAGTTGCAAACAAATATATTAGACAGATAAAAATAGCAATATTAGAAGTAATCTAATAAATGTAATAATAATCGAGGTATTCATTTTCTATTACTGTTGAGCATTTCAGTTAAATAAATATTCAGTCAGATTTCCCTAATTAATACCTTCTCTTCCCAGAGAAGCCACATCTCCTCACCCTCCTGCTTACTACAAAGTACAAGTTATATTGTGACAATCCCAGGGAAGCACTGCATGAGATAAGCATCCCCTAACATATTGTTTTGTAATTTTAGAAGCCATGCCACAGCCCCACTTGTACTGTTTGCTCTTTCAGTATGGTGTGAATGACTGGGCAGTTAGCTGCTAAGTCTCTGTCCATTATGTTTAAGTAAGTGTAAAGTGTAAACCTGCCTAAAACCCCAACTATTCTGTTTGTCTCATCTGATATGACATATTTGAATTGGATATTATTGCTAATATGATCCCTGGGATTTGAAATGTTGCTATTGTATAATTTATATTTGATCATGTATATTTGACATTTAAAAGGGGACATTTGAAATTCTTAAATGCATCATATTTGTATTTGATTCAGAAGTTTAATATTTTCCTCTTGATACTTCATTGACATAATTGAACCACCACTAAATTGACACTCATAATAACACTTGTATGCTATTTGCTACAGTATCACTATGATACCTTTAGTTTGTAGTATCATGATATATGGACATCTTGAGCACCAATCCAGTATTAAATAGTTCATTCAACACATGATAAAGTCATCTGATGATTTATAATAATAATAACATCTGGACAGTGGATAGCAGTTAGCAGTAATCAGTTAGAACACTAGATATTGGCACAGCAACAGAAAATGAATGACACCTGATTCCATGGAGGTCGCCTTTACGGTAGAAACAGGATATTCATTAAAGGAATCGTGAAAGTACCAGTAATCATGATTACATTCTAAAGTAATCGTACTCGTACTCGAGCACATCCTAAAGTAATCTTACTCGAGTACATTTGTTTTCGGAGTACTCATACTCATGCATGTTCAAAGTAATCATACTCGTACTTGAGTACATTTGTATTGTACTCACTCCATCTCTGAATTATTACCATGATATTGACTTTGGCTATGTATGTCGTCACATATAAAATATAATACATGTCAGAGCCATGCTAATTGTCACTTTGTTTCTTGTATAGGGAGATGTGGGTGTGGATGTGGATGTACAGCAACATGCCAGGCAGCTGGTATGAAGTATCATCAAAGAGAGTGAACTCACACAATGTCATCGATATCCAAACTGATGTAGTTCACCAAAGAATTTCGAACCTGTCTTACAGTGTCGAGAGAGGTTGACCAAAGGCTCATGCCATATTTGACAGACCATGGCAGCCACCGTTCCATCACCAACTGCAAAGCTAGTCAGGCGTCACCATATTCGCATGTCATTCTACATTCTAGTCAGTCAGGGTACCTGACCGGCATGGAAGCCAGTGTACACACCACTAGTACTGCGGAGTCTGTCACAATGCAACACACAGTACAACTGGGATCACTTCTGGTCGACATTCGAATACTTGACATTTAATATGGAGCATCTTGCACGGCGCATAGCTGTATAGTCCTGTCCACAAATACAACTGTCCTGTAACTTGTTGAACTAGTGGTAGTAAGCATTGTTCAGTTTCTTGTTGACCTGTAAAGAAAAGCATGTATTCAATTTCAGTAAACAAACAACATGGTAGTGGAGTTGGGAGTAAATAATGATGCCATGCAATAATTACTACATAGTGTACACATATTCATTTTTGACATTTTATGTCAAACATGAATATGTGAGCCATTTTGCACAAAATATGCCAGGATGGCCACCTCATAGGTATTTCTTGCTATAAACATGCTTACACTTGTAGCTGTGCATTTGTTTCCTCTGTATTTCCCAGGGAATAAGTTGAAACATGCACCAAATGCACCATTTTGAAGGTAATTTTTAAAATTGATCTATGTAGCCATGCCCCACGACTCACACAGTGTATGTGCATTAATGTCTGTGTTGACACACTGGGTATAATATGCATTATACAAGAGCTAAGGTTATTATAATTTTCCATGTTCAAGATAATATGTTAATGAAAACAAATGTATATTTAAATGGATATATTAAAATATTTTGATAATTTACACATTGTTGATTGTTAAAATGTTTAAATTACCTGAATTTATCAGATGTGAGCCTCCCGCAGACTACGTATCATCAATGCATCTGCCATACCAATGCCCTGGCTGCCTTAATATTAGCCTCTCCTCTGCCTTGTCTCACTTTTGCATTGTATTATGACCTATATATTATGCATTCATATACTGCTATGATGAAAATGTTGATAACTATTTGAAAACAGCTGTTTAAATTACCTGGATTGATCAGATGTGAGCCTCCCGCAGACTACGTATCCTCTCTGCATCTGCCATACCCATGTGACTGCCTTAATCTTAGCCTCTCCTCTGACTTGTCTCACTTTTGTATTGTAGTGTGGCCTGTAGCAATATTATAATTCGAATATATTATGCATTCAGATACTGCTGTGATGAAAATTTAGATAAATATTTGAAAACAGCTGGCATGTGTGAATTGAAAGGTACCAGGTACATAGACTACAGCCAGGCATTGACTATAATGGAAGCAAGTTAAAGAATGTTATATGTAATAGTTGCATGATATAATGTACACCTACTGTATTAACATTAAATTTTCATGTTTATGAGAAATTATGTTTTATTGAAACAAATCATCACCATCAATCATCGCTGTTATAAATTGTTTAATTATTTTGCATAACATTATAATAGAAATCAACAACATTCAGTAATAGTACTGAAATGTGAGTCGCAAAACACTGTTTTAATAATTGTGAAATATAATATAATTCTCCGTTTGACGTTCTGTTACACGATATAACGGATGCTCCCCCTAAAAATACAACATTTCTTGCCCGACCGACAAGAGCCTATATTACCAGTCCCCCAAGTCAATTTTTTTTTTATTTCGTCCCTCACCGTCCTCACGTCATCTATTCTCTCTGGATATGTACTTTCGCAATTACTAAGTTTATTAACAAGATCCTGTACCGGTACATATCAACACAGGTTGTGATGTTGAGCCTGAGGCTGAGCGATATCGATGGTGACTGTCAACTCAAAGTCACAAAGTCAAAGACAAAGACTTCAAAGTCAAACTGGCTTATTGCCTTGTCAGTGACACTGTCAGACTTATATTTATTATAATCTTACAAGTTAGAGAATCCGCGTCGAGTCAACGTTCACAAGAGTGAATTAGCCCCCGACTACTCGCTCTTGTTGCTGACTGCGTTAATGCACTTAAAGGGGAAGTGAAACACAGCTGTAACATTCCATATACCTAAATGTACACTATATAAGTATAAATGTACACTATATAAGTATACATTCACTTATCAGATAAACTGGAAAAAAAATATTTTTCAATGCCTAAATCGTCGTCATAGAACACTGCGTATCGCCATCTTTATTCCAAGCCGAGTGGTTTGATTACCTCCTATCTAGCCCATGTAAAATTTTGGTTTTTTCCGGTTTTCTTCATAATTAGACAATTCTACGCAAAAACAAAAATATGGTGCCTTATTGTACACGATAGGTGTCCTATGTATCCACAAATAATATTTATTTGCATTCGAAATAAAAAGGTGAAATTAAATACCGACGATTTTGAACCAATGAAACATTTTCATTTTTACGCTCTCTGTGTTGACAGCCTTCAAGGGGCGGGGCTTACGACCGGAAGGTCTATCGGGACTATTTCTTATTTTGTTTACACAGATATCGGAAGTGTTTTGCGTTAGACTTAGCCTTAGAAGAGTCAAGAGGCGCTAGTTGTTAGTGGTTTTGGATAAATCACAATAGAAAATGGATCCGACAGAGGAATAATTTGTAGCACAAGTGAGAAAAGCATCTGTTGCACAAGTGACACACGTAAAGCCATTTTTGCTTCACCCAGCGTGCGAGCCGAGGTGTGAGATGGCGAGAGAAGATCGCCATGTGATGTGGCATGTTTATGGTCATCTTTGATTTTGGGATCAACGTGCTATAAAACAATGTGAATGTTACATGGTGTTTGTGTGGATACTGCGTCCCGATGTCGACGCACATCGTTGTATGTTGTCTGGAGATAGCTGACGACCGAGCCAGACCGTGCTGACAGATGCCTGCATGAACCATGACTGACCACGATCGAGTGGCACGACAGCTGTCAGTGACAATGTTGGGAGTATCGGTCTGTTGTCTAAGTGCGATTTGCGTGCAGACTCGTTCGTTCGACCAATAGCTACCCTCGGGGTAGTAGGTAAGTAATACGTAGTTCAACAGGTATCGAAAAGTAATTTAGCACTTCAAACCTAAACAAAACAATTATACTTGTATGGCCACACAATGTCAATGACATATGTATAATTTAAATAATAAAGTCATTCTATCTTCGAATTCGTAACGTAAATCTATTACAAACTTATTTTTTATTTCTGACAAGATGTTATATGATGTGTGCATCCTTTTAATATAATTAATTAATTTCTAATTTAAAATGCTAATACAATTTGTTTAATTTATGTAAATAATGTTATTTACATATGCATGCTGCCATGCAATTTATAATAGTCTGAATAATAAATATATGTGTAATAAGGACATTGTGCAATTCACATGGGAATATTGAAGTGGAGTTTTAATGTATTGTGTACTATGTATTGTATATGTGCGTGTGTGTGTGTGTGTATGTTATCAAGACCACATCATGACAATGAATCATAAATTCATGTGTTTGCAAAATGCTGTAACAATTTTACATACAAATCATTTGTTTGTAAAATACTGTGATAATTTTATTAAAGTATTTCACAAACAAATCAACCAATGCGCTGACTTTGTGATGTGATATTGATAAATTACACAGTTTTGCCAATTACTAATACATGGTGTAATTATAAGATAATGATTGTTTACTATAAATCAAATGTCAGAATGTATCGGTTAGCTGCATATCATCACTGCACATGTTCAATGGGATGCTTCCATGCAGGCAGCAGGCATGTTATAACAACCAGGGTGTTTTGCAGGTGCAGAAAAGAGAAATACATTTTTTCTCATTAGTGGCAGAACTGCTTCAGTCATCATCAGTGATATTGCTGTCATCCGCTAACACATATTCTGCATAACTCTTTTCAGTGTTTTCCGTCTGTCTGTTCCAGACAGAATGATCTGAAGATGGCGACAGTGAGACTGGGACATCCAATGTGTCATCCACATTGACATGACTGCCATGGTCAGTCGAAGAAGGCATGCAGGACTGCGACGACAACTTCGCATACCCATGGTCATGATGAATATTCAATGGAACAACAATATTATCTGTAATAATTGCTGCATCGATAAAGTATCGCATTGGCGACATGATCACTGGCTCTGTTTGAGTTTGACACTACGAGTTAATGGCGTTGCAATTTGACACCCGTACTGCCATGAGGGACAATATCATCTGGTGCACTGGATCCTTTGAAAGTTGTGTTCAGTATTTGTGAATCCTTCATCTGAAAGAATGATACATATGTATGAGAGTATGTATCTTCTGTGATATACATATAAATAACAATGTTTTGACATCTTTTGTTTTCTCATTGCAGTACCTATACATCATAAAAATTAAAACTGATTAAATCAACTTATAATTAGCATTTCGGAAAGTGTTCAGGATCTAATTTTGTGTAGATGCATAGATCTGTGGATATTGTAACTATGCATGAGAAATCTAAATTTGATTGAATTATTTCGCAGGCCCCATATGGTCCTCCATGGTCCCCCAGACTATTTTTCCACAATTGTTAAACAAATCTACTTTTGCATGGTTGTTGCATGTGGTGGTGCTGATATACACAAAAAATCTGTATTTTATTACATCATTCTATGGGCCTCAAAACACAAAGTAATGCTGGTGATTTGGTTTTTGAGAAGGTCCCTTGAAATGACCCCCAGATCAGTTTGATGTATTAGGTATCTGCTTTCTGGCTTGTCTGCTGCTGCTAGCCAAGTTCATTGGTCAGCTCTTGTCTCAATGAAACTAGTAGACAGTGGGCTGAGCAAGGTGTTGTGTTTCAATCAGGGAACATTCATGCAATAAATAGAACATTACCTTTTCAATGGTGCATTCTGTGTAGATTCCATTATATTATGACTAACCTTCCTGGCATATTTTAATATGTGTGTATCCCGAGTCATTCAGACATCATTACAAACAAGCAAACCCACTCCTACATAAGCAACACATAAATTACATGGTAAACCAATTATACAAGCCTACTTGCACATATAAGAAAATAAAATGTTTAAGTTAGTTACGTGCAATCAGTGTCCTCCTTGGTCCAATCAGAGACAACTACTTGGCCATAGTCAAAGTCATACTTGTATTTTCAAAAAGTACAAATGTCAATTTAAGACTAAATTTGTTTACATTGGGTTTTATACGTAAGTTTCATTTGTGGGTGGGGTTTTGTCCAACCGAGTCTTTTTCGAGATATGTAAGTTTTTTTTATTGCAATGTATAAGGTTTTCTAAATAGACTTCTTAGCCATTTTCCTAATAAATAATTTTGGGAAGTGATTCTGGACACCTTACAGTTATCAAACACTAACTGCACAAACTGCAACTAACTGAACAATGCTGATGTCTGCGGTACTATTGAAAGCAAAATACATGCCTTATCAAAATATAATTTTCGTACTTTATATTCTTATTTTAGTCTTATTTTGTTATACGCAATAATACTATTCATTTCAGATTCAATATACTAGTCGTGTTAGTCGATAATCATTCTACAACAGCCATGAACCCCAAACATTTTGAAGTTTTATTTAAACACTCAATTTAAAGCTGACCTCTGTTGCACTGGTTTGTCTTTTCATCATTTCATATTTTATGAATTAAAATATTAAATGTGTTCCCAGGTAATATTGCCAACTGACTTGGGTTATGATGGGTAGTGTCATTGGATAGACACATTAACATACTTAATAGTGACACTATGTTAAGTGTGATTGATTCTGTAGCATGTTTTATTGTTGTTATACTAATTATTTTATAGAAAGTTGTGCGATGCACACATGTACATATGTTACCAGAAACAAATACAATGATACCATAATCATAATGATAATAATATTTTACTGACCTGCATGGCTGCCGCTCACCGTTTCCTACTTGTCGTTCTGGTATCTTGCTTTGATGATATAATGCATATAAACAGTACATCCTCAGCTTGCATAATGTCAAAAACAGTGTCCTCGTGTAATGGCCAAGATTAAATTGTACGCAAACTAGTGATCAACAGACAGTATTCATAAGTCAACAGCTATGTCTGCAATTCTTTGCTGTGATGTTAAAAGCTTGGGGATTTTTTTTCACTCTACATTTTTCCAGTTCACTCAGCTGTATAAATGAGTACCTGCATGGCTATAGACAGTGGTGGATATGTGTATGAGTAGCTTTTGCGAATTAATTGTAGCATATTGCTGGATGCTTCCCAGAGAAGTTGAGATGGTATATGATTGAACAGGTCTGTCAGGGAAATAAAGTGTAAAGCGCTTTCAGCAATCCTGAGGATTGGTTACTACGCTCTTTAAGATCTTACCTTTATAAATCAGCAATTAATAAAAAAAAATTCTTTAGTGATTTTAATCAGTTGATTTATGGGGTAACATTTTTTTATACACACTAGTGTTTTATTGAATGCAGTTAACCGTCTAATTTAAATAATAACATAAATTAGTATTTTGCTGTTTCTGTTAATTCATTATAAATAATGCCTGTTATATATCTGTGTCTGTGATTCGTGACTGTTCAACAGTTGTTGACTAATTAGCGAGTCACCCTAATTTAAGTAATTAGCATATGACGACGCTAACAAACACGTCATACGCCTGATACGGTCGTAGCTGGCATTTCTTTTTATGTCACTATCTTGAAGAAAATTATTCCACCACTGTCTATGTCAAAAACATTTTTTTACTTGTATACCTAGAAACTCGAGCTGGTTCTAGCAACCAACGCACCGCTAGATCTGGCGATCTGTTGACCTAAACAAATTCAGTGGATTTTAAACATTTTTATTTCAAATTAAATACTTGTATCTACTCATAGATTTATTTTATTACATTCACATTTCTTACTACATTTAAACTTTTCTTAGGTCACATTCGTGTATTATGCAGACAGTGAAATACAACTGTGGGATTAAATTGTAGTCGTAACGATACATGACGGAACTCGTGAGTGCCGAGTCGCCGGCTTGTCACTTCCTACGCGCCGAATCACATTCCAAATAAGGAAATCATGTCCGGTTTTCCTGTCGAGTTCGACGAACTTTACTTCGTCGTTGCGTACTTATATGCAAGCCAATCAATCAAACACGGACCTGTAGCTCTGGTCGAAGCTTATGTTTTGAGGTTCAGCGCCTCGTTGTGCTCGTCACATTCGAAATTAGGCTTACAATCGGCGTTCGAAAGTGACCACCGCCGACTCCGCTGAACTCGCCGCCGGCGGACACGCAAACTTCATCATCTCAAACCTGCTTTTTCTACAGGAATCCTTTGTGGAAGTATGTGAAATAATGCTTACTAACAATTATGGTATATCTATTAGGCATACAGTGCATTAATGTGTTTAATTATATTTGGTTTGAGTGCGTTTCGTCCGTTTTTGCGAGAGCTATGCTGCGCCGCCTATCGACACGTGCTTCCGGTGATTGTAAACAAACCCGAGTACAACCAGCAATATGGCCAGGCGGAATGGCGGCGCCCTGTGTCGAAAGTAGCTCACTTTGAAAATTTATTTAAAATATACCGTGACACTGGGCTTGTCAAATTATGGTCACTAGTGCTGTAAATTATATGTTCTTATGTTTGGGCTGTGGTTGTTCGGCCGCTTCAGTCCCCCTTTAATGCGTACCTTCATAGAAGAATCATTGCCTTTGAGTTGACTTGCAATCTCGCGCCAAAGCACGTGCGATTTGTTATTGTGGTGCCGCAGTAAGTCGATCTCGCATAAAACACGTGAGTGACGTGACCCAAACAGCACAGGGCGTCGGCAGCTGCTGATTGTTTCGCCAGTTATACCCGGTGTAACGGCGATTCTTTGTTTACAATTATAAAATGACAAGTACGCATTTTAAAAATTAACTGACTGTGCATACTAGTTAAACTATTAACACATTACACATCTGGTAATAAAAGAACCGGTTTGGCGATTGGCAAATGAGTGGATTGAGTACCTTTTTATCTGGAATACGATTCTAGTCGTAGTTACCCTTTTTATCCGGATTACGATTCTGGTCGTAGTTTGCGCTTGGCACGGCTTCCCCGCACTCTGACGTTTTAGAATCCCATTGGCTGGTTAACACCGAATGACGTCAGTATATCGGGATCACTAGGAAACCCATATTTTTCAACCAATCAGTGCCGTTCTTTGGGTATTTGCCGTACAAACCGGGCACTCCCAAGCCAAAGTGAAATCAAAGATGGCGAGTCGCGAAGATCGTTAAATGTTGACGTATTTCGAAGGATAACTCCATTAATTTACTTCATACTGTTGATGACAAGAAGGCAGACAAGTGGATAGCCGATATAAGATGGACGGTTATGGTATTTGATGCGATATTTGTCCGTGAAGACATACTTTGAAGCCATCGAAGTGGGGTCGACCAACAACGGCATCAATTTTCGCTCGCCGCGCACCACGCCGGTTTTTTTGGCGCCAAACAAAGTTAAGAATATTTCCAACGATGGTAACTACTTCATCAATAAAGTGACGTTGAAATGTTCAACAACGTTGTTACTTAAGAGTACTTCTTTATTAGTTGTAAGAAATAAGCCACAAAATTATACATCGTTGACAGAAAATATTTCACAAATTTGCATAATTCCGCTCAGCGGCGCCACACGTTGGCGATTCAATTACAAACAATTTTACATTATGAGATTATTATCCAAGATATGAGGACAAGTTGTATACCTTTGTTTTTAGCAGAGAGTAATGCATAAAATAAACTCAACTTGCTCTTTGACATGTTGTCTCCTTCTTTGCGAAAATGTCAGGTGAAAAGTAATGTGACAAACCTCAACATAGCCATAGGTTTGAATTTATTGAGCATGTCTTGTCATATGCCACATAAAATATGAAGGTAGGACAAAACCCCTCGGACAAAACCCCTTCGGACAAAACCCCCTCGGACAAAACCCCCTCCATACATAACTCCATCAAGACATAAGCTCCTTCCGGACAAAACCCCCTCATCATTGATACTAGCCTCAACAATGATCAAAAGAAGTGAACTTAGCTTGGCTGTATATTTGTGCCTACTATATATAATATAGCGGATCGGTGGTGCTGAACAACAATCTTCTCTTCTCCTGAAATTTTAGCTTAACTTAATAATTGTATAAATATATTTTGTAAACAAAATTGGACGCATTCAATTGTAATTATAATTTTAAATGATATTTTAGTCCTCTTATAATATATGTCTACTAATTTAAATTATATTTTTAGAAGATAATATATATATATGTTTTTTTAAAGGACATTTTATATATATTTATTTATTTATTAACTAGTTTACACCACAATTATTGTTAAATAGATAATCTATTATTTTATTTTTGTCTTCATTTATTTATTATATTAAAATATGTTTTTCATTTTAAAGAACAAATTATGTACAATATGTATATCTTATATCTATCTTATATTTATTTGCCATATTTCATTTTATTATATATAATGTATATATATATATATATATATATATATATATATATATATATATATATATAGGCACTATATGAGTCAACGACAGACTACATTCCAATTCATCATGTAATGCACGTTGAATATGGCAATAAAGCTTTATTATTATATATAATATATATACCTGGTATATATAATTTGGTATGTAAAAAATGTAAATACATAACAAATATTTTTTAATTACTGGCATAATAAAGGTGCTATTCAAGCAAGTTACCCTCTGTCTAGTATCATTGATGAGATGAGGGGGTTTTGTCCGGAAATGGATTGTCTAGAAGGAATTATGTATGGAGGGGGTTTTGTCCAAGGGGGTTTTGTCCGGAAATGGCGTATGACTAGAGGGAGTTATGTATGGAGGGGGTTTTGTCCGGAGGGGGTTTTGTCCGCGCACCATAAAATATATATGATAAAACTATGAGTTTGTCAATGCGACTGGATAGTTTATTTTATCTACTTTCTAAAGGTATATCACATTTAAAAATTGAGAAATAATAAAGTTATGACCATTTTAAATGAAGGCCTGTCATTTTTTAATGCTGACATTGATTTGAGGAAATGATCAGGAACTGGCTGCAACTCGTCTGCACTAGCTTCAGGATAAAATGGGTTAAGTACGCAAGCAAATATCCTGCTGAACTCTGCTGAACATTCTTCATCTGACTGTATTTCCCCTGACAAAAAATACCATTCAAATACCATTCAATACAATTGAATGGTCCTGGGGGTATTATGGCCAAGGGTATTTGAATTTTGAATGGTATCTGAATGGTTTTTTGAATGATATTTTGGATTCTTTGTACCGTTCAGTGGTATTGAATGGTATTTTAAATTACTGTTGAGAGTACCACTGAGTCCTATTGAAATATCATTTGATGATCCAATGGTACTGAATGATACTAAATGGTATTCAATAGTAATCAGTGGTATACCATTGGCTGGTTTTTGTAAGGGTCACTTCTACTTTCAGTTCACACTGACGGGAGTATTTGGCGTGGTGGCTGGACAACAAAAAACCAGCTCCGCGGTACGTATAGCGATTAGTGGCGTAATAATAATAATAACAGCAATAACTAAATTATAGACGTTCACCCAGAATTGAGCTCGTTTAAACGCAAACTCGGTCATTTATAAAATGTATTCCATTCGAAACTTGCTATGACGTTCGTATGATAATGTGATAAAATGGGACTATTAATGATAACAATCAAATTTAAAATATACTTGATTAAGACATTCTTCCTGAACATCACCAAAGCAAACGCTTGGATATTTTGCATTTTGACGGGTTTTTAACTTTGAAATGGCTTCTAAAAGGGATTCATTGAAAAAATTGGCAACTCAATAATGTATGCAGTCTTTTTTTTAACTAATCCTATTAATATAATTATTTAAAGTAATTGTACTTTAACAACATTTCAATACAACTGTATTTTATAAATAACTTATAACCCTGAAAACATAACAAAAATGTACTCCGCGCACGCGGAGTTTCTTATTCGGGCTCCGCCTATACTTTTTGTATACGGCATGGTCAAGAATATTCGATTCAGTTAGCAACACTTCGGTTTTAACCGACAAATTCACTGTGTTTAAAGGTAGCTGTCACTGATTGGATTGTTGCCCGTGTATAAATATTCATTATAATCAGGCGGCATAACTTATCATGCATCCACGGGGCAGCACTCTCAAAACGATTCGCGTTATTTGTCAGCTGTTTGCATAGGTAACACCGCAGTTATGCATACACATATATGCAACTGATAAGTAGCAGAGAAAGTACTTACAGGAAATGATCACGTTTTGACACGGTACATCTGAATCCCTTCAGTATCTGAGTAACTTTGACATAGTGTGTGTGGGGCCTACCCGTACACTGATCTGCAACTGTGTTGCAACATTGCTGCTGGTCGACCATGCGAGAGGGTGGTAGCATCACGATGACAGTCAACACGACTGACCTACTGTGAATTGGCTGCGCTTTTGTAATTGGAGTTTATCTGTCACTCAACTCTTTTGGACAACTAGGACGCACGCAGCGTCTCAAGGGCAAGGAGATAAAATGTTGTAAATTACTGCTCTTTTTTACCCTCGGCCCCGTTTACGGTGAGACGCGAAGTCTACGTGCAAAGTTTGTCTAAATCAATTTGCAGTTGACAACCCAACTGCGGCAAAATGTGACTCGAAATATCACCATGAATATTAGAGTCGTCGTTCTTGCTCGGCGGTTGGCCATGATCGTTACGAAGTCAGACATGCAAACTTCGTTGCTCCAGTCAACTCATTCTTAAAAGACACATCGCGAGGCGTTAAATGAACTTTGTAGTCCACACAGGTTTCGATCGTTTGAGTAATGTAGACATTCGATTTATTAATTAAGATGCTTTTTATAATTAGTTAGTTGTATTTATTTAGTTAGTTAGTTTATTTAAGCACACTACTTAATTTAGGTAACAAACTTCAATCAAACTTGTAATTTCATACATTTATTCGATTTTATTACTTGATTTTGTGTAACTAACAAGTGAAACGACTTATATGCTACCATTAAAAATGCTTAATCAGTTCGATTGTTTTGCTCCTCGCGTTTCATGCTAATTTTGCGAAAGAGCAAACCTACCAAGTATCCCCTGTGACATACTGTTTCGGTTTTGCGCATTTGTTTATTCGTTTTTTGTTAAAATGTAAAAACTATTTTAGGCTTGCCCAAGATTTATATAGTCTTTTTCATACTGAAAATTTCTACCGTACGGGTTTTATGTGGTAGACTATCTTCGCCTTAATCACGTGATAGCGGGTGATTATGTGATGTCGCGAGATCGGCCTTGACCCCCATCCAAGCAGTATTTACACACGTGTTTCTTTTCCGACTTGCTTTTGCATTTTAACTCGTTTTTATATGAAATATCAATGTGTGGTCGCCCACGGAAATACGCCACCGACTCGGCAAAGAAAAGGGCACAAGCAGAACTGAAACGAAATCGACCGCCCGCAAAAGTGTACATAGGAAAGGCGATGAGTTTATGGATTCAGACAAAAGTAATGACCGGCATCAAAACTGATGCAGCGTTCGCCAAGTGTCTTATTGACAGGTTAGTACTATGTTATTACTCGGCTTCAACAATTTTCACATTGTTTTAATACTGCGTGTGCAAGCTGACAAAATTGTTTTGCTATTAAATTAGTCGACGGTATTAGGCCATTTAGGGTCATTCCGAGTGAACGCAAATAAAATTCCATAAATTGGTTGCTGTCGTCGACGTCTAAGACTTAGTCTTAGATTATTTTTGAATGGATCAGTAATACAGTACGATGAGAGCTTTGCTGCTTTGCATTTGGTAAGATTAGCAAGAATCAAAAATTTGAGCGTTCTAGCTTAAATAGGTTTCAAGTTATGGCACTTTGACATTTGACAGCTTGTTAAAAATAAATAATTTTATTCACATTTCACTAGTCAATATATTCTGCAATCTTGAGCCTGTGTCAGTGAAATTGTGTTGAGTTGATCTATATAATATATAGATTACACAAATACAATTACAATATAAATACAGTGTGAGTGTACAGTTAATGTACAGCAAGTTGATACAAATCATGATTTCTTCAAAATATCACTCGCGATAGGGTTTTCAGACCCTTATTGGTAGCAGAATACACATACCTTAGACATAAATTGTACATATTTTGTATATAAATGTGCAAATCAGAGGAATATGGCAGATCTGGTTGCCTTAATTATGAATCTATACATATGCAAAGATGGTATGTTATTATATTTCTTAAAATATGACCAACTTCCGACCCAAACATTTCGATGAGGCGTAGCTTGTATTGTCACAAAGCCTTTTCTAGGTGTAAGCTCATTCTTATAGCTCAAATAACTAGTAAGTCTCAATATCCTTCCGAGCTTCCTTCACAAAAAAATTGTCTGGGTGCCCCAATTTTAAAAATAAATTGCTCGTGATATACGAGAGGGTTTTCAGACATTGATTGTAAGCTAAATATGGATGGTTCAATGAACTGTTGTGTCAGTTTGATATCTTTGCATAACATTGTGAATTATCAGAGCAACATGACATGCCTGACTGTCTTCATTAGGAATGTACACATACCCAACGTGCTATATTTTATATTTCTTACAAATGAGCAAACTTCCGACCGGTCAGTGTGGATTAGAAGATATCAGACATGGGGTCAAATACATTGAAATGTATTTAAATACAAATACTTTTGAGGGATTCAAATACAAATACTTTTAAATGCAAATGTATTTAAATACAAATACAAATACTTTTGAAAAGTATTTCAAATACTTTTCATTTTCAGGATATATTACTATATAGGTAAAAGAAACAAAACGACATATCAAGCAGTTCATCTAGTTTATTGCTATTGTCTAAGTTGTCTGGTTACATTCAGTGGTCTAGTATCTATCTGGCTACTGCCCAGTGTATACTTCTAAAATTGTCAGTTATATCACCCAGGATGGTGGAAGTTAGTACTTATATGGGATAGTGCAAAGTCCTGCTGCAAGCTAATTGAATGCAATGTTCCTTTTAATCATTCCTCCACACCCTTCTCACACAATTCTGGCAATGTGGACAGAACCCACAGCCAAGCTTTCCATTCATTCACTGAGGATCACTTAACAAGATCTGACTTAAATTGGGTTCTCCATTTATCATCTGTATCAATTAGGCTGCCCTGCACACTGGGCTCAGTGATGTTTGAACAAAGTCCAATGTGGCTTATTTAATTGGGGATACCTGGCTTGAACAAAGGGCTTGATAAACCAGTGCCAGGCTTCTTCCTCTATCACACAAAGGGAATTGGCTAGCTAGCTGGTGCCCACGGTTTATTGGTGCCCATATGTGCTAAGCTGTGTAATTAAGTTCTTAGTCCCTGACTGTCCCTGATATCACATTGGCTAATTTACCATAGCAGTAACTTACATAAACACAGTGGAAGAAAGAACTGACCCAAATGTATACCCAAAGTATTTGAAAAAGTATTTGAAAAGTATTTGAAATATCAAATACTTTAGGAAAGTATTTAAATACAAATACTTTCAATTCCTAAATGTCAAATACAAATACTTTAAAAAAAGTATTTAAATACTTTCAAATACAAATGTATTTGACCCCATGTCTGGAAGATATTGTTATGAAACGTTTACCAGGCATAAACCAAACAAACACATAAAAAACAAGTAACTCACAATATCCTTCCATGCTTCCTTCTCAAGAAGAATGAGGACCCATTGGTACCCAAAACTTATCAATATATCACTTGCGAGCGTGTTTTCAAGCACTGATTTTGAGTTAAACATACATGTTGTTGGTAATGTTTATAAATATTAGATATCTATGCATATCTGTATACATTTTCAGGCAGTTTTGCATGTCTGTTTGTCGTATTTATGAATCTGTACATATTAAAACTGGTATAGATCTGTTTACGAAGCATAAAGCAAACATAACACAAATATCAAGTAAATTTATAAAAACTTCTCATACAAATATAAGTTGTATCAATTGTAATTTAGTGACAGTTCTACCATGGGTAGATTTTTTCAATTTATGTCACAGTACTTACATGTACATGTATACTGCTTTTACCCAGTGATGGGTCCGCAGCCCAGTACAAAAATTTCAAGAATTTGCTAATATTCATCACTACAGTGATGACTTTGGACTGGATTGCGAATGGAATTTCTTCGTGACCAGCCATGGTAAAAACTTGTTTGATGGATTTTTAACCATTGTGGCCATTCTTATTTGTGTACACTTAACAAAGCTTTTGTCAAACTTTCAATTTTATTTTGTATTTCATTTGCAGTTCACTTTTCCAGCTGATTTTTCATACATGTATTCTTCAATATTTGTGCATAATATAAATTATAAAATTTATGTTGTTGCAGAATCCCCTATGATGACGACCCAGTGTGATTAGAAGCAGTTGATCCAGCTGATAGAACCTATCAATTTGGAGATGACACACTAGAAGAAATTCGCTGGTAAATATTATGGTGTATGTGTGTATATCAAGTACATTTTTTGTATGCAAAACTATGATACAAAATTGTAACTTTTGTCATGGTTTAAAGGTAAAGGTAAGTTCTTATATAGCTCAGTATACAATCTTTAGGATTGCTCAAAGCGCTTTTTACACTTTACTCCCTGGCAGACATGTTCAATCGAAGACCATCTCGGCTTCTCTGGGAAGCATTCAGCCATGTGGCAATGTCGCAAAGACTGCTTGTACGCAAATATTCATCACTGTTTATAGCCAGGTACTCATTCATACAGCTGAGTGAACTGGAACAATGTAGTGTGAAAAAACTTGCCCAAGGTTTCACATGGCAGCACAGGATTTGAACCCGGGTCCTCTTATTTGAGAGTCCGATGCTCTACCCCTGAACCACTGCGCTAATACTAGCAACCTTTGTTTATGACCAAGATTAAAGAAAAACTGAACATTAGTCTCACAGACGGGTACATTTCGTCATGATGAAATTTCAGTAGTATGCCTACAGTGCAGTTGTGAGGAACACTAAGTAGGTTTTCAGCTCACTTAGTCTTCATGGCATTAAAATGAACTGATTTTAGTAACAGTTTATTCTAATATTATTTTACTTAAAATCACTAATGACCTGTTATGGTGCTGTGCAAGTTAACAAACACAATTTGCTGTGCTTTGTGGTGAAAAACTCAGCAGTGACTAAGATTAAAAAAAACATTTCATTCAATGTTACAAATTCATTATCCAGGGCTGTATAGTCCAAAGGACCTGAGGACCTCTTGGGCCAGTGTTGATGATTAAATGTCCATTTTGAGGTGTTCACAGTAATGTTCACTGGTTTGGTTATGTTTTATTTCAGATGCCGCAAAGACGTTGCCACTCTGCAGCCTGTTACTACATGTGAACTTGTGCATGACATTGAAGAAATTGTGACTGATGAGTACAGACGACGAAGACATGACACTTATGACAAGAGTGGAAGACGTCACTGGCAAACCATGCTGCATTGTGTACAAAGAATGCCTTTTGGAGCTTGCCAGAATGGAGGTAATCATTGGTATTTGATAGTCATAAAATATCATCATGACACAAGTAACTGCATTTTAAAGATGTTTCTTATAAACTATTAATTTTGTATAATGGCAAGAAAGATGTTATGTTTGTTTTGATTAATTATGTTTATAATGATGTAAGTGTGGTGTTTGTTGGTTAATTATATGTTGCCATATTTATGTTACAAACATAGAAATTAATATTATGGAAATTATATATTGAAATACTCATTACATCATACACTATGATTTGTATCAACTGCATTCTGATTGAGTAGAGTGGAATACCTAACTCTATCTTTACAGAAAGCACTAATTAATGCCCACCTATGTCACTGCAATGACTGCATTTTTTGTTGTTGTGGTCATCTCATATGAATAACCAGAGAAAAATATGCAAACTATGTGATTATGGTGAAGAAACATTTAATTCATAATTACAAACTTACAACATATTCAAAATTATTCATCATTAGCCCATTGAAATTATGTGTACCCAGGGTAATCATTATTTGTCACAGTCGTCTATTTGCCTATTTGTGTAGACGGATAGATTATGCAAAGTCGAAGGGTGCAGGCTTCCCTATGACCTGAAAATAAAACGAGTTTCAAGTGTGCGGTACTTCTGTCATCGAGTAACACCAATTCTTTATACTAATCAGTTCTGCTGGTAAAACAATTATTACAATTGTTGTCACATACACAGCTATGCACGGTTATGTTTAAAAAAATTAACCGCTTGACCAGTAAAGCATTATATATGTTAATATGCATCTAAATTGTCAGCTTAGTTTTAATATTAATTTGGTTCATATGCCAGTGGAAGTTGTTGTGCCCCCTATAATTTATTTCTGAACCTGCTCCTGCGTATGATAGTTTATTTGTCTGCATGAGGTCTTTGCAATAGTGGGTGTCCTTGATAAATTGTATATTGTTGGAATCGCATGTGGACTAAAGTAAAGACAACATGATAAATTGTATATTGTTGGAATCGCATGTGGACTAAAGTAAAGACAACATAAAGTAAAAACATTTTATTGAAACTTTTTGACAAAATTGACTACAATATAATGGCAAGCACTGCACATGATATATGTATTTATTTTTAATATCACATGCACATCAGATAAAAACAAGCAGTAATAGAAAATTAAGAAAAGGTTGAAAACACTACACCCATGGGTAAATTGTTCAAAATCCTGAAACAAATGTTACACAACAAAATCTTGACAATTTACCTAAAATTGTAATGTTTACTCATAATGCACGCATTATAGATATTACTGAAACATGCTGTAAATAGATTATTTTTACAGCAGTAGAACTTAAATTGATGTTTTATTAAACATATTTCTCTTGACAAGTTTGCATACAAGTTTCAGTTTGGCTTGAATGGCAGACTCATCTGACAAGATTTTATAAATGAGAGCCATGTTAATTGTCACTTTGTTTCTTGCATAGGTAGATGTGGATGCACAGAAAATGTCAGGTACCTGGCATGCACTACCATTAAAGAGAGTGAACTCACACAGTAATGCCATCGATATCCAAGCCGATGAAGTTCACCAAAGAATGCCGAACCTATCTTATAGTGTTGAGAGAGGTTGACCGAAGGCTCATGCCATATTTGCCAGACCAAGGCACCCGCCGTACTACCACAAACTGCAAAGTTAATCAGATCTATATTGGTCTCTAGTCAATTTGGGTAACTGACTGGCCTAGAAGTCAGTGCACACACCATCGGTACAGGGGAGACTGTCATGGATGCAACACACAACTGAGATCACTCGCTTGATATTCACATGACATTTGATCTGCAGCGTCTTGCACAGCCCATTGTTGTGGAATCTTGGACAGTAATTATAGAATTATTTGAATACTCTCAAGAATAGCGCATTCATATTTTCTGTTTTATTTTCAATATACAATTTTGTGTCAGGGTATGTCATGTAATAACTACTACATATGTTATATTTGACATTTAATGGCTCAGCTGGAGGTTGTATCCATGTCAAAGTAAATGTTGGAAGTGACAAAATAAGGTGTTGTTGTGATGCCAACAGTATATTTCTTTCACCAAATATTCAAACATGTCTACCTTCTTCAGAATGAATAATAATTGATTTCATAAATTGATTTTTGAGTTATTGTTGTATGCTGAATAGTTTTTTAAAGGTGTTGGCCGAAGTCTGTGTGGACACTGGACTGGACACACTTAGTATAACATGCATTACACAACTGCAAAGGTTATCCTAGTTTTCCATGTCCAGGATATTATGAAAATGTTAATGAAAGCAAATGTGTATTGAAATGGGCATATTAAAATATTTTGACAATTTATACATTGTTGATTTGTTAAAATGTTTACTTGGAGTGATCAGACGTATCTTCCATGCATTTGACCGACACAAATGATTGCATTAATCTTAGCCCTGCCTCTGCCTCGTCTCACTTGCATTGTAGTGTGGCCCATACTAATATATCATAATTCGAGTTGTATTATGCATTCATATATTGCTGTGATGAAAAGATAAAGATTAGAACAGCTGGCATATGTGAATTGAAAGGTATCAGGTATTACATAGACTACAGCCAGGCATCACTGACCAAAATGGAAACAAGTGCAAGAATGTTATGTGTAATACTTGCATATGGTGTACACTTGCTAGTAGCTATACAAGCATTTTATGTTCATGTTTACATTTTTTATATTGAATAAATTCATCACCATCATGGTTGTCATAAAAATCAAAATTATGTTGCATAAAATATAATGCAAATCAACAACATCCAACAATCATAATAAAATGTGAGTCACAAAACACTGTTTAAATAATTGTAATAACCAACATAATTATTCGTTTGACGTTTTATTGCACGAAATAACGGATGCTCCCCACGATCACCCGGAGCCTAGCTACTAGTCTAGTAGTAGTACTGCCAATGTTCCGAAGCCAATGATTTATCATGCATTTCGTCCCTAAGGCTAACGTCATCTACACGCTCTAGATATGTACTTTCGCAATGACACAGCTTATGAACAAGATCCTGCGTAATCAAATTCAATACATATAAAAGTATAAATACATGCTGTATGAGTGTATGTCAGCTATCTGGCGGAGACTAAGGCTAAGGCCTAAGCGATGCCGACTGTCAAACTTTAAAAATAATCTAACAAGTTAGAGAATCCGCGCCGAGTAGGCCTATAATGAAGTTCGCAAGTTGCAGTTCTTGTTAAATTAGCCCACGACTACTCGCCCTGGTTGCTAACTACGATAAAACACGTAATACATACCTTCACAGAAGAAACACTTCGGAACGTTCGTCACAACACGCAAAAGCACATGCGGTTTGTTTATTGTGCCGTAGGATGCCGATCTCGTTCAAAACACGTGACCCAAAAATGGCAGGACGTCCACACTGGCTAATGGTTTCACCAGATAAATACCCGGTGTAACGACGATTCTTTTTTGCCGAATAAAAAAAGACAAGTACGCATTTTAAAATTAAACTGACTGTGCATACTAGTTAAACTATTGAAACATTACACATCAGGACATAAAAGAAAAGGATTGGCGATTGGCAAAACGAAATGATTGGGAACCTTTAATAAAACAAAATTACCTTTTCATTTATTATGTTTTGGTCAGTTTTGTTCGTTTTACATTTATGCCAGAGTTTATAAAAAAAAAATATATTAATTATATACTATATGATTGTCGTCGCCTTTGTTCAAATTTAATATTTGGACATGTGACATCATATATTATATATGCTTATTATTCTAGCTGTGGTTGCTGTATTGCGTTTCCTTGAAACATTCAGTCTACGTTAGGTTGACATTTCTTCAATGTATTTCTGTGCAGATTGTGACATTCAGTCTACGTTAGACTGACATTTCTTTAACTGTATTTCTGTTCAGAATATTACATTCAGTCTACGTTAGACTGACATTTCTTCAACTGTATTTCTGTTCAGATTATAACATTCAGTCTACGTTAGACTGACATTTCTTCAACTGTATTTCTGTTCAGATTGTTACATTCAGTCTACGTTAGACTGACATTTCTTCAGCCGTATTTCTGTTCAGATTGTTACATTCAGTCTACGTTAAACTGACATTTCTTCAACTGTATTTTTGTTCAGATTATTACATTCAGTCTACGTTAGACTGACATTTCTTCAATTGTATTTCTGTTCGGAATGTGACATTCTGTCTACGCTAAACTGACATTTCTTCAATTGTATTTCTGCTCAGATTGTGCCATTCAGTCTACCTTATACTGACATTTCTTCAACTGTATTTCTGTTCGGAATGTGACATTCTGTCTACGCTAAACTGACATTTCTTCAACTGTATTTCTGTTCAGATTGTGACATTCTGTCTACGCTAAACTTACATTTCTTCAACTGTATTTCTGTTCAGATTGTGACATTCTGTCTACGCTAAACTGACATTTCTTCAACTGTATTTCTCTTCAGATTGCTACATTCCTGGTTTTCTCTGTGTTGGCTACGGCTCTCTTTATGACAACTATGCTGAGCCTGGCGTCTGTTGGCATTGACATTGTCCAATACCAAGAGCACCACGAAGATGATGATGACTATGCAGGGGTGCGTAACGAGTAGAGCGGTGTACTGAATACCGCTATGTGATTAAACAGATATTATGGTGCAGTTTTGAATAAGGTATTCCTTACGATATGTTATATTGCCAATGGAGAATACTAAAAGCTCTTTTGAATTTGTTATAACCGTGTACAAATCTAACGAAAAGACGACATTCAATACACCCTGGGTTTCTCTTCCGTTTAAAAAGCGCAGACGGTCGATCAATGACGTTGTCTCACAAAGCCACAGCGAAGCACCATGCAAGAGGAACCGACATTGCACAGTGATTATTATAGTGATAATTCTATCTATATTATATTAACAAGAATACTTGATCAGCGTCATCGCAAAGTGACCGTCATTAGGCCTACTAACTTGTAACAGCAAAATGGTGGTTATTTTAGCACATCTATCGCGAGAACACATGCACTGGCAGCCATATAATTGTTATAGTTGAGACACAGTGCTTTAAAAAAAACCGGTTCCAGCAAAAAGATTTCGTTTGCAGCGTTCATTTAAAATACATAGATGAAATAGTAACAAAATAAAAAATATAAATACATATAAATACATTATTAAAACAGTATGTAGACTTTAATCATGGTAACATGTAGTATACAAAGCCTAATCTATAATATCATAACAATTATAATTGTGGTTGTCGCAACACAAATAATAGATTCAGCAAACAGCACATCATGAATGTCACAAGTGTCTTTCATGGAAACGTCACAGTTAATAATTGTTTGTCATTGAGAAGCTGTACAGACATGGAAACGAATGATAAACACTTTCTATTTGTCACAGCTCTAAACCTTCTGGACGAGGGTAGAAGTATGTATTCGTCATGTGAAATATGAGTATTGTGATTTATAATTTGAATGGCTTTTTGCAGTACCTGTTTGTCATATAGAGTAGTGAGAGTGAACTGTTTCAAACTGGTCAATTTCTTACACACAATGCGTCGACAATTATGCTTGTCTTTCAGAGATCTGGCATGAAATCAACGTGTCTTCCTGTTGTAGACATACGCAACGGCCGTGGACTGTCTGATGGTGGTCGTGTCTCTGCTTGAGGGGGTCGTGGCGGTGTGGTCGTCGGCCATCTGTTGTACAGCGTTCTTTTCTGGACGCTGCCTGCAGTCTGGCAACGTACGTAATGTTTACACGGCTGTAACGCAGACCTGTATCCACCCCTAATGTATGTTCGTTTGGAGTAATCGGTCTATCATGCATATATTCTTTTCACCCATTAACTGTTTTGCTTAACAAAATTTAGATATATATATATTTTGATTCAGTGTAATGATTTATTGGGGGGGGGGGGGGGGGGCGGGAGTGGCAGGTCTCCGCGGGTAGGCGACTCAGCTTGTCGAATAGGGTTGTAGTCCACATAAGCCTATTAGTCTAGTCGGAAGACGGGGTTACCGTGCACCCCGTGAAATATACTTTTAATTGGCATCACTAGATCGGAAAAAATACGCAGAAAACGGTTTGCTATGTTAACAAGTCAGCAAAATGTCCCACATATCATTTTATGCAAATTAATGCCGCCATTATTGAAAAATGCAATTTTTACTATATCTATGCCAATATCTGACTAAATAATGTGTATAGACCCATGTTTTGAGGGTCAGCGACCATAATAAAACAATTTTTGACATGATCACATGTGTCTGTGACAGACTAATATGCAAATTAGTGCCGCCATTATTGAAAAATCAATTTTTCTCTATATATCGGCCAATATTGCACATAACTGCAAAAATAAGGTGTCCAAAACCATGTTTTCAGGGTTTACGATTTAACTACGAATGCCCCTGGCATGTTATGCAAATGTTGAAGTGCCAGCAAGCCCGATTATATGCTTTTTCGCTGTATCTCAGACAATATTGCAGGTAACTTGAAAGGGTTTTGAGGACATCTACTTACGAAATCGTCTTGTTTTTACGATCAAAGGTTAACATGGGGATCAATTCAGGGTATTGTGAATAACGAAATTCCATTAAGTTTATTAACCAACTCATTTATTGATATAGGTAAAGAATGATCTTTTCTGAGCTGCCGCGCCTCAACCTCTCATGGACGTCAACATGATAATTGTTAGAATGTCATTCACTATCGCTTCCACTAAAATCGTCATCAAATTCAAACTCCTCCTCGGCTTCATCCTCCTCCTCGTCTACCTCTTAACTAACACCAGTGTCCAGGAGACCAAACCAGTGAGTTTGGTAGCTCAGGACCGTAGGACCACACCGGTTCCAACAGTCCAACCTCAGTCCTTATCCACCCTTGTTCATCATCGTAGGGTTTCGGTTTTTCTAGGATGGATTCGCTAGCACGTTTATACAAGGCTACGCGGTGGTTCTCCCTCTTGACGTGTAGCTTCAAAGCAGAGTGGTAGGGAGCAAGGCGGGCCAGGTCGACCTTAGACTTGGAAGTGTCTTGTCCTTACCCACCATCTTGCACAGGATTTTGGTACGGGCGACGTCCACCGAAGATTCGCGATTCCGTCCGTATGTCAGGCAGGTGAACTCTTCCAACTGCTTCTTCACGTAACATTCGAGGTTCCGTTCCTCACTAAGTTTTATGAACGCGTTATGAAACCGTGGATTCCCCTCCAGCTTTTTCAAGGGACCCACCTTCCCCTTCCCATTGAAGGCACTTCGAACAAAGCCGCCATTCTGGACTACCTCCTGGAAGACACAACCCCAGAAGATCTGCCATACCCCACGGACGCCATGTTCATCCAAGACGGCAAGGCACTGCTCCATACCCTTACCAATCTCCCCCCGACTTGGGGTGAGATATGCCTACATGTTCTTGATAAGATGGTGGCTAAGAAGCACTTCTTGTTCACGACTGACAGTTACCATCCACAGTCTATCAAAGCCCAGGAAAGGTTGAGGTGCAGGAGTTCAGAGAAGATTATTCTGGCTGGACCAACGACAAGGAAACCATATGACTTCAAGATGTTCCTTGCAAATGACGACAAGAAGAAGCAGCTCTGCCAGCTCCTGCTGCGAGTATGGAGTGGTCGACAGGCAGCTTCAAGGCGGGAGAGAACCGAGATGGCTGTGCTGATCGTAGAAGGGAAAGCCCATCAACTCGTCTCATCGAACGGCGGAGTGAGTTGAAAGTCCATATTATTATTAGTAGTATTATTATTACTACATAAATATTGAAATATTATTATATATCAGATCGATTTCACTCTTTCTATTATGATCTCAGCTTTCAAACCTCAGTAGTCTTTTGTGTTACAGGTCAAGGTGCGTGAAATCGCCACAATCTACAGCAACCAAGAGGAGACGGACACGAGAGTGGCGCTGAACCTCCATCACGCCGCCGCATTTGGTTACAAGAACGCAGTAGTCAGAACCCCTGACGCAGATATCTTCATGATTTTACTTTACCAAGCTCACGCTATCAAGCTGACTGTATACCTCGATACGGGGTCAGGGAAACATCGACAGCTAATCAACCTCTCTGATCTCGCAGTATCCCTTGGAGAAAACTACTGTGCGACTCTTCTTGGGATATATGTATTCAGTGGAGAAGACTGCACCAGTGCTTTCAAAGGGAAGGGGAAGATGGGTCCCTTGAAAAAGCTGGATAAGAATCCAAGGTTTCATAACGCGTTCATGAAAGATGAGCATGGGTGGATAAGGACTGAGGATGGACTGTTGGAACCGGCGTGGCACTGCGGTCCTGTGTTACCAAACTCACTGATTGATCTCCTGGACACTGGTGATAGTGAAGAGGTAGACGAGGAGGAGGAGGAAGCAGAGGAGGAGTTTGACTTTGATGACGATTTTAGTGGCTTTAGAATGACATTCTAACAATTATCCTGTTGACGTCCATGAGAGGTTGAGGCGCGGCAGCTCAGAAAATATAATTGTTTACCTATATCAATAAATTAGTTGGTTAATGAACTTAATGGAATTTCGTTATTCACAATATCATGTATTGATCCCCAGGTTAACATTTGGTTGTAAAACAAGACGATTTCATAAGTAGATGCCCTGAAAAACCCTCTCAAGTTACCTGCAATATTGGCTGAGATACAGCGAAAAGAAGCATATATTCGGGCTTGCTGACACTTTAGAATTTGCACAGCATGCCAGGGACATACGTAGCTAAAGCAGGGATGGCCTCTTAATGATCGTCGACCCTGAAAACATGGTTTTGGACACTTTATTTGTGCAGTTATGTGCAATATTGGCCGACATAAAGTGAAAAATAGATTTTTCAATAATGGCGGCACTAATTTGCATATTAGTCTGTCACAGAAATATGTGATCATGTCAAAAATTGTTTTATTATGGTCGCTCACCCTCAAAACATGGGTCTATACACATTATTTAGTCAAATATCTGCAATATTGGCTGAGATATAGTGAAAAATTGATTTTTCAATAATGGCGGCACTAATTTGCATAAAAATCATACGTGGGACATTTTGCTGACTTGTTAACCTAGCAAACCGTGTTCTACGAATTTATTTCCGATCTAGTGATACCAATTAAACGTATATTTCACGGGGTGCACGGTACCCCCCTCTTCCGACTAGACTATATGGCACATTCGAGAATTAGGCAGCGTCTTTCATCGTGTTCTCTCCCAAATTGACATTTCCTACCCGCTGCCAGAGCTGTTGCTCTGACCATGGAGCAGGCGTCATATTTAGTCGGTACCAGCACAGTATAAACAGCACAGCGTAACAATTGTGTCATTATATTGAACCCATAGGGAGTTCTTTTTTGTAATGAGATTAGTAAGGCTTCCAACAGAAAAGAGACACACTTCTAAGTGTCAAGGAGATATTAATTGTAGTCTGATAACAATACGTAATATGTAATTTTGTTGAGACACCGCCAATATGAGCCTAACGCTTCGTTCCGCTGACTAAGAAACCCTTACCCTCTTTGATATGACGTAGATGAACCCCAAGGGTAATGGGAACTGTGAAGTTTATACTAGATACTACATTATATTATGTCATGTCATTATTATGAAAACCGTTATCATGTAATTGTCTTCCTTTGTAGATATTCCCGCTGTCAACCAGTAGCGACGGTTCCTTGATGCTCGCGCGAAACACGTGCCTCGATAGACGAGGGTGTACCCTCTCCACTGCACCGCTACTGCAGGGATTGGGAAAGAGCACGTGGGAAGGATCATTGATGAAGACGGAGACACTGTAGTGGGGCGGATATGTGGAAAATATCAGAGGGATTGTGGGTTTGGTGGTAAAAGCACCAACATTGGCACAGTTGATGCTAAAGAGGTACTAAACGATTTTAGATATAGTGCCAAGCTCAATGTATGCCCTGGTGTCCATAAAATGACCAAAATCCAAGATGGCCACCAATCGAAGTGTGGACATTTAGAAAAGGCGTTATCTTCATTAGTAATTGACATAAAAAGATGAATGAAGTGTCTATTTCTATGTTTTCAGGTATGGGGATTCCAACGCAACCACCATTTGAATGGTAAAATGTTACACAAAAATACATTTACAAGAAAAATGTGTAAAATATGGTCGTAAAAAGGCAAAATAAAAAAAAATGGTGAAAATACACAGACTCGACTCACTGCTAAAAGCCACCAATAGACTATCGCCAGAGCTGCTCTGGCAATAAGGATTTTTTTCGCCCTTATTGCCAGAGCTGCTCTGGCAATAAGGGCGAAAAAAATTCTTATTGCCAGAGCAGAAAGCAATGCGCCCCTAGCGGATTTTCAGTGCAAATCTCAGAGCAGCTCTGGCTATAAGAAAAGATTTTTTTTTATTGCCAGAGCAGAAACCGAATGATGGAAATGTGCATGCGCGACCGGTTGGCGATGTGTTTAGCGAACATATGTCGACATAGTGATTGTTTCAGATACACATGACGCCTTGGTATCGTTTTTTGACTGATTTAGGCGATCGTAGCGTGGAAACTGTGATAATATAAATCCGCAGAGCTGCTCTGGCAATAAGGGCGAAAACAATTCTTATTGCCAGAGCAGAAACGGATGCGCCCCTAGCGGATTTTCAGTGCAAATCTCAGAGCAGCTTTTTCGCTCCATGACTGGAGCACACGCACACGCACACGACGCACACGACGCACACGACGACAACCCTCACGAACTATTCATCAGTGAAATACAACGCATCTTCCAATACGGAATGAAGGACATACTAGAAACAATATCTGAGCTAGACATGGACGTGCTGAGTAGCATCCATAACACTCTTGCTAATATGGCTAAAACCGATTTCCCTAAATTCAAAGATCGCCGAGCCGTTCAAAGGACAGTAGCTCACACAGCGGCTAAAGACATATGGTTTCTTGGATTCAGCATATCCAATCAAACTCCATCAAAAGAATTAGAAAAGATCCTCAAAGACAACATTTCAGAAACAGATGTGACTACAACCCATGCTGAACAACCACATCATGTCATAGCTCAAATAGAAGTATTAATTCAAACGATGAACACTTTTGATACAAAAATGAAGGCGCTTAAAACCCAAGTAAATATCCTTCAGAATGACAATGCACTGCTCCACACACAATTAGCAGCAAATGCGACCAACAACCAGAGTGTCACTACTGTGTTGCTAAGTGCTGAAGACGGTACTACGGAACTAACGCCAGCGGTTGTCCCTTCGTGTACTGAGCCAACAAGCGAATCGGACGGAGAGAACTTTCAGATACAAAGACACCAACGCAAAAAGCTCAACAAAAAGGCAAAACGTGATCGAAGAAAAGTGAAGCATGTACAACCAGAATCCCAGCTGCAGGAACAGCAAAGCAAACTGCTCAAAGAGAACAACAAATGTAGCCTTACAACTTACACCGCGATCGCTAAGCAAACCATGGCCCAGGCTGCACTTAGCCATTTGAAGTCTGCACCGCAATGTCAGCAGACAGCAGCTCATACCACAGACAGCGATACTACACACATATTCATAAGTGGTGCACACTGCGACACGGACGAGGCGCAGTTGAAAGCCCACCTAGACGAAATGAATGTTACTGGCTGCATCGTCAAGGATGTGTCCTCAAAGAACCAACATCGTGATTGGAAATCGTACAAAGTGACAGCGCCATCGCACCACGCTAAACAAATTCTCTCCCGGGATAACTGGCCTGATGGCATACGAGTGAGACCATTGTAAGGGTGTAGAATGTAGTTGTAGTATAAATGTGTAGCATTATTATTGTAATACAAATACAGTGGTACAGGTTCACAAACGGCTAGAGCGGCCGCTATTACTTCCTGATTAGTGTAGCCTTCCTGACAGGGAGTAGCGCGTCATCGGTCGGGTCATGTGGGAGGAACGCGTCATCTGTCAGGCCAGACTTTAAACGCCTGCCTGCGGCTGACCCACGCAGATGGACAGCGACGTAGACAGCGGCCGGTCACCTATATAGTTCAGAGTTGACAGGACTAAGTGTAGCGTGTGGAGGGAATCACTAGGTATGTTAATTATATCACAAATGTTATGAATGTAACTAGTTTGAGTAATCACAAATGTTATGAATATAACTAGTTTAACTGATGTTATGGTTATTAGTGTATTTGTATTAGACTTTGTAAACGGTGTGTTTAATATATCATGCGATGCGTTTCTCTAGTATTTGTAAACGGCGTGTTGATATATTCCTTATAATAGTCTGTGTAGATGATAATAGTCTATGAATGATGTTGAGATAACTGCGTTCGTGTACTACGTGTACTACGTCCATATATATATATATATATATATATATATATATATATATATATATATATATATATATATATATATATATATATATATATATATATATATATATATATATATATACCCTATGTAACATTAGTTTTATTGTTACAGGTGTCAATTACGTCAATTACGGTGTCAATTACGTCAATAAATAAACAGTCTCATATCGTCTTTTGTGAGTCTGTTGTTCAACAACACGATCCCTTACAATTGGTGGCAGCGCGTGGGATCCGTTGAACAGAGAGCGGTAATTGACACCTAGTGGTAACTAGGAAAACGGACGGTCATCGGCGTCGTGCGTCTGGCCAGAATCGCCCTGGGTCAGCTGAGGACAAGGGGTCGGGCTGCAGTCGGGTTAATATCCGTGTCGAGCGGGAGAGACGGCGGGAGACCCGAGACGGTGGCCGGAGTGACAGGGTTCGCGCAAGGACAAGGGATGCGACGGGCGCACACATAGAAGACGGAGGCGGCATCAAGGACACTACTGCGCGCGTGGCTGAATAAAATCGTCTTGAGGTCAGCACCGGGGCAACATCCGCTGGCAAGACGGTGCCGGTTACTGCCTGATTGACAGGACGGTGAGCGTAGCCGGCAGTGCGACGCTGTGGTGAGACGCTGCAGTGACATTTGATAACCCAGCTATCTCACTGTATGTTCGCTTGATTTACTAGTTTGATTGTGCATGCTTCTGTTCGCTTGTTTTACTTGTCCAACTGTGCATGTGTCTAGCTTGTGTTCACATGTGATAGCATATTAGCATTTCGTATTTATATGCTAGTATTGTACGTGGCTATATATAAAACATGGCAAGTAATGACCGTGTACGCGAGTTAGAGGAAGAGCTACGACAGAAACAGGCGGCTCTCGATGCAGCTACGGCGGCAGCGACCGCTGCTGCGCAGTCGCAGACGGTGGTAATGAGAAGAGAATTTCGCCTGGCGAAATTTAGCGGGGACGGCGAACCAGAGATAGACGAGTGGGCCGCGGACGTTGAACGGGCTTTGGCCGCTGCTCGACTGAGCCCCGATGAACAAGTCGTGTTCGTCTTAGAACATATCACTGGCACAGCGAAGCGGGAAATCAGGCTTCGCCCCAGCTATTTGACGAGCACTGTTTCCCAGATTCTGGACATCCTCAAAACCCGGTTTGGCGCCGTAACAGGGCCGTACGAAGATGTCATCGAATCCTTCTTCGGGAGGAAACAAGGGCCTCGGGAAACTTTGCAGGAGTTTTCGCTAGCACTGGCTGCAATGATGGAGCGTGTGAAGCTGGAGGACTCGGGCATGGCCGCCACTGCAGACAGCCTACTAAAGAAGCGGTTCGTAGCTGGCATGCGCGACCAAACGCATGCACCGCTCCTGAAGACACTGATGGCCGATAATCCAAGGGCGAGCTTTTGGGAGTTCCGGGAGACTGCTATCCATACCCTGGGTGGATATCAGATGTCACACCCCTCCATCAGGGAAGCGGTGGTGCAGCAACAACACCAAACAAGAAGAGTGACGGAGGAGGACGTGTCACTGAAGGACGTGATGCGGTTGCTCAAGAAACAACAGGAGCAACTGGATTCACTGTTGGAGGATCGCAAACGTCAGCGACCAGCGACCACTACATTTCGGGGACGATGCTATGATTGTGGTGTGGTCGGCCACAAGAGAGGGTCGAGAGACTGCGTTAAAGCGAAGAAGCTTCTCGACAAAAATTAGGCGTTAAACTAGCATCGCCCACAGTGGAGAGCCAAACTGTGGGTCGGCGTGAGGAAGGCTCAATCAAGGACAAGAGTACGGTACTGCAAAAGGCTGTAGGGAAGTGTCCGCAGGTTGTCGCCAAAATTGCAGGTGTGAATGTGGCTTGCTTGGTAGACTCGGGGTCGGAGGTATCGACAGTGACAGAAGGGTTCTTCCGCCGTCACCTGGAGGAGAATGTCAACCGACCGATGGATACGTCATCATGGATTGCGATAACATCAACCCAAGGGCTGCCAGTGCCGTATGTCGGATTCGTCGAGGCCGACCTCTTGATAAGTGGACAGAGACTTCCAGGCATGGGGTTTTTCGTCGTGAAAGACCCCACCGACCATAAGATGGCTCAGAGGAAGAGGGACGTACCAGGACTGATTGGCAGCAACATTTTGCGTCGTCTGGCAGATATACGACGCACCCAACCGAGCAGTAATAACGATACAAGAGGAGGAGCCATTACTGATCTGGTCCTGGAGATGTCAGAGCAACGAACTACCAAATCTCAAAGGAAATGTAGCTTCGTGAAGACGGGTAGGAAGGAGTCCCTACATCTACCTGCCACGGCAGCCAGAGTCGTGTGGGGAACGACGTGTTTAGACCACAACAACAAGACAGTGTTGGTGGAACAAGTACATGGCGCCCTACCAGGAGATGTCGTTTTGTTAGCATGCTGTGCGCATGTGACGTCAGGCGTTGTGCCGATGCTACTGGTCAACATTGGTATGCAAGACGCTTGGATTAGCCCTAAGTGTCGCATTGGAATAGCCACTCCTATCGAATCGATAGACAGCGATTATGACTGTGTTAAGCTGACGTCGGAGGGGATCATCATTAGTCCAAGGGAGAACAAGAAGGTGAATCCTGATCTACAGGCAGTCTTGAAGGAGGCAGTCTCGCGATGCGATGAACTGAGGCCGCATAAACGCTCCAGCTTCCTCGATTTTCTCACTCGAAATCAGGATGTCTTCAGAACGGAGGGCAATGACGGTGAATGCAAGACGGTCGAGCATGAAATCTACGATGATGGTGTGCCTGTCAGGTTACCTCCTCGACGGATACCACCAAATTTGTGGACAGAGGTCAAAGCACATCTCGACAAGTTAATGGCCAAGAATTTCATTCGAAAGAGTTGTAGTCCATATGCAGCAGCACTGATTGTCGCCAGGAAGAAGGACGGATCACTGCGACTGTGTGTCGATTATCGGGGGCTGAATGCTCGCACACACAAAGATGCTTTTCCCCTCCCGAGGATTGAAGAAGCACTGGATGCTCTTAAAGGAGCTAAGTTCTTCTCCACTATTGATCTGGCAGACAGCTACCATCAGATCAGAGTCGCAGAGAAGGACATACACAAGACGGCCTTCAGAGCTGGCACTGGCGGGCTGTACGAGTTTACTCGTATGAGCTTTGGGTTGTGCAATGCTCCGGCTACATTCCAGCGTCTTATGACTACAGTTCTAGGAGACGAGAACTACTCATCGTTACTGATATATCTTGACGATATATTGGTGTTCTCACAAACATATGAAGAGATGCTGCAGAGACTGGACATGGTGTTCACACGGTTGAGGGAACACGGACTCCGAGTGAACCCAAACAAATGCCAGTTCTTTCGGAAAGAAGTAAACTATCTTGGACATGTTGTATCAGCCGAGGGTGTAGCGACGGATCCAGACAAGATATCAGCTATAGTTAACTGGGATACACCGACAACAGCGAAGGAGCTACAGTCATTCATGGGCTTGGCTGGATACTACCGTCGCTTCGTGCCAGGGTTCTCCCAGATCGCGGCGCCACTGCATCGTCTCACCACCACGTCGACTTCTAAGCGGAAGAAGAAGCGCAAAACAACGGAACCAGCAGACAGTCGAAGTTTCGCGGAAAAATGGGACGAAGAAGCAGAACGCGCCTTTCAAGAGTTGAAAACTCGCCTCACGTCCAGTCCTATACTTGGCTACCCAGATTTCGCACGCCCTTTCATTGTAGAGACAGACGCCAGCCATCACGGTATTGGCGCTGTGTTGTCTCAAGACAAGGACGGCATGCGGAAGGTCATTGCGTATGCCAGCCGAGGACTGCGTCCGACTGAGCGGAACATGGAGAATTATAGCACCATGAAGTTGGAGCTTCTGGCTCTGAAGTGGGCAGTTACGGACAAGTTCAGGGATTACCTGTTGGGGTCAACCTTCACGGTCTTCACAGATAATAATCCTCTGACTTACTTGAAAACTGCGAAACTTGGTGCTGTCGAGCTTCGGTGGGCAGCCCAGCTAGCCGACTTTGAGTTTGACATTATCCACCGCACGGGGAAGTCAAATGCAAATGCCGATGCGCTAAGCCGGAGAGGGACTATAGGCGATGTAAGGGAACAGTTTCGACTACCTGAGCCTACGGTCATACCATTGGAGATACGTGAGAGCTATACAGTGCTTGTGTCAACAGAGTCCGCTAATCTGGAGGAAGAGCCAACTGCTTCATCGCTAACCCTTCCTTCCTACACATCGGACGACTTGGCGAAACTCCAATCACAGGATCGGGTGTTATCGCGTGTCAAGTATTGGTGCTCCACTGGCAACAGACCAAGCATTTACGCACTGAAGAGGGAGCCAGATCATGTACGCAAGATTCTGCGGTACTGGGACACGCTGGAGGAGGCAGGAGGCGTGCTCTGTCGTCGCAACCGAGGGGAGTTCGGCGACAGTCACCTACAGATTCTCCTCCCTGAGCGCCTGCGTGATACAGTGTTGGAGAGTCTCCACGATATGGCGGGACACCAGGGCTCCGAGCGGACGCTCGCCCTAGTCAGAAGGAGGTGTTACTGGCCAGGTATGACAAATGACGTCACCAACTACTGTCGCCGGTGCGAGAGATGTGTCATTGCCAAAGCCCCCTTGCCGAAGGTGCGACCACCAATTGGTAGCTTGATCGCGTCTCGACCTCTCCAAATTCTAGCAGTTGATTACAGTAAGCTGGATAAGGCGAGTGACGGACGGGAAGATGTCCTCGTGATGACAGATGTATTTACGAAGTACAGTATCGCTGTTCCGACGAGGGATCAGTCCGCCACTACAACTGCTAAAGTCTTGGTAAAAGAGTGGTTTAGCAAATTTGGCGTGCCATACCAGCTACACAGCGACCAAGGTCGGAGCTTCGAAGCCGCAATCATCCACCAACTTTGCAAATTGTACGATATTCGCAAGTCCAAGACTACAGCATATCACCCGGAGGGGAATTCCCAGTGCGAGAGGTTTAACAGGACTCTTCACAATCTATTGAGAACGCTTCCTCCAGAAGAGAAGAGGAAGTGGCCAGATCGTCTCCCTACTCTCCTGTATGCATACAACTGCACACCGCATTCTTCGACGGGATTTTCACCTTATCAGCTGATGTTTGGACGTCAACCACGTCTGCCAGTCGATCATCTGTTGAACGTCCACGACGAAGAGGGAGATGATGGTGGCTGTAGTATGGGAGAGTGGGTTGAAGCGCATCAGAAACATCTCGCAATGGCATTTCACATGGCGGCAAGGAATACAGAAGCTGCAGCAGAGGCAAGGCAGGCACACTACAACAAGACTGCCAGAGACAACCCAATTCCGGTGGGAGCTACAGTCTTGAAGAAGAGGCATCATCTTGGGCGACACAAAATCCAAGATGACTGGGATGCTACTCCATATATTGTAGTTGCAAGACCAGACTTTAATGTCTACACGGTGCAATTGTCAGATGGCTCCGGGCCATCAAAGAATGTCACCAGGCGGGAACTGCAACTGATCGACACTGGACCAGTCACCGACGTGGAGGAGACCGACTCTGCATCAGACGACGAGGGCCACATGATTGCGATGAGTGTAACCCCACCCGCTAACCTGCCAGCAACCACACATCACGACGTCGTTTGCGATGCCGGTCGACTTGAAGATTCCATCGAGACCATGCCAAGGCGGTCGACGAGATCGACCAAGGGGCAACATTCTAACCGCGAGCATCTGCCAAAGTCCGTTCTGTCCGGCACTACAGCTGAGGCCATGGTGAACACGTTAGCACACCAACATTCGCCTCCAACATTTGAAGATATGGGGCGGGCAATGGCAGCACTTGGTGCTAGCCTTGGTCAGATTTTGCAGGACAGTTGGCTCAAGGTCAATGTCCAGGGAACACCCTAGTTTGTTTAACGTTATTAGTAAATCGTCAATATATTACACTATATATGTAGCGTTAAGATTGCTAGATAGATAGGTAGATACATCCGATGTAAATCACCGGGACGGTGATTCGTTAGAGGAGGGATGTGTGTAAGGGTGTAGAATGTAGTTGTAGTATAAATGTGTAGCATTATTATTGTAATACAAATACAGTGGTACAGGTTCACAAACGGCTAGAGCGGCCGCTATTACTTCCTGATTAGTGTAGCCTTCCTGACAGGGAGTAGCGCGTCATCGGTCGGGTCATGTGGGAGGAACGCGTCATCTGTCAGGCCAGACTTTAAACGCCTGCCTGCGGCTGACCCACGCAGATGGACAGCGACGTAGACAGCGGCCGGTCACCTATATAGTTCAGAGTTGACAGGACTAAGTGTAGCGTGTGGAGGGAACCACTAGGTATGTTAATTATATCACAAATGTTATGAATGTAACTAGTTTGAGTAATCACAAATGTTATGAATATAACTAGTTTAACTGATGTTATGGTTATTAGTGTATTTGTATTAGACTTTGTAAACGGTGTGTTTAATATATCATGCGATGCGTTTCTCTAGTATTTGTAAACGGCGTGTTGATATATTCCTTATAATAGTCTGTGTAGATGATAATAGTCTATGAATGATGTTGAGATAACTGCGTTCGTGTACTACGTGTACTACGTCCATATATATATATATATATATATATATATATATATATATATATATATATATATATATATATATATATATATACCCTATGTAACATTAGTTTTATTGTTACAGGTGTCAATTACGTCAATTACGGTGTCAATTACGTCAATAAATAAACAGTCTCATATCGTCTTTTGTGAGTCTGTTGTTCAACAACACGATCCCTTACACCATTCTACCCAAGTCGAAGGAATCAGCCCTTTCAGCTCAAGCGCCCATCACGTGACAACAACTGTAACGAAGAACAACGACACGGTCACAACCAATACGGCCAGCGCAAACGCAGAAACAACACACACACCCAAAGACAAAGCCAGCCATGGGCTAGACGAGACAGATTGTCTCACTATGACCAACAGGACTATCACAGAAGACGCGGTGAATATGACCTGCAAGATGACTACGAACAATGGGATGACTGCAACCAGCAGGAATACTACGGACAACGACAATACGACAACAGGTCACACGACAACAGCAGATGGTGAAACTGTCAATCCCAACACTAACACTTTTACGACCCTTAAACACATCGGTCTCAATGCTAAAGGTTTCAAGCAATCTTCGTTATATATCGCTGAACTGCTGTCTGATGCTGACACTGTTGGTATTAGTGAGACTTGGCTGAGACCAGGAGAACTGTGCATTATCAAGTCTACACTAATGAACACGCCAGCCCTGAATGTTCTTAACGATGAAGACATCGTAATATTTGCAAAGTCTGGCATGCCTACAACAGATCCCTGCTATGTTGGCAGACCTTATGGTGGTGTCGCTGTGGCCTGTAAACACAGGAAGAACATGCAATACACTGAACTGGATATTATGAGCGACAGGATTATTGGCGTAAAAGTGTGCAACAACTCAGATATTGTTGAAATCGTCTTATGTGTCTATATGCCATTTTACAACGGGGAGGCTCACCAGACCGACTGCTATGCTGAAACAATTGATGTGTTACAGAGTGTGATAGAACAGTTTGGAGCCATATGCCCGATACACATAATTGGTGATCTCAATGCTCAATTACCAAAACGACGTCTGTTACATAGACGTTGGTACAGGTTACCCGGATTTAACACACACTCGAGTATACTCTATGATTTTATAAATGACAATGATTTGTGTGTCGCTGACTTCACCGATCCACAACACGTACAATATACATATTTTTGTGATTCGACAGCCACTTACACATGGATAGATCACTGCCTGACCACATCTCAGAACATTGTGAGCTGCAACATTATACCGCGACATGCTGATAACGTAAGCGATCACTTGCCCCTCTGCCTACAGACCAGAGTTCTCAACGAACAGTGTCAACCCACGGTGTTATCAACTGATGTCCCGCACAGTGTCACATGCAGATGGGATAACCTAGAGTGTACCAACACGTATCACGATATCCTTCACAGCAAGCTATCGACTATGCATATTCTGACGTGTGATGCTAATGATGACAGTGATGCCGTACAGGGGCTCGTCGATTCCTATGTTGTGCAACTGAACGATGCTATGCACGACGCTGTGATAGAAGCAGGGTGCAAACAGAAACACTGCAACAAATCAAAAACATATTGGTGCCCTGAACTCAGCCACCTACGAGACCGTAAACGGTTCTGGTGGCGACTTTGGAATGACAATGATAGACCTCGTGTCGGGGCAGTGTATGAAACGTACAAATATATCAAAAAGGTGTTCCGACGTAGAATTCGGCAGTGCGTAGATCGCTCAGTGAACAATAAATACCAGAAACTTAATGTTATGTTACAGAACAGGAAACTGTCTGCATTCTGGAATGTAATCAAACAGCGAAGAATTACAAAAGTTAAATCATCTCTATGTGCCACATATTTTGGTGAATTCTATGGTGATGTTATGCAAGCCTTACCAGAATGTACTGTTGAACAAACTCATGACAAACATATGGTAGAGCAATATTATAGTGATAATTGTTATTTGATGGGCACACCTGAGGTACATCAGGATCAAGTCGCCATGCTTATATCCAAACTTAGTAAAAATAAATCACCGGGACTCGATGGTATAACTGCTGAACATCTTATTTATGGCAAATCATCGTTACTGTGTTCACTGCTTGCATCACTGTACACTATTATACTATCCAGGGCATGCGTACCTACATTATTCACTACTGGTTTAATTGTTCCCATACTAAAGAAATCTACACTTAACGCGAACATTGCAAAGAATTATCGGCCAATTACTCTAAGCTCTATACATACTAAGATGGTAGAAGCACTGATCTTACCAGATACTGATTTATCTGACACTCAGTTTGGATTCCGCGAGAACCGAGGTACAGCATTTGCATGCAACTTACTAAATGATATTACATCTTATTTTAAATCGCAAAACAGCCCTGTGTTCGTAGCCGCCCTTGATGCAGAAAAATGTTTTGACTCTATATGTCACGTGTCACTGTTTCTAAAGTTAATTCATGTTTTACCTGTATATGAGTGGTTACTATTGTATAACTGGTATGATAAGCTGAATGCTGTAGTCAAGTGGAACGGTTCATATAGTAAACCGTTTGATGTAACACGTGGTACACGACAAGGAAGCGTTCTCTCGCCGTATCTGTTTAACATTTTTATTAATCAACTTTTATTAGACTTGAATAACTGTAACGCAGGCGTCAGAATAGGTGATACACTGTACAATTCTATGGCTTACGCCGACGATATTACTCTATTCTCAACTAATGTTCAAGATCTACAGAACCTAATTGATGTATGTGATGTATGTATGTATAGTAAAAGGTGGAAATTCAAATTTGGGGTTGAAAAATCGAAATGCATGATTGTTGGAAAGTGTCCGTTATACCAAGACCCAAAGTGGAGGCTTGGTAACAAATGTCTATGTAATGAAGAATCGCTTAATATACTTGGTAACGTGTTTAATCAGGGTGGTAACAATGCCAGCCATGTCACCAACATACTAACAAAATGCAGACAGTCATTTTATGGGCTTGGTAATGCCGGTATGTTATACCCAGGAGCCACTCCTGGTGTTCAAGCGTATCTTTATACATGTATATGTCAACCAACGTTAACATACGGTTTAGAGTGTATGCGTCGACTTGAATCTGCACAGGGTAAATTAATTAAACAAAGTCTTGGATTAAGCAAACTATCCCACAACACAGCCTTACTTAAAGCACTAAATATTGAAAAGATCGAAGATATTGTAAATAGAAATGTTTTATCCTTGTATAGTAGAATATTTAAAGTGGAAAGTCCAGCGCGTCGACTGATGCAGCACTTACTGTCTCGTTTTATATGTTATGGTGAAACGGTACCTGGAACCCTGTTGTATAGAGTAGTATCTATGGGCGAGTCACCCAGTAAACGAGCCTTTAATTATCAACATGTACCCCAAAGTAGTGCGACAAATGATGGTCTTGTTGACTCGATTAGACACCTTTTATTTACTGATAATTTTAACAGGCCATATTCACATGAACATCTTTTAGTTCATCTCTTAACCACTGCACTCTAATATATTACGCGTCTCTTTATTTTAACTGATATACACAATATACACTGAATTTTACATATTATACCATGCCACTGTATGTATTGTTGCTATTTATTTTATTTTATCAGGTTTTTATTCTCCACCGTGTGTCTTTTATATGTGATTGCACGTATGAATATGTATGTAATGTTTCTTCTCCGGCAACGGAGGCTGAATAAATAATAATAAGAAAAGAAAAATTTCTTATTGCCAGAGCAGAAACCGAATGATGGTAATGTGCATGCGCGACCGGTTGGCGATGTGTTTAGCGAACATATGTCGACATAATGATTGTTTCAGATACACATGATGCCTTGGTATCGTTTTTTGACTGATTTAGGCGATCGTAGCGTGGAAACTGTGATAATATAAATCCGCAGAGCTGCTCTGGCAATAAGGGCGAAAAAAATTCTTATTGCCAGAGCAGAAACGGATGCGCCCCTAGCGGATTTTCAGTGCAAATCTCAGAGCAGCTCTGGCTATAAGAAAAGAAAAATTTCTTATTGCCAGAGCAGAAATCGAATTATGGTAATTTGCATGCGCGTCCGGTTGGCGATATGTTTAGCGAACACATGTCGACATAGTGATTGTTTCAGATACACATGACGCCTTGGTATCGTTTTTTGACTGATTTAGGCGATCGTAGCTGGGAAACTGCGATAAGATCGACCCGCAGAGCTGCTCTGGCAATAAGGGCGAACAAAATCTTATTGCCAGAGCAGACATTTATTGATGGTAATGTACAAGCGACTCCGTTTGGCGATATGTTTAGTGACATAGTAATTATTTGTATGTATGTATGTATGTATGTATGTATGTATGTATGTATGTATGTATGTATGTATGTATGTATGTATGTATGTATGTATGTATGTATGTATGTATGTATGTATGTATGTATGTATGTATGTATGTATGTAGAGTAAGGTGGGGCATAGCGCACAGGGTGGGGCATAGCGCCCATACCTCTATTTTGGCGAATATTGCTTTTTGTGGCTCCATATAGCGACCAAATGATTCCTTTCTGCATCCCGACGCCACGTAAGCGTGCTTTTGCTGAATATAATCGAGCGCGATGTAAGTATATCTCTTTTACTGTTTCATGGTCATTTGTTATAAAATCGCTTCCATGTTCATGAATAAAATGACGCTAAATAGCTACGAACTTTTAAAAACTTCGCATAGCTTTCTAAGCTATGTCATATAACCTACATTTCCATGGCCTCAGATACGGCGAGCGATAACAGACAATGTCATAAATGACAAATCCTCGGAGTGGTCGCCGATGGGGCATAGCGCCACCTGTGCATTGGGGCAAAGCGCACATCCCTGTGCGCTATGCCCCATGCGTACGTTGGTATAAACATATAATTGTGTATTCATTTTAGATGGCATATCGTTCTGTAAATACAATATAAATTATATATATATATATATATATATATATATATATATATATATATATATATGTGTGTGTGTGTGTGTGTGTGTGTGTGTGTTTGTGTGCGAGCGCGTGTGTGCGTTCGTGCGTGTGTAAGTGTAAGTGTAAGTGTAAGTGTAAGTGTGTGTTTGAGTTTAGCACACACACTGAAACACACACACGAAATATGATGTATACAATAATGTTTGCCTGTTAACTTTATTAGTATAATTAACTTGTTACATGTTCTTTTGATAGTTATATGGCTAACTGACAGCATTTATATTTTAGATTGAGAAACTATGGTTCGGAAGTATAAAAGAAAAACTACGCAGGGGAGTTACGGATCTGACCGATTGTCGTTGGCTGTAGCGGCTGTCCGTGAAGGACAGAGCATTCGTGGTGCTGGGGCAGATTATGGAATCCCGAGGCGAACCCTAATACGCCACTGCTCTGGCAATGTACGTCGACCTGGTGTTGTCGCGATGGGCAGCAAGCGTTGCGTGTTTTCAAGCGCCTTTGAAGTGGAATTAGTACAGTACGCGAAGGAGATGCCCAAGAAGATGTACGGGTTGACAACGATCGACGTCAGGCGTTTGGCATACGCTGTTGCGGCGAAATTGGGGGTACATCATCAATTTGATGATGGGCGTGGACTAGCCGGAAAAGACTGGTTGTCTAACTTCATGAGGCGCCACCCAGAGTTATCGATTCGTGTACCGATCTCTACTAGCCTGGCCCGCATAGAAGGTTTCAACCGCGAAGCAGTTAAGGCGTTTTTTTGCGTTGTACAAAGACGTCTTGAAAGAAGGGGATCACAGAGCTACTGCCATTTGGAACTGTGACGAAACAGGCTTCACGACGGTGACGAAGGCGGCGAAAGTCTTGTGTCAAACAGGAACGAGGCAGGTGCGAAAGGTTTCAAGCGGTGAGCGTGGAAAGAATATCACCGCGCTGTGCTGTGTCAGTGCTGCCGGGTCTTACATCCCGCCGCTGTTTGTCTTTCCTCGCAAGAGAATGGTGATGTCGCTGATGAATGGTGCTCCTGCTGGATCGATTGGTGCGGTGAATGAACGTGGTTCGGGTTATATCGACGGAGTTCTATTCATGAAGTGGCTCAAACACTTCGTCGAGATTACGGGATGCACCAAAGAGCATCCACATCTGCTTCTGTTGGACGGACACGAAAGCCATAAGACCCTCGAGGCAATCGACTTCGGCAGGGAACATGGGGTCATCATGCTGACATTTCCGCCGCACTGTACCCACCGACTTCAGCCGCTCGATCGAACATTCTTTAAGTCTCTGAAGTCCGCATTCAGCCGATCGTGCGACAACTGGCTAACATCGAACAGGGGACGAGCCATCACACAGTATGAGGTGATCGCACTGTTTGAGCGAGCGTACAGCTGTACTGCTACAATACAGACTGCCGTCAATGGATTTGCGACCAGCGGCTTATGGCCGTACAATGACAGCAAATTCGACGCCGAATTCGAGATCCTTGAGTTGTCATCCCACCCTCCCCAAGTCGCAGCCGTGGGTGAATTCGTTACTGGGGTGACCGACACCCAAAACACCACCTCTCTATCTACTGACCCGACTATGACTACAAGCCATGATGACACCGAACACGCAGTCTTCACAGAAGCTGCGAGCGCACCAGATGTCGACACCAGTCCGGTACCCTCTGAAGATGGCATTCGTGCAGTCATTGCGAGCTGCTCACCGCCGCCACCACCCACAAAGAAGAAAAGGCAAACTAGAACCACTAGCGTAGTCCTGACGTCCTCGCCATACAAGCTTGCTGCGGAGAAGAAACGTAAAGCGAGAACGCCGAAACAGCCGCTGGTGGCAAAGAAAACTCGAAACGTCAGGTGTGAACAACAGCCAACTCCTGGTCCGTCCGGGCTCTCCAGGGTGCCACCACGGGGCAACACAAAGCAACACAAAGCAAATCAACGGCGATGAAGATACACAATGTGTCGTGTGCTGCGAGCCTTACGCAAACAGCAAATCCAGGGAGGTCTGGCTGCAGTGCCTGAGCTGCAAGAAATGGGCACACGCCGCATGCACTGCAGGCGACCCATACTACACCTGTCACAATTGTGAATCAGACTCAGATTAGAACTAATCTGGACAAAACATTGTCATAGCACACAGCAATATGAACTGTTTCCTTGTGGAACTATCGTTAGTTGTTCGTTTATGTAGTGCATTAAATAAAGTTTTGTATTTTTGTTGGTATATATGATTTTGTAGCCTATTTGTAAAAACAAAAACATGCATGCAATTCCATATGGGGCATAGCGCCCATCCCTGGCGGAGTGGTGCGCCCAAATTGGGTCGGTGCGCATAATTAATCACACAGCAAAAATATATTACTCGAATCGTGCCAAATTTGTACGATATATACTCAATATAGTTAGTGACATATTGTATATGTGTAACAGTTGGAACTGTTACAGTTAAATGGTCGCTAGAGGCGCTGTGGTAGATTGCCATTTGTTCCCGCCAGAGGGATTGATGTCACCGTGAATGGAACGATTCAAAAAGAGAAAACTAATTTGAAGCAATCACTGGTAAATAATGTATTTCTTTATTTATCTCTTATATGCTACAGCATAGTTGTATAACTAAATGTGTGTACATAACAGTAGGACTGAGCATTGACTTGATCGAGTCGATAAAGTGAGGATGCAGGGTACTTTGAATAGATCGAAACATTTTTATAATTTACAAGGCAATGCCATGTGCTTTTGTTCGAATGTCCCGTGCAAATTATTGTCTTCTATTCATACTGTTAAATGTATGGTTATTGCACATAACCTGGGTTCTATAGCTGTGCTCCATAATTGTACATATTTGTCACCACTCCGCCAGCTGGCAGTGATGGTTGTATTCGAAGAAACTATGATAATAGTAAATGAGTAAACATTGTTTACAACTTGAAATAAAGATGGCGCGTGATAGTTGAGCCTGGTTGGCAGTAAGCTTTATTAGGAATCGCCCATCGCGTATGATAACCTGTCAATTCCCTTGCTTTTTGACATGCATGTTTATAGTAGGATGTGTATTTGATTTACTTAATGCACCAATGTTTAGGTTAGATTATAAATGTGTTTCTGCTGTTGCCGTGGTGCGATAGGAAACGTTGGCCCGACCGTCTCGTGTGTCGTAGGAAATGAGAAGGAAACGGCAATATTCTATGAAGACTGTCTGGGGGTGTGTACACAATACTGTGACAATTATCTCTATGTTAATGCTGTGTATATAGCCATGAAGTCAGAATTGTGTTTGCTATGTTTGTACATTAGTTAATCAGGAAAAAGATGGTTTGTATGTTATGCCTGAGTAATTCATGCATGGTTATTTGAAGTCACGTGACCTTGGTAATTGTATCTGTCAACAGTGACAGCTGGTTGTGTCTATCACCCTATGACAGTTAATGTCTTGGTGACTTGGTGTGAAGCAACTGTGTACTGTTATCCAACAGAAGTAGCCAGGTTATTAGAGTAGTGAGTTTGGTAACTGGAATTTCAGCAGTACATGTTCTTTCGATCATGTTGTAAATAGTATATTATTATGTCATAATTATACTGTTATATAACAGCTATATTATTGATGCAGTAATCAGTTGAATGACTGCAAGTTATGCAGTGTTTCTTTCAGACAGCATGAGTTTGATTGATATGTTATGGTTTTAGTGCTATATTATAATGGCTTTATTTATTATCAACATCCAAATGGATACTTATATTTGTCTGTGTGTTCACAGGGTTTTGTATGCCGCTGACTGGAATATGTTTCAATAAACCACCTGCAACCATCAAATGCCAGTGTTGTGATAATACGCCACACTGGGCGTTACATATATTTGTTATTATATTCCAGTAAGTAAAGCCAACATATGATACAATATGTGTTACCCTGTGCGCTATGCCCCACCCTACTCTATGTATGTATGTATGTATGTATGTATGTATGTATGTATGTATGTATGTATGTATGTATGTATGTATGTATGTATGTATGTATGTATGTATGTACGTATGTATGTATGTATGTATGTATGTATGTATGTATGTATGTATGTACGTACGTACGTACGTACGTACGTACGTACGTACGTATGTATGTGTGTATGTATAGGATGAACGCAAGACCACCTGGATGCATCCTCGTTCCAGACATTGGCATATGATCGACTTCATCATCACAAGGTGTCGGGATAAGATGGACATCCACAGTACCCGAGTCATGCGTGGAGCAAACTGCTGGACCGATCACCAGATGCTGAGGTCAAAAGTGGCTTTCAGAATACGACAAAAGCATAACAGGCAAGGGACAAGTAAGCCGACCAAGCTGAACATTGCAAAACTAAGTACCACCAGCCATAGGGAGAGTTTTGAGCAGGAGATGGACAGTGCTCTCGCCCAATGGGAGGAGAAGGAAAACTCAACACCAGACGAGGAATGGGCTGCTCTGCAGCAGGTCGTGTACAACACAGCCAAGACATATCTTGGCAAGCCAGACAGAAAACACCAGGACTGGTTCGACCCAAATGACCAGGAGCTACAGACTCTTATGAACAGAAGAGACCAAGCCCACCAGAGAGTGTTACAAACCAGGAGCACTAGGTCCACCACTGCAGCATACAAAGATGCCTGCAGATTGCTACAAAAACACACGCGTGCACTGAAGTCAGACTGGTGGGAAAGGAAGGCAGTGGAGCTGCAGAGAGCTGCTGACAGTAACAACATGAAGGGCTTCTCCAATGGGCTGAAGGAAGTGTGGGGACCCAAAAAGAAGGGACCTGTTCAACTGAAATCAACAGATGGAATGGAGACCTTCTCTGACAGCAAGAGAGTTTTGGCAAGATGGAGTGAACACTTCCAGAAGCTACTCAACGTCCCTGGCGACATAGATCACGAAGCTCTGGACAACATCCCGCAGCGCATTATCAAGACAAGCCTCGATGAGATTCCAACTACGGATGAGATGGCTAGAGCAATCGCCGGCCTGAAAGATGGCAAAGCACCTGGAGGAGATGGAATTCCCGCAGAAGTATGGAAGCACGGAGGAGACAATCTGTTCAGCAGATTGCACCAACTAATCACCAATGCCTGGGAGGTGGGTTCTGTACCACAAGCATGGAAGGATGCCAGCATTGTAACCATCTACAAGAAAGGTGATCGAACAGACTGTGGGAACTATAGAGGAATCTCTCTTCTTTCCATAGCGGACAAGATCTTCGCGAGGATCCTCCTCAACAGACTATCTACCCACATAACACCAGAGGTAGTTCCGGAGACACAATGTGGCTTCAGAGGTAACCGGAGCACCGTGGATATGATATTTTGTCTCCGACAACTACAAGAAAAATGCATTCAACAGGACCGATCACTGTACATGGTATTTGTCGACTTCAGCAAGGCGTTCGATACAGTTGGGAGGACTGGGCTATGGCAGCTACTGAGGAAGTATGGCTGCCCAGAGAAGTTCACAACAATGATCGAGGCACTACATACTGGAATGATGGCGAATGTTAGTGTTGGAGGAGAAGTCTCAGAATCGTTCAGTGTCACAAATGGGGTCAAGCAAGGTTGTGTACTGGCCCCCACGCTCTTCTCCATCTTCCTATCAGCAATGCTCGACGAGGCTTTCCGAGACATGGGGGATGGAGTCTACATACAGTCCAGACAGAACGCTGACCTATTCAACGTCGGACACTTCAGAGCAAAGACCAAGACTACTCGGATACTGATGAGAGAGCTGCTATTCGCAGATGACAGTGCACTGGTTGCACACTCTGCTGAAGAGATGCAGAAAATAGTGGATGCTTTCTCCGATGCGTCAAAGAAGTTCGGCCTGAAGATTAACATCAAGAAGACCGAGGTGCTGTACCAATCCAACTCTACAAGAACCCGAGAGGAGGATATCATGGTTGATGGAAACAAGCTGAACTCTGTTCTAGAATTCACCTACCTCGGAAGCACTATATCAAGTGATGGATGCATTGACGATGAAATACAGAGGAGGATGGCCAAGGCTAGTGCATCTTTCGGCCGACTACGCCAGAGACTCTGGAACAACCACCATGTGTCCATGGGGGTTAAAGGCAAGATATACCGTGCAATCGTGCTGTCCACCCTCCTATACGGAGCTGAGGCCTGGACAGTGTACAGACGACAGGTGAAAAAGCTGCATGCCTTCATGATGCGACATCTGCGTTCGATCATGAGGATAACCTGGATGGACAAAGTGACAAACAAGGACATACTAGAACGAACAGGGCTGCTATCTATGGAAGATCTTCTGATCAGAAAGAATCTCCGGTGGACTGGACAACTTATGAGGATGTCACCAGACAGGCTACCGAAGCAGGTTCTCTACTCGCAACTGTCTTCTGGTCAGAGAAAGAGAGGGCGCCCTCGTCTCCGGTTCAAAGATACCATCAAGAGAAACCTGAAGATGAGAGACATAAAGATCGACTCATGGACATCACTCTCACAGCAGAGAGACAAATGGAGAGCAACAGTCAAGTGATGGAAGCAGTCTTTGTCGCTTCGCGACCGACAGCATGATGATGATGATGATGTATGTATGTATGTATGTATGTATGTATGTATGTATGTATGTATGTATGTATGTATGTATGTATGTATGTATGTATGTATATATGTATATATGTATGTATATATGTATATAATTATGTATATATCTATATATAGTGGCTGCCTTTGTTACATATATCCCACATCACTCTTTTTTGATATGTGTTCAAATAAACCATCCATGTAAGATTTTGGATAAATGAATAGGGGACAGGATTTCTTCCTGTCTTGCTCTTTTATGTGCAGTGACCTGGTATGTCATACCAGAGCTGCATCTTAATTAATGGAATTGTTTGTTTTTTGTCAGCATACATACCTATCAGTCTTAATACCAGATGTGATTGAAGTTATTAAGTGGCCAACCTTACAAGGGGTACATACATGTCAATTTCTTTCAGTATAGTTTTATTTGTGAAAGAAGCACAGTAGAATATTATTGTCTTTGTCGGAAGATTTTCTTGAACTCATGATCTCAACATGTACTCCATGAAGATATAATGTGTGCATTAATTTGGTTATAATAAAAATAAATAATAAATATATTTAAAACTGTGAAACATAATTACTATAATGCAAACAGTATGCTATACAGGCTGTAGATACAATATATTGTATTGCTAACAAGCGTACAACCAGCAATGTAATATAAAATTATAAACAACTTAAGTTGCATTTACAGAAAATCAATATTTTTGAAACTATAGCCAGGGTATATACCGTTCAGCCGGTTCAGGGTTAACAGGATCTACTGTATTATTGACACAGCCCCTATAATCGGTGTACTGCAATTAGTCAAGGTGCCATGTCAACAATAGCTGGCTGTGCTGAGGCCTGCCTCCTCGGGGAATCTATAAATATATCCACAGGAGGTTGCGTTCGGACGGCAGCTAACAGGGTTCAGAGCACGGTTACGCTTCCTGGTCTGACCCATACCAATTACTTAAATAGTTGTGTTATTGGAAAGGAATATAATACAGCAGAGATACTAGTAGAAAAAGTGGTATGATATATGCTAACTAATCAGTGTATGACGCATGCTGTTAGTCAGAGTGTAGTTAGCGTAGTGATTACATCCATTTTTACGTTACACTGTGGATGACGAACAAATTTGATAAATTGCATGCATGCATTTTAGCAGAGGTGTTGTATTTTTAAGACGTTTGGTGACTATGTATTTGATATGATTGCAGTGACTGTGTACACATTTAAGCATTTTCTTAGGTACAGTTTCCTTATTTGTAAGGTCCACCCCTTATAATAATGTGACAAAACATTAACAAGCCGCAAAAGGGAAAATCAACTACGAGGAAATAGGCGATTATCGGTCACATTCTCGCTACTTCAGAAGCCGCTCATTGTAAACAGCAATAACATTACGCAGACATTGAAAAGTAATATATTCAAGCACAATTACAAATACTCCAGATGGATTCAAACACAAATAATTTGAAATGCTAAATTATTTACACATTTACAAATACAGTGAGAATTTTAAACAAAACTTTTAAAAATCATTTTAACTTTCATAATACAATAAATGCAATATAGCTCGAACAAAAGCAAATGTATTATCGATAGATTTCTGATTGATATTAATGATCTAATATGTAACTGATAACCTTAATTTAATATGCGTTACAAGCTACTAGTATAATAGCTACTATTGTTATTTGTGTACAGCTACATGGCTAAATAAATACAACAACCTCTTCAACCTTTCACACCCACCTGGCAATGCGGACACACCCTTCATCCATAATACCCCCAGATGTGGGTTCAATTGGGTTCTCCAATTAACAAGCCGCACTTTCAAGCGGGTTGTTTCATGTTTGAACCAAATCCATTGTAAGCTGGCCTGTTTAATTACAGATACCTGCCATGAAAAAAGGGTTCTTATATCTGAGGCAAACTTCCCTTACCATGGAAAATAATGAATTAGCAGGTTGGTGCCCATAAGTCATAACTATTGTTGCGCATTTATTGCCAAAACTACTGTGTGAAGTAAATATGTCCATCAAAATCGTCTAAATAACTAAATAAAATAATATACTAGCAGAGCTTCAATTTTTTTTGAAGTAATTACTGTGTCGTCATGTGTTCGCTAAAAATATCATCAACCGGACGCGCATGCACATCACCATCAATCCATTTCTGCTCTGGCAATAAGAATTTTGTCCGCCTTTGTTGCCAGAGCAGCTCTGCGGATCGATATTATCGCAGTTTCCCCGCCACAATCGCCTAAATCAGTAAAAAAACGATAACACGACATCATGTGTATCTGAAACAATTACTATGTCGACATGTGTTCGCCAAACATATCGCCAACCGGACGCGCATGCACATTACCATCATTCGATTTCTGCTCTGGCAATAAGAATTTTTTCTTTTCTTATAGCCAGAGCTGCTCTGAATTTTTTTCGCCCTAATTGCCAGAGCAGCTCTGCGGATTTATATTATCACAGTTTCCACGCTACGATCGCCTAAATCAGTCAAAAAACGACACCAAGGCGTCATGTGTATCTGAAACAATCATTATGTCGACATATGTTCGCTAAACACATCGCCAACCGGACGCGCATGCACATTACCATCATTCGGTTTCTGCTCTGGCAATAAGACATTTTTCTTTTCTTATAGCCAGAGCTGCTCTGAGATTTGCACTGAAAATCCGCTAGGAGCGCATCCGTTTGTGCTCTGGCAATAAGAATTTTTTTCGCCCTTATTGCCAGAGCAGCTCTGCGGATTTATATTATCACAGTTTCCACGCTACGATCGCCTAAATCAGTCAAAAAACGATACCAAGGCGTCATGTGTATCTGAAACAATCACTATGTCGACATATGTTCGCTAAACACATCGCCAACCGGTCGCGCATGCACATTTCCATCATTCGGTTTCTGCTCTGGCAATAAGAAATTTTCCTTTTCTTATAGCCAGAGCTGCTCTGAGATTTGCACTGAAAATCCGCTAGGGGCGCATTGGTTTCTGCTCTGGCAATAAGAATTTTTTTCGCCCTTATTGCCAGACCAGCTCTGCGGATCGATATTATCGCAGTTTCCACGCTACGATCGCCTAAATCAGTCAACAAATGATACCACGGTGTCATGTGTATCTGAAACAATCACTATGTCGACATATGTTCGCTATACATATCGCCAACCGGACGCGCATGCACATTACCATCATTCGAGTTCTGCTCTGGCAATAAGAAATTTTTCCGTTCTTATTGCCAGAGCAGCTCTGGCAATAGTCAGGGCGATAAAAAAACTAACATATATATAATATACAACTGAGTGACAAAATTAATACCACACAAAGTACCATCATTCGTGTATGATTACTATGTTATTTAATTGAAGCCTTCACAGTTGGCAAATGTGATACAATGGCAGATATATCGATGTAAAATGGACTAGAAACATTATCAAAAACAATTTGGTAATTCCAAACACATACAGTTCTGAACAAAACAACAACAGCTGCTAGACAGTAGACATCACATCTTAATAGTGATCACTGTGCTCACAGTTGCCACAGCAGTGGCACAGTGACGTGCACTTCAGATTAGCTTTAACACATTTGCACAGCCCTCTGCATCCCTTCTTACAGCCGCATCTTAACAACTCTGAGCAGGACACGGCCGCTTCTGGGAGTAACGTCCACATCGGTTCCCATCCTCGCGTCGGATTCTTTGTCCATCCCCAGGACTCTGGAGAAGGAAGATCTGGATCTCGGATGGGCCTGACCCCATACTTGGCCACCCTGGTATGTTGCTCGTCTTGCATGCTGCAGCAGTGCAGCTCTGGTTGGTGGAATGGCGTCGATAGATCTGGCTTTTGACGTGAACATGTGCTTCCTGGCTGAGTCCACAGTAGTTTCGTCACTCCCCCGATCATACATAAGCACCACGTATGAATCGAGAACAGACATGCAGACATTGTCCACACTTGTCGGTCGTGTGACAAGTCTAGCGAAGACCTCCGTTGCAGCATTGAATGACATCCACGTGTCGAAGGCTGTCTTTTTGCCTTTCCCAGCAAACGACGAGACTGTGTCACAACCGGTGAAGGCGTGGAACATGGGAAGAGCTTGTGCTTTCTCTGCACCCAAAGAGGTGGCAATTTCATGAGCTGGTATGTACCTCAGGTGTTTACCCGTGCCAAACGCTATCCACAGCTGTGTGTTATCCATTGACACAACAGTGGAGACAGCCAGGACGACAACGTCTGTATCCACTGTTCGCAGCACGATCCGCCGATGACCTTTTTCGGCCGCATCTTTGGCGTGCAGGAACATGCGCGTATCCGCCTTTTCGTGAGAGCATGGTGCCAAGGCCGAGACATCTTGATGGACACGTGAGCATAGCACATAGCACATGCTTCCCACAGATTGAGAAGACTTCTTTCTCTGTAGACAGATTTTCCACGACTTCATGTGCTAGGAAGTTGAATAGTTCTGTCTTGTTCTCGTTCACTCGCAGGAACTCCTGCCAGTTTCCCGGGATGGAGTTGGCTGCTGCAACACGTCGTCTGACGCCCTTTCCACGATTTTCTCATGCTGTGGACTTCAGGCTATCAGGTATGTAGACATCCCAGATGATGTCCACCCTTGTGACTCTAGCCAACTGTGCTTTGAAGTATGGAAGGAACACTAACATGGCATAGTCTTGGAAGCTTTTCGCTCCAACTGGCTTCAGCACGTTGATGATAGCAGCTCCATCCAGTATGATGACGTCGATGACTGGAGCTTCGCCTTTGGATGTGCACAGCTTCTCCAGGCAATCTGTGAGATCTGCCTTTGTACCGAACCGCAATTTACCCAGCTGCGACAAGGAAGAAATTGCCCAAGTCTCCGTCTCATGTCTGGCACGCGATGTACAGCCTGGAAAATAGTGCACAGTCGCTCTTGAGGGATGTTATCATCTGTATAGCTTTGGATGGTGTCCTTTTGGATGGTCTATTGAACAGTGGCATACTGTTCTTAGAGACGGTGTCTGATACAGGTGATGTACGCTCAACCCACCGATACGTTACAAAGCGGTCATACTGATCATGCCCCTTCTTCTCTATCCCTCGCACAGTTGTTACTACGGCTGGATCTGCGATGTCTCTGGTATCCCAAACCAGAAGATCTCCACTCTCCTTCATGAACGGATTCCCAAGGTCTTCGATCACTTCCACGAGAGCCTGAACTTCGCTTGCAAAGGTAACTTGTACAGCCATTGTGTGTTCGTGGTGCCTGCCCTTGTCCCTGCCGTTGTCCCTGCCAGTGTGGTTATCCAGGCATGCTGTTTCAAAGCCGTCGATGGTCCTTGCAATTTCTGGTCCAGCTACCATCCATCGCAGTAGAGCTCTAGGTTTTGCGTCAAGCCGATTGCTCCACAATCACCTTTGACGACTGCGTTGTTTTGCTCATGCGCGTTGTCGATAGCTATGGCTGAGAAGGGACGGGTCGACTTGTATACTACGAAGCTGCCTCGGTCAAACTATTTCACTACATCCAAGTGCATGACCATGTACCAGTAGTGGAACTGTGGAGAAGCCTCAACCTGCTTCACACACCAATCATCAAACGGTAGTGGTTCACTTGTGTCCAAGCATGTGTCATATGCTGTACGAAGCATAATTGACAATGCACTGGAGGTGACTTGGTGTGCACACCTGGTTCGTTTGACATGTGCGCTCTTGAGAAAAGAGTCAGCCGTTCCTGGAGTCGCAATACCTGCCTAAGTGAGAACATTTGTCCAGCCACTTCCGTCGAGCAAATCTCCGAGGGTCGCCAAGGTTGCCATCTCTATATGTAGCCCGCTAGGTGCTAGGTTAGGTATGTATCATGTGTATGTCTGGCCCATGTAGCTCATATGACAAAAAGTCAAATTGGCACTATGTGAAATGAATGAGGATAATAGTATACTGATATATAACATCAATTTCTGAGAATAATCTATCCATTTCGCCTTGGCCGCACCCATTTTAACATCAACATCATCATAATATGAATTTAAATGCAGTGTATCGACAAATAGGTGGTGGCATTTTATTCCTTATGTCGGAAAACATACACAACGACACTTCATTCATGTTTATACGATATTTATTCAGGAAGATATGACGATAATTAGAATTTCGCGACTCGGGTGGCGGCCATCTTGGATTTGTCAAATTGTAGGGACCTATGGGAAATATTTAGCTTGGCACTATATCTGAAATCAATTAGTACCTTCTTAGCATCAACTATGCCAATTTAGTTGCTTTTATCACCAAACCCACAATCAAATCACATATCTGCCCCACTACTGTCAAATATTTGAAGTAGAACAGCATGTGGCATATGCAAAGCCGCCTCAGACGAGTTGTATAAACAAAGCTACAAAGAAATCATCAGTTATCCAAACAAATTGAATTAAGTGCAATGAAGTGACAAAGAAACGCGAATAACACATCGCGGTAGCTTATGCTGAATCTAGTATAGTATGTATAACAGGATCATGGGCACATATAAACCCAGCCGAAGCTGAGTTAGCTCTATCAAGGCGATATAGCTCAACAGATTCTTTAACACAAAACAGCAGCACAGGACTATGGAGTGCAACTGGACGGTGTCTTACTTGGTAGTAATTGATGTGTCCATAACAGAGCTACTACATCCGAACTGGGGCTCACCAACACACTGCGCGCTCATACGGACGGGATCAAAACTTAAAACAGACACCGAACTAAACGACGAGACGTCCGAGATTGAGCACGATCTGTACGCGTTTGGCCCCATCGGTGGGGAGTGCCTCAGCTCCTGTCTAATAGCTGTGACCATACTCCGTCAAGCGAACAAAAATGAAGGAGGTAACGCGCATAATTTGTATTGTGACGTAAGCAAATCGTGACATACGGGATATATCAATTTATATGCAACATATGCTGTGGTGCAATTCAACATTAGGAGCAGTAGTAATACATATCGTAGTCCAACTACGAGAGAAGGATATAAAACTGAACAAAACTATACAGACGATAAGTAGGAATGAGCTACAATGAAAGGATTCAATCCAAAACGTATTTAGTGAAATTAGTTACAGATTGAAGACATTGGTGATCAACAGTTTGTGGTCTCAATACTGCATTGTTTTCCTAATCATCATGGTCTTCGAAACATAGTTGGAAACGTTTTGGCTCTAGTCACCTCTTGCCAAAACGATTTTCTACTCTAATTCACGAGGTTGCAAGTTCGTATTTATAAGCAAGGCTGTATTTTATGTAGCCACACGCTGTTCGCACTCTAAAGCACCTGGTATGATTCAGTGCATGCTGCCGAACATGCTAATTGTTTGTTCGCTGAGTCTGTCTGTGTTTCTTTAGAGACAAGCGGAATTATAATTTATGGGGATGGTTTAATATTTGGACAGTTTGCAGTTACTTAGGGTAAAAGGGAAATTTTTCACACCGCAATAGCTGTGAGGGTAATATAAAAATGAAGACGGACGAAGTTACGCGGGAGGAAATAACTATTTTAGTCGCTGATACACCAACTACTTTGTTTGACATCTAGCCAATAGGGATGTTGTTGACGAAATGGCTCTGTTCGGTGACATGCTGTACGCAGCTATTGGATTGTTTGTGAGTATGCTGAAAGTGAATTAATATCACACAGTAGATCTTAATCTACACACTCTATATTCTGTAACACTGGCGTCACGTACAAAAGTAGAGGACATTACAAATATCTTGTTACCCTTGTGCTTTGCCGGATTCAAGTATGTATTTGTGACCGTAACAATTCCGTATAAAATCATACAATACGCTGCAATGTTCTGCATGGCATTCCTGTTTCGCCACCAACATTGATCATATTACCAGATTTCGATGATCTTCGAGGGCCACCGTCTATGCAAAGCTCTGGTGGGGGTTGGGCTTCTATTGCTGGAAGCCTGGTGGAACATAGTATAGCATCGCCCCCATCTTTACTGCTTGTACTTGGTCATTTAATAATGATTTAGCTATAAGCAGCTAGATTTGGCATAAGCAGCTAGGACATGTACATGTATTGTATATTCGTGTTGATATTCTGCTAGGATTGCGGTTAACCTATTTACATTGTCAAGGCTGTGTATTATTATGTAGCTAGGACAATTACTAAATTACCTACTTCGACAATTACTCTCTGTTCCAGTAGCGAACTTGCTCAGGGTTATGCCAATATATTATTATAGCATACGCACTGAACACCGGCACGGGATAAACAACATTTCGTCTGTTTCGTCTGAAACATAATTGTTACACATTTGTTTGTTTTTAAAGGGAATAGAAAAAAGGCTTAACGGTATATGAAAATACTATTGAATACCAATGGACAATTAATTATAAACGGCAATGCAATGATATTCTATTAATATCTGAATGTGTTATTCAACACCATCCAATGGTAAATCAGTATATATCAGTTGTACTCTCAATTCAGACACTATCACGATTTAACATGTCCTCACATATGGCTGTAAATCAAGTACACTGACGTAAACGATCGGGAAAAGGGCGTAGGACTTTCCTTATGGATGCAATGTACGAAACAAAAGACATGAAAAAGAATATATATATTATGCCCAGAAAGTGGAGGGAAAAAGGAAGCGAGAAACACCGACATTGCGATGGGAGGACGGCATTAAGACATCTGGAAAGTGTGCGCGAATGATGGAGAACAAGAGCTAACCGTAGAAAGTATTGGAGACTGTTGTTTGAGAATATAATCTGAGAAAAATGAGGTAAGTAAAGGAAGAAGAAGAAAAAGACGATGGAAACCATCGCCAACTTCACCCATGACGAGAGGGATATCAAGAGGAGAACAACAACAATGAGTAATTGTGCAGTTTGACCATCAGTTTAGTAACCGGACAACTATTATCTACTTTGAATTGTTGTGTTAATTATTACTAACCATTAGCCACCAGGCACTTTAAGTATGATGGCATTTTCGTTTCTCTGTCACAGGTCTCTTGGACTGCAGTTAGCTGAGTGTTTGTTGCCTACGACAAAACTGGAGGATTCCTCCAATTTGGGTAATTTATTCCTATTTGAATGAATAATAATTCCTTTGCTTTGCGATTGGGAAAAGAAACCTTACACAAGTGTACCTATAACAATTTGCACTGCAACATTCTATGAACCAGGCAGACAGTCGAACACTGGTCCTTAGTTCCTCGTCCTTCTAATGTTCCTGGATTGGTGGGACTGGCCCCCCCCCCTTGGCACCCGTCTGGTAACTGTCACTACTAGTGTGGCGTTTGAAATGCTTTCATTGATTGTAAGTCGTTGTAATTGTTTTCAATCACGCATACACATGATTTGTTTATCTATATAACGCCTACCATGTATAATATGACATCATAGTATTAGTTTTGCTCAGAATTGTCTATTGATGAAGTGAATCGGAAACAATCGAAAGTTTGCATTGCATAGATAGGAGCTAATCAAACCAATACAGCTTGAGCGTAATATGGCGGCACCCAGTGGTGAAACCGGTAATATTTTTTAGTGGCAGGATTAACCAGACTCCGTGATGTGGCAGCACGTTTCAGCCCCTCAACTCGGTGAAGTTTAGTCTCGCTTAACCGACTGTCGGCCGGCTGCGGAACTACGCCAAGAAGACAATCTGGTGTTTCTGCAGGGCTTTTGAATATTTGTCTGCGTGATCTATACAATGCTGCCACCTTACACGGACATTGGTTAATCCTGCCGTAATTTATATTTGATAAACAACTGCAAATTTCAATTTCTATTTATTTTGTGTTAATATAAATTTAACTTTGAATAGTTTTTACAATACAGCATTATTTGATAAAAAGGTATCCTTATTTAATTTGTGTGTTATTCGTGTGGGCTAAAAAATGCTGCTGCGGATACTGGTTAATCCTGCTGTATTTCTTATTTTATAAACAACTGTAATTTTTTTAAATATAAGTTAAAGTTGAATACTTGTCATAGGTTATTATTATCTTGTAGTATATATATATATATATATATATATATATATATATATATATATATATATATATATATATATATATATATATATATATATATATATATATATATATATATATATTATATCGTTATTTGTTTAATTTTTTTATTTCATGGTTGGCCTGAGAGCCAATCAGCGTCTCTACCCTAATCTGGGGTAAGGCCGCCCTAGCGGTTAACAAATGCAGAGCATTAGTTCCCCAGGCACAGTTGAGGGAGCTTAACAGTGCTGCTACATCACGGAGCCTGGGTAACCGAGGCTAAGCAAAGTTACGAAGTAGTGTTTTGCAAGTGCAACAGATGGCGCCTCTGTACCAATTTTAGGTCCCATAAATTAAAGGCGCCTGTAGCAAAGTGACATAAACGCCTTTTTTGTTAAAAGGATACGCGTTAAGTAAATATTACCTGGGTAATTATATTACTAGTAATTAATAGTATTTGTAGCACTGTAACGAAATTAATAGCATATTAATAGTATGTTACTACGATGATTCCAAACGAACGATTTCAAATTCATTGTATTATCGCCCAGTTCCCATAACGCAAGATGGTGTAAGAATGTAATCTTGGATTTAGCGATTCCAATGAATGCTGTAGTTACTACATGCACCTGGAAGGTAGTTTCTTTGGTATTTGGAAAATTAGTTTATTTAATCAGTTCCAAGTTTCGAAAGTGGCAACTGAACTACAGTCTACGTTATATTAATAGTAACCAGGTTTAGGCTAGGCTAGAGATGTCAACAGAACAACAGACGATCTGGCTACTTCGTCTTCAGTCAGAATCCGGTACAATTTTGCCATAACAACACATTCAACGCAGTGTCCTTAACATTAGTTTTCTTTTGCCAGTAATTACAATAACAACATTACAATTTTTTAGGATCATTGATTTCGCTGCAACTTGACAACAACAACGGTTATTATATAATCGTGTTTTGAAGCGGCTGCCCGTCGGATGATTTGCGTCCGACCTTTTGACGGGGATTGGCTTCGCTTTTAGTGGCACTCACTTCAAAGAATATGGGCACATGAGCTCGACATCTGACATTAATGCGATACACCAAATTAAAGGTAATATAATAAACTGTTAATGTATAGGACGACACTGTAGGATGTATTGTTGTTAAAACTGTTGTTTCGTTAGCATATTTCCGAAAAAATTAGTTTGATGTCGTTTTGCAAAGATAATCGATTACATTTCTACTTTTAAAATACGTATGGTAATTCACCACGTATGGTAATTCACCACTGAATATATATATATATATATATATATATATATATATATATATATATATATATATATATATATATATATATATATATATATATATATAATGACTTATGCAGCTTTAGTTTGCTGTACTAATCATTAAGATTACTAACCATTTAATCTTGGTCTGTCAATGAACATATGCTGTATGATTAATTAATTTAATTAATTGATGTATTGTTTTGTCTACTCAAATATGTTTATTGTTGAATGAGTCAGGTTCTGGTTTCAGGTACGCCCCTAAAATAGTTAGACATAGCATGTACACGTACGCATACATGTGTACTCATGCAAACGTACACATGCAAATAATAATTTTGAAAGAGTTTACTATTATCGTTGAAGCACTCTTGGCCTTTGCAGTAACAACGTATAACTAGGAGACGATGCAGACGACAGACAACGTAAGGTCGCCCATCTGGACAAACTATGCCAAAAAGACGTCGATGCTACTGGGCGTGGCCCATATCGTGATCGGTGTTCTCTGCATAGGATTCCATATTGCAGTGATCGTTGATGTGACCCCTACAGCAAAAATAGGGCAAGGCATATGGGGAGGACTGTTTGTAAGTGACCTACTGTTGTATTTTATAATCAACGCAATTCCTTTAAAGAGGGACTGAAACGCTCGACCAACCACTGCCCCAACATAAGAACGTACCATTAACCATTTACAGGATATGTGACTAAGATTTGATGAGCACGAAGCCAGGGTATGTTTTGAATACTTTGTCAACGTTTGAAATATTTGTCGCTGGTCGTCGCTATTACTCTCGAGCTGCATTTGGTTTGATTCGCTCTTTATGTAATCAGTGTACATTTTCGATTTGTTTTTCTGAATTACTTTAATAACAGGCATAGCCGCGCAAGAGGAAAATACGGTGTCCTATTATGTATGGAAGACATAACATATATCAACAAATCATTTGTATGCGTATTCAGAATAAACAGTGAAATATAATTAAAACAATTTATGACCAATAAAATATTTAAAAAACGACACTACTCAATCCTCAATAACGTTCATGAAGTAGTGACCCACAAATGCGTACTGGCTCCGTTGACGAAACTGTAATTATTTCCAACCAGTCTGAAATAAACAAAGTTGCGCGAATGTACAATCACTTCAAATCGAATCAATTTGTTTGAATTGCTTGGTGTGGCAAATTGAATTGTTCGGCGTAGCGAATAGAAACATATCTGCACAAGTATCGGTTGGAAAATTCCGCATACTGGTGCGTGCCATATAAATGTTTGTTTGTGTGTGTGTGTGTGTGTGTGTGTGTGTGTGTGTGTGTGTGTGTGCGTGCGTGCGTGTGTGTGTGTGTGTGTGTGTGTGTGTGTGTGTCTGTGTCTGTGTGTGTGTGTGTGTGCGCGCGCGCGCGTGCGTACGTGCGTGCGTGCATGCATGCGTACGTGCGTTGTTTTCGTGTGCGAGTATCGAGTATGCATATATGTTCGCTGTTCGTTCATGCTTGCATGCATGGTTACGTACGAATGTACGTGCGTCCGTGCTTGCGCTCGTGCATGACTGCGTATGTATGTGCCCGTACGATTAGTGTAAGGCGTGTGTGCCTCTGCGTGTTTGCATGCTGTTACATTAATGTATATTCAGTCATTTGGTGTTATTGGTGTTAAATAGTAAAACGTTTCATGTTACGTATGTAAATACTTACAAATAACAAACTAACGATCTGGACTGTCTGGACAATCAGCATTTCGACATCATATGTTTTATTTAAGGTTTACATATGTTGTCTATTGGTCGTACATATAATTGAGAACGGAAGTCTGTAAAAACAATCTCTTGAAAAGTACTATTATTGTTCGAAATAGGCACGGTGTTTTTACGAACGTCCTTCTCTGACCATTTTTTTACGTCTATATCTAGTTCATTGTGACTGGAGCATTCGGCGTGGTCGCTGGAAAACAAAGAACCACGCGCTCAGTGAGTAGTGGTGATTATACTTTGTTTAATAGCTTTTCTTTATTATAACTAAAGTGGCATCTCGTTTTTTCTCTTTTTCCATTGTGTTGATTTGTATCAGACCTGTGAAACTCCCCTCGTTCACTCGATAAACATTTGCATAAATGTCAATTTAGTTGGTTTAGTTGCCTCACGATCTATTCACTACTTGTCATATATAATATATTCCTACATTATATTGGCGCGTTTCCGTGTTTGCAGGAACCATTTGAGTGTCGTTCTGTTCTGAGGACATTGCTCCTTGTTAGTCACTTTTACGTATATTGTATTTACAGTAATAACTTTTACCTATACTGTAATTAACAGTTGCAACGTTTACGTATACCGTAATTAACAGTAATAGCATAATTTGTCTACATGCTTTGGTTGAAAGTGTAAGCATACACTATTTACTTGACATGATTTATCTTACGCTTATTATTCTTTTTCTATTTCTCTTCAGATCGTGACCTTCATGATACTTTCAATATTGTCAGCGACTGTTTTTGCTACACTTGTGTTGGCTTTGTCGTTCGTTGGATTTTTCCGTGACCAAATACCATATGGAGGTGACATAAAGGTTTGTAATGTAGAATAAATAGCACAGCTACAACCTTAACATTATTTCCCTACTGATGTGTGGGGTGCATACTTGGGTGCGTGCGTGTGCGCATGCGCGCGGATGTAGACCATTTAATGATGTTTAATGTGAGTTATGAAAACTAGCGGAGCTGCGGACATGAGAAGGTCGAACAACGACGACGTGCTGGCCATACTTGACAATATTTCGCGAGTGTGAATGAGTTGAATTGTACGGCTGACACAAAGATTGAAATTTTGCTGCATTTTGCTGCATTTGTGTGTGTGTGTGTGTGTGTGTGTGTGTGTGTGTGTGTGTGTGTGTGTGTGTGTGGGTGGGTGGGTGGGTGGGTGGGTGGGTGGGTGTGGGTGTGTGTGTACATGCGTACATGCGGGTGTGTATGCATGCATATACATTTTATATACATACATACATACATATACATATAATAGTAACATACATACATACACACACCACACGCACACACGCGCGCACGCACGCACGCACACACACACACACACACACACACACACAAACATACACACACACATTGTGTTTTAAGTGTTTCTGCCTTTAGGGAGTAGAGACAGACAGGTGCTCGGTTAGAAAATATTTCTGTCACACTGTTTTTGCCTTTAGTGCAGAAACGTGTCACACTCACACCTGGTTGAAAAGTGATCAAACGGGAAGGCATAATTTATGGAAAGTGTTTTATTTTATTAAAAGCGGCCTTCGGACGAGGTCGGCCTGATTACGGCTCAGACTCATGACTACATGCACCACAATGCGCGCATAGCCGATCAACGAAGTGTAGTTTATGTAAAATGTTGCTAACATCCTATGCTTTCCTGTTGTAGTCATACGCTGTAGCTGCCCATTTTATGATGATGATTTTGTCGCTGATTGAGTTTGTCGTGGCAATCGCGTCGTCGGCCATCTGCTGTGCCGTCGTGTGCTGTGGAAGTCCCGAGCAGTTTGGCAGCGTACGTACTGGTTACACCGCGTCAACTTCCGTTTATGGTACATTATTAGACAGTCTGTTGTGCTGAACGTGGAGATGGGGTATGATGTTTTGACAATAGTTTTGAAACTGTATTGTTTCCGTTTTGAGTAGACATCAGCGGATGTATCTTTCACATTGAGAATATGTATGCATACTGGAGTACCTAAATACAACTTGGCGTCCAGTGTGCCTTCAACATATTAATATTCAACACATTTAATATATTAATAGTAATTAACCTAGGAATATCACATACATTTTACATGTTCGATATTAGATAAGGCAGCATCAGCGATACATACATCATTAGGTAATCTAAAACAATGCCGGCCTAACATAATTGTGCCGAAAACGAATGCTAAAACGTCATGTCGTATATTAGTTTTGTATTCATTTAGCTTTCTCGTGACATTTACGTCAATCACTACTAGAAAAACTGAAACAATCAACGATTGGTGAAATAGTTGTTATATTATTTGTTTTGTTTCTTATGACAGGTGAAGCGTGAAATGGAGATGGGACATGTCGTCGCCGCGGCTGCCCCTCGTCCGTACGGACAACCTTCGCACCAAGCAGGAGACGGCGCCGCATCAGTGGCGGAACACGAAAAGCTGTTTGCGACTTAACACGGTTCTGAGAGGTTTTGGAGTGGAGAATCTCAGACAGCCGAATGAGCGGTTGCATATGGATTAAGGAAACGTTGACATGGCCACGAAGACTCATACCTCGACGGAGACATGCATGAACGACGTACAGTCGCCTTGCTTTATGGGGCATTGAGGTCTTAGTGGCTGGAGTAGTTTCAGTTTCCTCCACTGCAGTGCTTACCCTGTGCTATTTCTCTGTGTTCCTTCGTATGCTTACGTAATGATAAAAGCATGTTTTACTACCTGAAGTGCTTTGGTTTGAACGCGGTTAGTCTATAAGGTGACATGGCAGAATTTTCAATAAATCAAGACAGCTTCAACACTCTTACGCTTCTGCGCATTTTATGGATGTACGGGTGTTCCCCAGTTATTTGAATCGTTTTCCAACTTGTATGTCATAACTCATAAGTCATATGCCTGCCTGCCCGCCTGCCCGCCCGCCCGCCCGCCCGCCCGCCCGCTCTCTCTCTCTATATATATATTTGTCTATCTCTCTCTCCTCTCTCTCTCCTCTCTCTCTCTCTCTCTCTCCCTGTCTCTCTCCCTGTCTCTCTCCCTGTCTCTCTCCCTGTCCCTGTCCCTCTGCCTCTGCCTCTGCCTCTGCCTCTGCCTCTGCCTCTGCCTCTGCCTCTGCCTCTGCCTCTGCCTCTGCCTCTGCCTCTGCCTCTGCCTCTGCCTCTGCCTCTGCCTCTGCCTCTGCCTCTGCCTCTGCCTCTGCCTCTGCCTCTGCCCCTGCCCCTGCCCCTGCCCCTGCCCCTGCCCCTGCCCCTGCCCCTGCCCCTCCCTCTCCCTCTCCCTCTCCCTCTCCCTCTCAGCTTGACACTTGTGGCCCTAGCACTTCATTATGCAGTGTTGCTTTGGGGGTGAAAAGTAACCTTGGCATTCTGTTGGCAGCTCCGCAACCGGATAGTTATGCTTGTATCCTATTACAATTATAGTGTTTGTTATTTATTTACGAGTAACATCTTGTTGTGAGCAGCCAACCTTTATTTTATTAATTGTTGTCAGCATCTTGATATAATAACATGTAGCGATAGAGTAGTCAGCAATAACTCTGGGTATTATAAGGAAAGAAGGAAGGAATGAAAGCAAAGCCTAGAACTGAGCAACCTACTGTAAAGTGGGGACACTATGCTCCACCGAGGCTTTGACCTGACCCGTAGGTGGCCGCAGATTCAACGTCGTTCAAATCACGGTTTCGTGACCCGCATTACTATACGATCCTTGAAGTGAAACATCACCAAATTGATTAACCTAGCAATAGTTACTGAAGACTGATAACAGTACCTTGAATTTTTTATTTCATATTAACACAATCATCGTCCCTCCGTTATTTACTATTTGTGACTATTTATTTCACAGTTCCCTTTCGATGGAAATCAGTTAAGGCAGTTTTCTCTATTCGAATATTACTATTTATAATAATTTTCAATTTGCAGTGGTGATACTAGTATTTATTACTATTTTACTTAATTTTATTATCATTGGTATTATTTATTACATTTTCGGATAATGTTGTGGTCTATACGGATGCGTTTCTATTTTAATTATTTTAAGTTTAATATATCGTTATGCGCCTCTGAAAAATGAGAATTGCCAGATTTATGGCGTAGAATGTTGTACAGTTATTGTTATATTGTTGCAAGTGTAAGCCACAGTTGAATAATCAGACATTGATAGCTACACGATTTTGCACCATTCCCTTATTTGCTTTGTAGCACATCGATAACAATATTTATGATAATATTATTTATGCTAATGAACTGTCATTAATGTTCTGCCTTGAGCGTTCACTGTCTAGAACACGCAGAGACACAACTTCCATCTAAAACATTACCTCATTATCTTAGGCGTTATAATATAGACGAAACGCAAAGATTAACATTACATAAAAGTGTACTAGGCACACTACGGTAAATAAATGAAGCATATCATAATTGTACGGTACTGTACAATGCCCCCACTGTGATTGGACGGCCCGCAAAGAGAGTCTTGAACGCCTCCAATGTATGCATCCATGGGGAACATTTTACTTACGTTACTTAAACCTCACAATTATGATGCCACAACACTAATGAAGTTATAAGAATGTGGTATGATATACAGTTTGGCACGAACAGTTATCCGCAATGAAAGATATGCATTAATACCCGATGCTTTTTGTTTACCGATGATATACATAACATGTATTTGAAATTGGCAGTTTACTTACTTTAGATGGCAGATTGTTCTACAATTATGTGCCATCATATTTTACAGATTGATGACTGGGTTTGGACGATGTTGTGGGATGATTGAGATATTATACTATAACTGTGAGATATATAAGAGATGGAGTTCCCTCTAAAATGAATATAATATGGGGATTTACCGTTTTAGAAAATTCGGCGTTGAACAAAAGTCATCGCAGACGGAAGTAGCTCCGCAAGGAGGGATGTCTACGTGCTTGATTGGACATTGTTACCAATTTTATGCAATGATTCCATTCATCGAACGGGGATATTGGCAACGCTATTTCCAGAACGTAACCGGAACAGTCAATATCCAACAATATCCCCTCGACCCCGAACAATCGTCAAAACTGCCGTCCAGCCGACATCAAGAAGCTTCTCATTAATGACACGGGCCGCCGCTCCGCACACAAAAGTATTTGTTAACCAGAGCAGAGTGCCTGATCATAGTGGTATGGGACTTTTTCAAAGGAGAACGCAATAGATCGCGTACACTATGACGTAATTTTCTGCGAAAACCTCCGGTGCAAAGCATTGCGGGATTGCCAAGCGGAAGATCAAAGCCGGGTATAGCAATGACTAGGTTGGAACAATTGTAGAATGGACGGTTGGCGTTGCGAATAATTGTACGTGATAAAACGATTTAATTGAAGCTTTTTTAAAGTTCACACTTGACATATTTGGATATAGCAGCCACGCACACATGCGCACACACGCAAACATGCACGAAAGCACGGCCGCACGTTTCAGGGGTTATCTGTTTGTTGTATAAACACGCTTGGCCTTTGCAGTAACCATGACAGTAGAAGAAATGCAGGACACTAGAGGGTCTCACCCTCGCAGTCAACCTGTTGGAACTGTCCCGATGCAGAACGGCATAAAGTCTCGGATATGGACAAACTTTGCCAACAAAACGTCATTGCGACTGGGCGTGACACAGATAGTGATCGGTGTTATCTGCATAATATGCGAAGTAGTGGTGATTGCTGACTCAGACCTCACAGGCATAATGGGACAAGGTATATGGGGAGGACTGTTTGTAAGTGACTTATAGTTGTATATTACGATATCACTCTGTGTGTGTGTGTGTGTGTGTGCGTGTGCGTGTGCGTGTGCGTGTGCGTGTGCGTGTGCGTGTGCGTGTGCGTGTGCGTGTGTGGGTGTGTGTGTGTGACACACAATTTTGTTTTTTATAAGTGGTAACACACAAAATCCAATAATTTGTGTTATGCATCTAAATACTTATTAGTACAAACTAACAAATCGTACTTCAATAATTTCATGTAAGAATATATATATATATATATATATATATATATATATATATATATATATATATATATATATATACATACATACATACATATACATATCTAATATATATCCAGCGCTGTATATATATATATATATGTATATATATATATATATATATATATATATATATATATATTCGAAATCCACTAGCTATAGACAGCTAGTGGATTTCGAATAGTCAAATCCGAGGATAGTGCGTATATACTTATATATACGTATATACGTATATGTATATATATCTTCTTCTTCTTCGCCTTTTTCCACTAGGTGGGGTCAGCGGCCCGAATTCTTGATTTCCATAATGTTCTGTCCTGTGCATCCTCTGGGGTGATTCGCAGTGCCTGCATATCCCTTCGGACGCTATCCATCCATCTCCCTCTTGGTCTTCCCCTTGGCCTTTTTCCTAGCACTCCCATGTCACCAACTGCTCTCACTTCGTTGTTTTCTTCCATTCTCTGCATGTGTCCACACCAGCGTAGTCTCATTTCTCTTTCTTTCTCTTGTATGCTATTCACACCTAGCTCGTTTCTGATGTCCACACTCTACTCTATCTCTCAATGTTACCCGTTTTATTCTTCTCAACATCCTCATCTTTGTTTTCTCGAGAATCTGTTCCTCCTTCTTTCTAATAGCATTCTGCTCCATACAGAAGTGCTGGTCTAATGACAGTCATGTAGAGCTTGATCTTTTATTTCCTTGGCATGTTGTGTCACTGATAACTTCGGATAGGTCTCTCCACTTGCCCCACGCTGCAATAACTCTTGCCCTTACTGCTTCCTCTAATCCTTCTTCTTCAATGATGCAGTGCAGTGATTCACTAGACTTCACTCTAGCCTCACTCGCTTCTCTGGGACCCCTCTCCTTCTCAGACACCAATACACCAGATCTCTGGGCACCCTGTCATATGCTTTCTCCAAATCTACGAAGGTAAGGAACAAATCCTTGTGCACTTCTAGGTGTTTTTCTTGCAGTTGTTGTATGATAAATACTGCATCTATATATAGACAGATTACAAAAATAATGCTATTATTGAAAATAGGCGAATATATGTTTCGTTGCATAACGGACATTCTTTGTATGACTATATTTCACTTCTATATCCAGTTCATTCTGACTGGAGCTTTCGGCGTGGTCGCTGGAAAACAAAAAACCACATGTTCCGTGAGTGTTAGTGGTTAACAGTTTAACAGGGTAATTACGTAAAGCTGAATTGTCATCTCGTTTTTTTGGTATCGTATTGATAAATATTATTCACATTGTAATAACATAACAATATATATATATATATATATATATATATATATATATTAAAATAAACGTATACTAACGTTATATATATAACTATATAAATGTATAATAACACACACACATACACACACACACACACACACACACACACACACACACACACACACATAACAAAAAAATTCTAACTATAAAACCGAATCCAATAGCAGTTGGTTCGTATGGTGTATGACGTCCATTACAAAACAGTTACATGCGAGTCCGTACGAATCAAAAATATTTCTCACTACCGATACTCTTGCAAAAGCTCAAGTCGCATACGATGTTGGCGATAATCGTGGGATGTATAACGGGCATTACTCGCGACTTTATTAATCATAATTAAATCAACACTGATAAGCTTAAGACTCATAGGTTTGTATCAGTTTCACCAACGGATACACGTACATCTGTGTCACATTCGCGTCAGTGTTGCTGTAGATTAGAACAAGTAAATTGAAGCTAAATATAGACAAAACGTATAATTATCATTGATACAAACAAAAGCGAAACATAGTTGTCGAAACTACTACAAATCATCTTTCTGTCATATTCGTGACTTCAGTCGAAACCGATGTCATTTGTCTTTATCTAATACTAATATCAGTAGGTCTAATTAATAATCGACTCGACTACTGTATCTCGTTCCGTAATAACATTACCAACAAGGACTTATGTATCCTCCATCATATTCAGAATTGTTTAACGCGCATGATACTTAAGCCCCCTCGTTTCCCACCATCAATACTATTACTTGTGAATTGTTGCACTGGCTGTGCAGTTGAAATTGGCTACTATTACAGTTCGTGGTCTTCCTATTTAACAACCAACTTATTCAGCTAATCTGCCGCATTTTTTATATACTCTAGATTTTAGATCATCAGTTTCCAAAAATCGTTTCGTTTCCAAAATATTGGCAAATATGACATCACAGTAGCAGCGTCAAAAATCTTGACTCAGCTCCCCATTACAATTAAATAACTTGAAACTATAACCACCATTCATTAAAAAAAGTCGGAACATATTTGTTTGCATTTCCACCATAACTTTTAGGCGGTCCCATGCTCCATTGACGACCCCAATTATGATTATACCGAGTGATTTTGTTTGTTGTTTATTGTATATTGCACCTCTTAGCTTCACTTTTCAACAATATTGACGCTATCGAACTGATATATATATATATATATATATATATATATATATATATATATATATATATTATATATATATGCATATATATATAATATATATATATATATATATATGCATATATATATATATATATTATATATATATATGCATATATATATATATATATATATATATATATATATATATATATATTATAATAATTTGTCTAGGGTCTAGAAGAGCATTCGCACAAATGTCAATCACGTAAAAGTGAGTTGGTTTAGTTATTTTATGATCTCTTGTATATTGCCATTTATACATTCCCAGGTTGTGGTGGTGCAGTCAGTATTTACAGGAACCATTCCACTGTTCTCTTCGGAGGTCACTGTTGCTCGTTGTTAGTACATTTATCACATATTGTTGTTAAATGTGATGTCATAATTTGTCTACATAGTTTGCTTGAAGGTGCACTGACGCCATCGTTACTTATAAAATGTAATTCACTTTACACTTACTATACTTGCATTGTATTTCTCTTCAGATCGTGACCTTCATGGTACTTTCGATATTGACAGCGGCATCCATTGCGGCAATTGCGTTGATCTTCTCGTTCTATGGAGCTTTCATTGAAGTATGGGCCGATCAAGGAGAGCCTGTAAATGTACGTAATAACGAATGGGAAACACAGCGACAATCGTAAAATTACTTCACAGCTTACGCGCGGGGTGCTTAAATGGGTTCGTGCGTGTGTGCGTGCGCTAATGAAATATGTCTGTTGTGAGTTATGAACTAGTGGAGTAACGGACGTGGGAAGGTCAGCCTTGGGGCCTTTGTAATCAAATTATGATAATCAGAACTGGTCTGAAGTCTAAAACGCCGTGAATTTCGGTACAGCAGTTGTTACTGTTAATTTTCTATTTCAGCACAGAGAAGAAATAACGTAGAACGTATTTCTGCCGGGCAACAACGGACATAATAGGACACACGTGCTATTGATACTCCAATGTGTTAATGATATCGAATAAATTGTCAGTCTATGTACCTGTCTACACGGGATAATGATTTATGCTACTTTCTATACAATAAACAAAAATCATACAAGTCAATATTTATACATTGTTCTGTTATGTCTAACCAATCACAGAAAAATGAGCAATTGATGGCAGAAACATCGTATCAACTCGGTTGGAAACGGATCAAACGGGAGGGAGGTGGGCTGCCATTTCTGGAAAGTGTTCCCAAAAAGCAGACTACGAGTGAAGTTCCCTTGATTACGGATCAGAGTAAATACGACTATAAATACACTATACTGCATGATCCACTACAACTGTATTTTATTTTCAATATGGTATAGATCCTGTATGTCTTCATGTTGTAGAAATACGCATTAGCTGCCCAATTTATGACGATGATTCTGTCGCTGATTGAGATTGTCGTGGCGATCGCGTCGTCAGCCATCTGCTGTGCCGCCGTGTGCTGTGGACGCAGCGCGCAGTCCGGCATCGTACGTAATGTTTACACTGCGTCAACCCCCGTTTGTCGCCCATTAAAGGGAGGGGGTATGTTACTCTCTACGGAATGAACCAGTGTAGTAATTTCTAAAACCGTATCCGCTGAGTTGAACGTAGAAAGTGGGACATATTGCTTTGAAAATTGTTTTGAAACTCGATGTATTATTCACTGTTTGAGTAGATATCAGTGCGGGCATAGTGAAGTAACATAACATGGCGGGTGCCTTTAACGTATATAGTATAATCCTAGGAACGTTATATTAAATGATAACTTAATCCTAGGAATATATATATATATATATATATATATATATATATATATATTATATACTATATTTATTAATTGTTTTGCATTGATACACTTTCCTTTGAGATATTACATAACCGTTAGAGCATGCTTGATATAACATACACGCAATAGTATTCCGTTCCGTATTCAGTAATTTCCTTGCTAAACGATATGATAATATGGTAAAGCCAATATGAAATATATACTATATACAAACGCTCTAAGAAGATGCCGATGCAACAAATTTGCCAAATTGAGTTGTTTGCCAAATTGACAAATCGCGTCGTTTATTATAACAATATCGTTACAGTATTAATTGAACTGTGTTGTGAATGTTAGTTAAGTCACTACTACACGACTGAAATAATAAGTGATTGATGAAATAGTAGCCATGTACTCAGTTTAATGATTTATGATAGGTCAAGAACAAAATGGTGAGGGGAAATGTCGTCTCGTTCGCCGACCCTCGTACCTACCCACAGTCTTCGCCCCAAGGAGGGCGCACCCCAAGGTCACACAAGTGGGAAATCTCAGACATCTGAATGGTCGACTGTACGAGGATTAGTAAAATGTTGATTATGTCACGAAGACCCACACTTCGAAGGGGGCATACATATACAACAGTCATTCGCCGTTCTCTTCGGCGTACCAAGGTTTCGTTTCCTATAGCAATGTTCCCGTTACTTCATTCCACGCGAATGTTACACCCCCGTATTCCGTTCCGCTAGCTCAACTATAAACAGGTGTTTTGCTACTTGCGGTGTTTTGGTTTGAAAACAGTTTGTTTAAATTTTGAATTGGTAGTGCTCACTGCCTGCCTGCCTGCCTGCCTGCCTGCCTGCCTGCCTGCCTGCCTGCCTGCCTGCCTGCCTGCCTGCCTGCCTGCCTGCCTGCCTGCCTGCCTGCCTGCCTGCCTGCCTGCCTGCCTGCCTGCCTGCCTGCCTGCCTGCCTGCCTGCCTGCCTGCCTGCCTGCCTGCCTGCCTGCCTGCCTGCCTGCCTGCCTGCCTGCCTGCCTGCCTGCCTGCCTGCCTGCCTGCCTGCCTGCCTGCCTGCCTGCCTGCCTGCCTGCCTGCCTGCCTGCCTGCCTGCCTGCCTGCCTGCCTGCCTGCCTGCCTGCCTGCCTGCCTGCCTGCCTGCCTGCCTGCCTGCCTGCCTGCCTGCCTGCCTGCCTGCCTGCCTGCCTGCCTGCCTGCCTGCCTGCCTGCCTGCCTGCACGCCCACTCGCTAGTCTACCCGCCCGCCCCTCCCGCCTGCATGCCAGCCTGCCTGTGTGTCTATATGTATGGGTCTGGGTGGGTCTGTCTCTATCTGTCTGTCTAATTGCCTATTTGTGTATATGTATGTATGTATGTATGTATGTATGTATGTATGTATGTATGTATGTATGTATGTATGTATGTATGTATGTATGTATGCATGCATGCATGCATGCATGTATGTATGTATATATATATAGCTATATATATATATATATATATATATATATATATATATATATATATATATATATATATATATATATATATAGCTATATACAAAAAAGTTTTGACGACGTTTCGTGATAACTGACCATATATATATATATATATATATATATATATATATATATATATATATATATAGGTATGTTCGTTCGTTTGGATATATATATATATATATATATATATATATATATGGTCAGTTATCACGAAACGTCGTCAAAACTTTTTTGTAATCTAACCATTATAAAAGCATACAGCATGGCATTGAAATGGTGGTCATAGCAACCGCCTCGGTGACAGGTACCATGGGAACCCAACTTTTACTTGTGTATCTTCAAAATTATGGAAGATACAGGCAAATAAAGGATATTTTTGACCCATTTTTGGAAGTTTTTTCTGTAGTACTATTATACTAACACGAATTATGCATTAATCAATAATCACAGGTGTGTGGTTTATTTACCCATTTATCGGTGTGTCGTTTGACATAGAGTCTTCAAAAAATGTCAGCGTTTTGTTGAATGGGCGCGTCGCAAGAAGAGTATATATGGTGGGGTAGTTTGGCCGATACCGAGCGTATGCACATTTTCAACAAAGCGTATGCAAGGGTAAATAATGTAGTACAAAAATACTAATTGTATCTGTACGTTGATACGTCCATTTAGATAACACCCGTATAGGTTAAATTGGCCTCCCAATTTTTTTAATCCTGTAATAAAATATAATAGTCTCATATTTCGACGTCGGGTAGTTTTTGACGATACCGAGCGAATGACATAGACTCACTGATTTTGGAGAGAGTTTTAAATATTATTGGACGTTGTTTTCACATACGTGTCTGGTGTTACTTAAGGTATGTGACAATGATAAATTAGAAATGCAGCCATCTTTTTCTTCTATATGTTATGGTGTTTATACGTGTGGTGATACCGAGCGTATACACGAGACCGAGCGTATGCAAATCAAATATCTCAAAAATGACGTACTGCTGCCATCACCAGAAGAAAGGGAAACACACGGGAAGGCAATAGCCAAATCACGGAAGATAAGATGTCGGTAGAGGAATTTCTTAGGAGATCAGAAAACAGCAATGAGTTACTTTGAAAGAATGATTAAATCAGGGGAAGAGAAATCTTCTCACCGACAGACACTATGCAAAACATCTACAGGAAGTTCAACCTTGAATTCAGCGAGAGTAAGACATCATTTACTACATTCTGCAGGGGGAGACCATCCACTGTCAAGCTCAGAGATACTTGTGCCTATGCCAGCGTCACGCCAACATGTCCATGAAGGCGAATGCCTCCAAAGTACTGCCAAAGTCCTTACCTGAATTAACCTCGATGATGATGAAACTATAACGCAGAAACTGAATGACGGGGACTGCACAAGACCAATCAAATATAAACTGTGGATCAAAAAAGACGTGCAATACAAGACCACCCTCAGCACAAATTGAAGTGGTGGAGGACATTGACACATTCTCCTAAACACTGATGAGAGAACTCCCAGAATTCAGAGGACATTGTGGCAGGGCCTTCACTCAGTACGAGCAAATCAGACATATCAGAGGTAATCTTAACCTTATGACGGAAGCCACGTGCAGTGAATGGCTTATTGGAGGCGCGCGCCATTGTGCCAGTGGACAACCCTCTTATGGTGAGAGGCAGCTCATGTTACCATGAATGTTGCTATGAAAAGGGGGATATTTCACCCAAACTGCGACGGGTGGAGAAGTGTCCCTGTCGCTGTCATCCGGGATCAGTTGGAGGAAGATCCACGTGAAGCAAGCTCCAGCAATGGCCACCGTTACAATGTTAGACAACAGTCTCAAATGAGCAGATGGTGTCAACTATCGAAGAGTAAAAACATGTTGGCTGTGTTGCACACATTGCTGAATAAAGGACATGTTCAGTTCATATCATGCTTTCGTAGAATATGAGTATTGTACTAGACAAGTTTAGTTTGTCGATGAGGTTATTGCCATGGTTATCACTTACTAATGCAGCAAATTATTGTAGCAGTAAGCACATTAGTAGAATAAGTTGTTTATTTGTTATTGTGATTAGCGTAATGTATTCGATGCCTACACATAATTAATGTGGCCCATTAGACCCCACGCGTCCGAAAGCGTCCGGGTCGCTCCTCCCCAGAGCGCCCGAAAGCGTCCGACACGGAAAAAGCCTCTAGCGGTGGCACCATCTTGCGGATACTTATGAGACTAATTCCCACTGATTCCTTGATATCTTAGCTATGAATCCTGGGTAATTTTGACATGGGTTCGCATTGAAAAAATTGATTGAAGTTCATCATCTGTGGACCTCCAAAAATGGCGGCGTCTTGGACATCGTAGCTGTTTACTACTGATTAAGTTTGTGCTTATATATCTTTGGATTTGGACACTTCTGGCATTGAACTGAAGGTAAACAAAACCAGAAAACCCAAACAATATATCCTATAAATTCATTGAATGCCTCAGGGACAACTTTATGTTCCAACATGTTAAAAAACCAACTAGAGGAAGAGGAACAAACAAGTCAAATCTGTTAGATCTAATCTTATCAAATGAGGAAGACAATATAGGTGAAATTGAATATTTTAGCCCTTTGGGCAAAAGTGACCATAGTGTCATCAGATTTAACATTCTCTGCAATGTCGCCATAAACAATTATACAAAAAAGAGAAAGCTTTTCAACATGGCTAATTATGATGAAATGATGACCGACCTCGCACACATAAACTGGGAAGATAAATTCAGACTTTGTAAGGACAATGTAAATGATCAATGGGAGATCCTTAAAACTATACTACATACATTAGAAGATAAACATGTACCTCAAAAGGAAGTCTCAAGTAATAGAAAGGGAAACTTCCCATTAAACGCCAACACCAGAAAGCTAATCAGACGCAAAAATAGACTATGGACAAGATACATGGAGACTAGGGATGGGACAAAATATCTAGAATATTGCAAAAGTAGAAATAAACTCAGAGCACTAACAAGAAAGCTCCGAAAGGAGTTTGAACGAAATTTAGCAAACCAGACAAAGAAAAACCCAAAAGTATTCTGGAGATATTACAAATCCAAAACTACAATCAAACAAGGAATCGGTGAATTAAACACAGATTACACAGATCCAAAATCACAAACAACAACAAAAGATGAAGAAAAAGCAAATATATTTGCAGACTACTTCTCTAGTGTCTTTACTACAGAACAGCCAGGGTACATTCCAACTATGCCCACAGTTAACAACAAAACAGAAATGGATAAATTAACTATAACTGAAAACACAATATTACACATTTTAAAAGAACTTAACATCAGTAAATCACCTGGTCCCGACGAAATAAGCACTAGGCTACTAATGGAGCTCTCAGGTGTAATTTGTCACCCTCTGTGTAAAATATTTGTAACATCAATAAAAACATCCTGTATTCCTGATGATTGGAAGGATGCAAAGATATCAGCAATCTACAAAAATGGAAATAAAAAATTAGCCAGTAATTACCGTCCAATAAGTCTAACAAGCATAGTCTGCAAATGCATGGAAAAAATAATCAGAAATCACATTACCAATTATATGAAAGAAAATGGTCTTTTCAGTCCAAAACAGTATGGTTTTATTTCCGGCAGATCTACAGCTTTACAACTAATAACAATACTAGATAGCTGGACCTATGAAATAGACAGAGGACACCACACAGATGTTATATACATGGACTTTAAAAAGGCCTTCGACACTGTACCACACAAAAGACTAATAAGTAAATTAAACAGTCTAAATATTAGTAAAGAAATACTAAATTGGATAGAAGCTTTCATCTCAAACAGAAGACAAAAGGTGGCAGTAAATGGAAAGGAGTCAAATTGGCATGATGTAACATCTGGAATACCGCAGGGATCAGTCCTAGGACCTCTACTCTTTGTATTATACATAAACGACTTACCAGACCTTACTCAATCCGACACATTTCTATTTGCTGATGATATTAAAATATTTAGACCCATAATAAATACGAATGATCAAGATATACTACAACAGGACATAACCACCATAGAAAAATGGAGTCATGATTGGATGCAAACACTACACCCAGATAAATGTACACATATGGAAATTGGAAAAAATTATGTAGGAGAAAATCAATACTATACAACAATGAACAATGTCACAAAAACAATAGACACACATGATAAACAAAAAGACCTAGGGGTAACCTTTGACTCAAGACTCACATTTGATGAACATATAAGCCAAGTGGTAAATAAGGCAACTAAAATGATCAAAATAATTAGAAGAACTTTCCAATTTCTAGATAAACATACTTTTTTGCCTCTCTACAAAACAATGGTTAGAACACACCTAGACTATGCTATGGCAGTATGGCACCCATATAAGATAAAACACAAAATTGCCTTAGAAAATATTCAGAGAAGAGCCACTAAAGAATTACCAGGTATGAGGGACATATCATATACAGAAAGACTCAAACTGCTTAAACTACCTACATTAGCATATCGAAGATTAAGAGGAGCCATGATAGAAGTCTATAAAATACTACACAACATATATGACCACGAATCTGTGCCAAATCTGCTGAAAAACAAAGAGATATCACAAAGAACAGGAAACAGAGGATATTCCCTAAAACTATTCACAAAAAGAGCCAAACTAAACTTAAGAAAAAATGTATTTCCAATTAGAATTACTGAACCATGGAATAGTCTCCCAGATACAGTTGTAACAGCTAAATCTCTAAATTCATTTAAAACACTACTAGACAAATTTTGGTATAATCAGGATATTTTATATGACTTCGAAGCACCGCTAAAAATTACTAACAATAGAACCGGAACACGTGATTTAAATTTAATAGATAATGAAGAGCTGATCATAGAGGAGCACACAATCCTGCGATCAGAACCGTCATAAGGTATCATAAGGTAAGGTAAGTTTACATTACGTTCGAAATACAACTGAATGAGCGATACAATGAATGATCGGAGCTTTGTTTATGTTTCGTTGTCCAAGTTGGGTGAACACCAGTCGGGTTTTTAGCACCGAAACTGTTGATTATGTCGTGATATATGACAATTAGGTGTTTTATTATAACAAATCATTAGGTAGCATTGTCAATTTTCGTAATGGTTGACATTTCGTTGTTTCAGGTTTCAAAATGCCAGTGGCAGTGATCCACGATGTCAACATACACATTGGCATGACACAGACGTCACATATAGGATGATGACAACCAAGATAGAAGTCTTGCAAAGCTGTGTTTCCTGTCCATATTCAGACAAAATTAACTGATTTATATAGTACTATGTCTAAACAAGGCAGAGCATGTGCAAATAGAACAATTATAATACATTTTATGTGAATAAAACGTGATATTCTACTATATTGTTGTCCAGAATAGTAATGTTCTATGTTTGTCACCTTCATATTACAATATATTTTTTCCAACATACACCGTAATTACACCATTTTAAAGATAATTAAATGAACATCAAAATAAACACAACTTGCAATTATAGAAAATCAGTAGTTTTGAAGATACAGCTTTAAATGTGCAAGCACCCCGAATTGGTGAAATCAGTGGCTGCAGCTTGGGGAACAGGAGCACAAGTCAATTTAAACGGCTGGGGTCTAATGGGTTAAGAGTAGAATTTCACGCGATCTCCGCCTGCTATTGAATCATTAAAAAGTATAACAAATTTGTCTGATGTCCAATATTTACTGAACCACTGTGTATATACTAAAACTATTGTCTTTTGTCACTCGACGACCAACAGTTCGAGACGGCATCCATTAGCAGAAAGGAAGACTGTTTAATCATCCCGAACATTAAACCATTATCGACATGACAATTACTTAGTTAGAAATATACTTCTTGCCACAATGGCGACGTCTGGGTTAAACAAGAACTGCGTTTCCTTAGAAATGGCGATGACTGGGAAATAATGCACATACCTGTCTCAGGGCAACACGCCGAGGCCAAGCAGAATAACACAAATACCCCTTAGAACAAGTATTTTCTATTTTGAAAATACCAGTGAAGACTGCTTTTCAGCGATACCGAGCGTATACCTATTTTAAACATCCTTATGAAGACTACTGAAGACAGTATCCGCATAAGGTTTGTTCCGTTGAAAAGGTAATTGTTCATTTTATACCTGCATTTACGGTGACAGTATACAAGCAGTTCCCCTTAGAATGACAAGTAATTATATGACCGATTTACTCTTTTTACGGGGTACCGAAAATGTATTCTAATTTTTGAATTGCATAAAAACAAAAGAATGCTTATAAACATTGCCACTTCTGTCCATTTTGAACCATACACCTGTCACATGCTCAAACAAAATAAACTAGAGCACTTAGCGAAAAAATTAAATGCCATAACATATACATTAGATACACTATGTGCGTGCATACGCTCGGTATCGCGCAACACGGACACCCAACTTCAAAGCGATGCCAAAGAGCCGATTTTACTAACTAAGCTACCCAAATTTATTTCCAGTATACCATGATGTTATTTATTAGTGACTAAAGGAAAAACGTGAAATATTGAATTCTACATTTACCCCCCCCCCCAAGCAGATTCTGACGACGTTTCGTGATAACTGACCATATATATATATATATATATATATATATATATATATATATATATATATATATATATATATATATATATATATATATATATATATATATATATATATTATGTATGTATATCCAAACGAACAAACATATATATATATATATATATATATATAGTCAACGTTGTTACAACCGATAATGTAATAATTGCCCGTTAATGTAATAACTGCCCGATAATGTAATAAAATCGCCTGTTAATGTAATAACCGCCCGATAATGTAATAATGTTTGCCTGATAATGTAATAAACTCCTCTTGCATGATAATGTAATAACTTTCTCGACCGATACTGTAATAACGTACATATTTCACGTAGGACTTAGTCGTTTTCGTGGATTTCATGTTGATTTCTTGCACTTAGTCCATTTTTTCTGTCGCCTATTTCGCAATACTGCCATGTTTATTAATGTAATGGGTAGTAGTAATCTTTTTAGATTAAATCCAATATGTTGATTCCAAACCTAAAATTAGATTTGTCAGGTCAGGATTTTGATGTATACATTCTCGCACCACGTTATACATTCTCGCACCATTTACGAATGACGGTTTCCCTTTCCATGCTATAATGTTAGGGTATCTAATAGAGGACCAGCCAACATGCAATATAAAACTTTCATTGGCATTTTTTTAATAGCATGAAACTATGGTAGACAGATCAGTCATAGCATGTGGAAAGAGGTGTGGGTGGATGCCACCCTCAATTTTGAATTTGAAGGTAATTTTCAAGGACAAGAAAGGTCAAATTTCTTTTTTTGTTTTTTCCGTTAATTTGGATCACATTCAATATATTTATCCAATGAAACTATGTTTATGTTCATATACGTGCATCTAACCATAGTAATTGACAAATAAAGACTCACTTTACAATGTTAAAGATAAAGAAACACAAAAGTACGTTTTTATCTAAAACACGTTTTTTGTTAGGAACTGTGTTGAACACTTGGTCGTTTTTCTTTAATGTTCCCATATGCACTATGATGTAGAATAACGTGTCACATTCACCTGCACCCAGGTCTATTGGCCAGATGGGTTGCAGCAGTCCACCTCATCACACCCGCAGGCGTACGTGCAGTTGAGGTTAGCTTTGAAGCAACTGCATCGGGCCATTCTGCACTTAGCCTTGCACAAGTTACCAGCTCTAGACAGGCATCTGGGATAGCTCGTCCAGACGCTTCTGATCTGCCTGCAGTGCAGTCAGATCTTTGCCTGATACTTGGCGCGCGCGGTGTGAATGTCCAGGGCGTCTCTTGTTGGGGGCAACATCTCCAGACCTAGTTTGGCCTTACCGAAAAGTTGAAGTATGGCACTGTCGACAGCTGGCTGCTCAGGTGTGCCATACAGGTGACACAAAATGACAGCGGAACTCGACACTGCGCCGCCGCCACCGCAAAAATACAGTAAACCTCACCACACACGCGGTACCATCCCTGACGAGCGGTTACAATTATGCCATACATTCATGTATGAATTCAATGTGCAGCGCATTATAACACAGACGATACACTGAAAATCACAAAATGTGTGGTTCTGTGCAAAGGTGATCAAGTAGATGTCAAATAATGGAAAACAATATTTTGACTGAAATTGGTGTTGTGACCTTCAAAATGACCTTCATATTCAAAACCATGGATGGAAACATCGCATACCGTTTTGTTATCCTACGAACGATCAACGTAGCAAGAATTTGTTTGTGTTGATTTGAACACTATCGATCGCTAGAACACTAGCGAAGCAGACCGAGTTCTACTCTGCAGTTGTCACCTCACTTCTTAAACAAATTTCTCACATGTTGGCAAGTTTGATTTAATCCCAAATCATGCTAAGAAATGACATTATGTGTATTGACATACACACTATACGTGTTGGGTTTTGAAACATGTTAACTTGACAATAATGGATATGCAAACAATGGTTACATACAAGAAAACCACATTTCGAGATAATAACGTTTTTGTGTTGAAATATCCTATACATCTCTGTGTAAATGCAAAGTTTAACACCTTATATCTCAGCCAATACTTGTCACAACTGTAATAACGTTACTGTTTTGCAAAGAGCTGCTCACATAAAGTTCAAATCATCAAGAAAATAAAAACTGAAATTATGACCCCAGTTGATTTTGTGACCTTCAAAATGACCATTAAACTCAAATTCGTGCGTGGCATCCACCCTAGTAATGTTTCTCATTCCATGTGTGACCCATCTAACATGGATGCCCGCTATTAACAAACAATGCCGATGAAAAAAAGTCTAGAGGACTTTTCAATGTTTGGCTGGTCCACTATAATGCCGCAAGCGTGGTGTCTGCCGGTGTGGCGGTCCAGAATGTCGAGCGGTCCAGAACGTCGAAGGTTAGCGGTTCATGTCAAAGGTTAGCGGTTCATGCCAATGGTTAGCGCGACATTACGGTGTGGTGTTCCAGAACGTCGAGCGGTCCAGAACGTCGTTTCACGTATGCACATGCGCGCTGAACTGGCGTAACCTCAGCTGGCCGATCAACTTTGACCCCATGCCAGAATGTGGAGACTGAGTTCATGACCCCCGCGGCGTCTGCGTTACAAAATAAATAATTTATGCGCGCTGTAGCGACGACCTACTTTTCGACCCCCTACGTTGCACACTACAGTTTCCAGCGCGCACGTGTTCTTGCCATTTCTCTACACAACGACCACAATGCCGAGACGTGAACCGCTAACTTTTGACATAAACTGCTAACCTTCGACGTTCTGGACCGCTCGACCTTTCTGGACCGCCACAGCGGTCCAGAACTCAAAATTGTGACCTAACAAATCTAACTTCAGGTTTGGAATCAACATATTGGATTTCATCTAAAAAGACTACTACTACCCATTAGTAAACATGGCAGTATTGCGAAATAGGCAACAGAACAAATGGACTAAGTGCAAGAAATCAACATGAAATCCACGAAAACGACTCGACTAAGTCCTACGTGAAATATGTACGTTACTGTATTATCGGTCGAAAGTTATTACATTATCAGACAAGAGTAGTTTATTACATTATCAGGCAAAAATTATTACATTATCGGTTAGCCAGTTTATTACATTAACGGGCGATGTTATTACATTATCGGGCGGTTATTACATTAACGGGCGATTTTATTACATTATCGGGCAGTTATTACATTAACTGGCGATTATTACATTATCGGTTGTAACAAACGTCCTTGGCGACATAGATCATGAAGTTCTGGACAACATCCCGCAGCGCATTACCAAGACATGCCTCGGTGAGATTCCAACCATGACTGAGATCGCCTTAAAGATGGCAAAGCACCTGGGGGAAACGGAATTCCTGCTGATGTATGGAAGCACGGAGGAGACAATCTGTTCACCAATGCCTGGGAGGTGGGTTCTGTATCACAAGCATGGAAGGATACCAGCATTGTAATCATCTACAAGAAAGGTAATCGTACATGGTATTTTTCAACTTCAGTAAGTCGTTCGATACAGTTGGGAAGACCGGGCTATGGCAGCTACTGAAGCAGTATGGACGTCCAGAGAAGTTCTATGATCGAGGCACTACATACCGGAATGATGGCGAATGTTAGTGTTGCAGGGGAAGTCTATCAGCAATGCTCGACGAGGCTTTCCGAGACATGGGAGATGGTGCCTACATACAGTCCAGACAGAGCGCTGATCTATTCAACGTCGCACACTTCAGAGCGAAGACCAAGACTACTCGGATATTAATGAGAGAGCTGCTATTCGCACATGACAGTGCACTGGTTGCCCACTCTGCTGAAGAGATACAGAAAATAGTGGATGCCTTCTCAGATGCATCCAAGAATGTTGGCCTGAAGATTGACACCAAGAAGGCCGAGGTGCTGTACCAATCCAACTCTACAAGAACCCGAGAGGAGGATATCATAGTTGATGGAAACAAGCTGAACTCTGTTCTGGAATTCACCTACCACGAAAGCACGATATCAGGTAATGGGTGCATTGACGATGAAATACAGAAGAGTATGGCAAGGCTTGTGCATCATTCGGCCGACTACGCCAGAGATTCTGGAACAACCACCATGTGTCCATGCGGGTTAAAGGCAAGATATACTGTGCAATCGTGCTGTCCACCCTCCTATACGGAGCTGAGGCCTGGACAGTGTACAGACGACAGGTGAAAAAGCTGCATGCTTTCATGATGCGACATCCGCTTTCGATGATGAGGATAACCTGGATGGACAAACTGACAAACAAGGACATACTCGAACGGACAGGGGTGCCATTTATGGAAGATCTTCTGATCAGAAAGAACCTCCGGTGGACTGGACTTTTAATGAGGATGTCACCAGACATGCTACTGAAGCAGATTCTCTACTTTCAACTGTCTTCTGGTCACATAAAGGAGGGCGCCCTCGTCTCCGGTTCAAGGATCCATCAAGATAATTCAAGGATACCACCAAGAGAAACCTGAAGCTGAGAGATATAAAGACTGACTCATGGACATCACTCTCACATAACTGGAGAGCAATAGTCAAGTGATGGAAGCACAAAGCACACACACACACACACACACACACACACACACACACACACACACACACACACACACACACACACACACACACACACACACACACACACACACACACACACACACACACACACACACACACACACACACACACACACACACACACACACACACACACACACACACACACACACACACACACACACACACACACACAAACAAACAAACAAACAAACAAACAAACAAACAAACATACACACACCATTATTGGTATAAAACACTTGGAATTCTCTGATGACTTGCTATGTGCGAGATGGGATCAGCAAACGGATTTCCTAATAATGGATTTCGTTTGATAAGGTCAACGACAGCCTGTTCTTGCACATGTCTCGTTAATGCAGCATACGAAGAGAAGAGAGTGACCTATCTGAAACCTTGACGTCATGTGCCTGACTGGTCGCCGATGAAATTGCAGTTTACATGTTGGTTGGATACCTAAACTAGCTACAGCTAGGCCGCGATCGGCTACCTGAATCGGAGAAGAAGTGGTATATGACTTTTCCATCCCGGAAAGTGCAACTTCTTGCCTGTGAGCAGAAACAGAACGGAGTACTTTAAAGCAGGCGTACAGGTCATTCTTACGTCTACTGTGTGGATTTTCCTCTTGTCTAAAAACTGCAAGACCACATTATTTGTTTAGATCATTCTGATGGCCGCAAAACTGGTAAAACCATTTTTCAAAACCTTCATGCAACTGTTTTTCTAATTTTTCGCTAAGGCATATCTTTGGGTACATAGTACACATATAATTTGAATGTTTCTACATGCACACCAGGGTCTCCCAAAACGCTGTGTATTTTGCGTTAGCTTGACTAGACTGCCTGGGAGACACTAACTGTGTATTCGAGGCTGCTTCATTGATTCCAACACTGGAGGAGGTAGCCTGCTAGGAATCATAGCTAATTGATAATTGACTGTACTAGCTTATTTGAGACTGCTCCACAGCCATACACTGAATGCAGGTGGCCTACCTGGAAAGCATAGCTAATTGGTATTCCATCTGACAGGGCAGTGACAGCTGCTTCTATTTTAATTAAGCTGTATCTTCTAAACTATTGATTTATTGTAAATGGTATATTGTCACCGATAGGTGACAAACAAACAAAATTAATATTCCGAACAACAACATATTGTAATATCGTACGCGTCATTGATATCAAATGCACTCTGATCATTGTGCTGGCTAAGTGGAATGGAAGTAGATAATTGTATCTTGACTAAAACAATAATATAGCACAATAGAGAACAACACATTAATAATACAAAAACATTTATTGGTCCCACATCTCAACAAGACACATGGCATACACAACTATAGACTCAGTATAATTTATAGTCCAAAGGATTTAGGAACTCTTGGCCCATTGTTTAGTTATTTTAGCTTTCTCTCTCATTTCCTTAGCTAACCAATTACGGGCTCTCCACTACAGTAGGTAAGGTTACTTGTTAGCTAGTCTTGTGACGTGAAAAGCAACCTTGGCAGCTTCACAACAGACTAGTTCGCTTGTTTTGTGCTATAATTGTAGTATTTGTCATTTATTTACAAGTAACATTTATATTGTATACAGTGAACCTTTATTTTATTAAATGAGGGGTTAACAATGACTGTACTCAATATACGAAAATAAGGACGATATGAAGGGAATAAGTAAGGAAGGCAGGCAGGAATAAAGGAAGGAAGGGAAGACGGAAGGAAGACAGAGACGGGAACTGGGTAACAATGGTAAATTGGGGACGTTAAACGACACCGTGGATCCTTACACCTGAGCCATCGGTGGCCGCAGGTACAGCGTCATTTAGTCACAGCTTGATGACCCGCTTAACCCCTTGAAGTAAAACAGCACAACATTAAAGGGGGACTGAAGCGGCCGAACAACCACAGCCCAAACATAAGAACATATAATTTACAGCACTAGTGACCATAATTTGACAAGCACAGCGTCACGGTATATTTTTAATACATTTTCAAAGTGAGCTACTTTCGACACAGGGCGCCGCCATTCCGCCTGGCAATATTGCTGGTTGTACTCGGGTTTGTTTACAATCACCGGAAGCACGTGTCGATAGGCGGCGCAGCATAGCTCTCGCAAAAACGGACGAAACGCACTCAAACCAAATATAATTAAACACATTAATGCACTGTATGCCTAATAGATATACCATAATTGTTAGTAAGCATTATTTCACATACTTCCACAAAGGATTCCTGTAGAAAAAGCAGGTTAGAGATGATGAAGTTTGCGTGTCCGCCGGCGGCGAGTTCAGCGGAGTCGGCGGTGGTCACTTTCGAACGCCGATTGTAAGCCTAATTTCGAATGTGACGAGCACAACGAGGCGCTGAACATCAAAACATAAGCTTCGACCAGAGCTACAGGTCCGTGTTTGGTTGATTTGCTTGCATATAAGTACGCAGCGACGAAGTAAAGTTCGTCGAACTCGACAGGAAAACCGGACATGATTTCCTTATTTGGAATGTGATTCGGCGCGTAGGAAGTGATAAGCCGGCGACTCGGCACTCACGAGTTCCGTCATGTATCGTTACGACTACAATTTAATCCCACAGTTGTATTTCACTGTCTGCATAATACACGAATGTGACCTAAGAAAAGTTTAAATGTAGTAAGAAATGTGAATGTAATAAAATAAATCTATGTGTAGATAGAAGTATTTAATTTGAAATAAAAATGTTTAAAATCCACTGAATTTTTTTAGGTCAACAGATCGCCAGCGAGCTGTACCTAGCGGTGCGTTGGTTGCTAGAACCAGCTCGAGTTTCTAGGTACAAGTAAAAAAAATGTTTTTGACAAAGTCAGTGGTGGAATAATTTTCTTCAAGATAATGACATAAAAAGAAATGCCAGCTACGACCGTATCAGGAGTATGACGTGTTTGTTAGCGTAGTCATATGCTAATTACTTAAATTAGCGTGACTCGCTAATTAGTCAACAACTGTTGAACAGTCAAGAATCACAGTCATATTACAGGCATTATTTATAATGAATTAACAGAAACAGCAAAATACAAATTTATGTTATTATTTAAATTAGACTGTTAACTGCATTCAATAAAACACTAGTGTATATATAAAAAAAATTACCCCATAAATCAACTGATTAAAATCACTCAAGATTTTTTTTTATTAATTGCTGATTTATAAAGGTAAGATCTTAAATAGCGTAGTAACCAATCCTCAGGATTGCTGAAAGCGCTTTACACTTTATTTCCCTGACAGACCTGTTCAATCATATACCATCTCAACTTCTCTGGGAAGCATCCAGCAATATGCTACAATTAATTCGCAAAAGCTACTCATACACATATCCACCACTGTCTATTGCCATGCAGGTACTCATTTATACAGCTGAGTGAACTGGAAAAATGTAGAGTGAAAAAAAATCCCCAAAGTTTTAACATCACAGCAAAGAATTGCAGACATAGCTGTTGACTTGTGAATACTGTCTGTTGATCACTAGTTTGAGTACAATTTAATCTTGGCCATTACATGAGGACACTGTTTTTGACATTATGCAAGCTGAGGATGTACTGTTTATGTGCATTATATCATCAAAGCAAGATACCAGAACGACAAGTAGGAAACGGTGAGCGGCAGCCATGCAGGTTAGTAAAATATTATTGTCATTATGATTATGGTATCATTGTATTTGTTTCTGGTAACATATGTACATGTGTGCATCGCACAACTTTCTATAAAATAATTAGTATAACAACAATAAAACATGCTACAGAATCAATCACACTTAACATAGTGTCACTATTAAGTATGTTAATGTGTCTATCCAATGACACTACCCATCATAACCCAAGTCAGTTGGCAATATTACCTGGGAACACATTTAATATTTTAATTCATAAAATATCCGTAGAATATTTTATAATTTCATGTATGCACATTCTGTTATTGCTGTAGAATGCATGACTGTGGTCAAAATACACAAAACACATGGAACTTATTTCAAATTTTTTTTAAGCAAATGTTTTGACATACATAATAAGTCACTACCCTCCAAGGGTAGTATCCGATATTTAAACACTGACAGATTAATACATTTCTAAATAATCTAAGACAACAGTTTTGTTTATCGCCCAAAACATTATGCACCCAAATGTGGATCTCACCTTTAAGAACCTGCAGTTTTGCTTTCCAAGTGATAAACAAGCACACATTTTTTAGTTGGGGATCTGAATAGTCTCCTGACAGCAGGTAGTAATATCACTGATCCCATGATTAAAATTAATAGTTACATGGGTGAAAAAACATTTGGAACCTTACATTAGCCCATAGCCTCCATTGTTACTGGAAAGGGTTGCAAACATCATGATCAAAGTACAACAGAGGACTGTTGGTACTAATTGCCATTAATAGCCTAGTGCAAATTAGGCAATAAGATCACAATGTTAGCAGTGTCCTGTGTTTCCCAGCAAGAGTGAAAAGACTACCCATACCCAATACAAACATCACTGCCTGGACAAAGCCCCACTATCTCTCTAGTGCACTTGCATTTCTTACCAGTTCACAGTCATGTACTAGAGCATGATGAAAAGACAAACCAGTGCAACAGAGGTCAGCTTTAAATTGAGTGTTTAAATAAAACTTCAAAATGTTTGGGGTTCATGGCTGTTGTAGAATGATTATCGACTAACATGACTAGTATATTGAATCTGAAATGAATAGTATTATTGCGCATAACAAAATAAGACTAAAATAAGAATATAAAGTACGAAAATTATATTTTGATAAGGCATGTATTTTGCTTTCAATAGTACCGCAGACATCAGCATTGTTCAGTTAGTTGCAGTTTGTGCAGTTAGTGTTTGATAACTGTAAGGTGTCCATAATCACTTCCCAAAATTATTTATTAGGAAAATGGCTAAGAAGTCTATTTAGAAAACCTTATACATTGCAATAAAAAAAACTTACATATCTCGAAAAAGACTCGGTTGGACAAAACCCCACCCACAAATGAAACTTACGTATAAAACCCAATGTAAACAAATTTATTCTTAAATTGACATTTGTACTTTTTGAAAATACAAGTATGACTTTGACTATGGCCAAGTAGTTGTCTCTGATTGGACCAAGGAGGACACTGATTGCACGTAACTAACTTAAACATTTTATTTTCTTATATGTGCAAGTAGGCTTGTATAATTGGTTTACCATGTGAATTATGTGTTGCTTATGTAGGAGTGGGTTTGCTTGTTTGTAATGATGTCTGAATGACTCGGGATACACACATATTAAAATATGCCAGGAAGGTTAGTCAAAATATAATGGAATCTACACAGAATGCACCATTGAAAAGGTAATGTTCTATTTATTGCATGAATGTTCCCTGATTGAAACACAACACTCTGCTCAGCCCACTGTCTACTAGTCTCATTGAGACAAGAGCTGACCAATGAACTTGGCTAGCAGTAGCAGACAAGCCAGAAAGCAGATACCTAATACATCAAACTGATCTAGGGGTCATTTCAAGGGACCTTCTCAAAAACCAAATCACCAGCATTACTTTGTGTTTTGAGGCCCATGGAATGATGTAATAAAATACAGATTTTTTGTGTATAAGTAGATTTGTTTAACAATTGTGGAACAATAGTCTGGGGGACCCTGGAGGACCATATGGGGCCTGCGAAATAATTCAATCAAATTTAGATTTCTCATGCATAGTTACAATATCCACAGATCTATGTATCTACACAAAATTAGATCCTGAACACTTTCCGAAATGCTAATTATAAGTTGATTTAATCAGTTTTAATTTTTATGATGTATAGGTACTGCAATGAGAAAACAAAAGATGTCAAAACATTGTTATTTATATGTATATCACAGAAGATACATACCCTCATACATATGTATCCTTCTTTCAGATGAAGGATTCACAAATACCGAACACAACTTTCAAAGGATCCAGTGCACCAGATGATATTGTCCCTCATGGCAGTACGGGTGTCACATTGCAACGCCATTAACTCGTAGTGTCAAACTCAAACAGAGCCAGTGATCATGTCGCCAATGCGATACTTGATCGATGCAGCAATTATTACAGATAATATTGTTGTTCCATTGAATATTCATCATGACCATGGGTATGCGAAGTTGTCGTCGCAGTCCTGCATGCCTTCTTCGACTGACCATGGCAGTCCTGTCAATGTGGATTACACCTTGGATGTCCCAGTCTCACTTTCGCCATCTTCAGATCATTCTGTCTGGAACAGACAGACGGAAAACACTGAAAAGAGTGATGCAGAATATGTTTTAGCGGATGACAGCAATATCACTGATGATGACTGAAGCAGTTCTGCCACTAATGAGAAACAGAGAAATTGTTGTTGTTTACAAGAACAAATAAATTTCTCTTTTCTGCACCTGGAAAACACCCTGGCTGTTATAACATGCCTGCTGCCTGCATGGAAGCATCCCAATGAACATGTGCAGTGATGATATGCAGCTATCTGATACATTCTGGTATTTGATTTATAGTAAACAATCATTATCTTATAATTACACCATGTATTAGTAATTGGCAAAACTGTGTAATTTATCAATATCACAACACAAAGTCAGCGCATTGGTTGATTTGTTTGTGAAATACTTTAATAAAATTATCACAGTATTTTACAAACAAATGATTTGTATGTAAAATTGTTACAGCATTTTGCAAACACATGAATTTATGATTCATTGTCATGCACATGCACACACACACGCACATATCCAATACATAGTACACAATACATTAAAACTCCACTTCAATATTCCCATGTGAATTGCACAATGTCCTTATTACACATCTATTTATTATTCAGACTATTATAAATTGCATGGCAGCATGCATATGTAAATAACATTATTTACATAAATTAAACAAATTGTATTAGCATTTTAAATTGGAAATTAATTAATTATATTAAAAGGATGCACACATCATGTAACATCTTGTCAGAAATAAAAAGTAAGTTTGTAATAGATTTACGTTACGAATTCGAAGATAGAATGACTTTATTATTTAAATTTTACATATGTCATTGACATTGTGTGGCCATACAAGTATAATTGTTTTGTTTAGGTTTGAAGTGCTAAATTACTTTTCGATACCTGTTGAACTACGTATTACTTACCTACTACCCCGAGGGTAGCTATTGGTCGAACGAACGAGTCTGCACGCAAATCGCACTTAGACAACAGACCGATACTCCCAACATTGTCACTGACAGCTGTCGTGCCACTCGATCGTGGTCAGTCATGGTTCATGCAGGCATCGGTCGTCAGCTATCTCCAGACAACATACAACGATGTGCGTCGACATCGCGACGCAGTATCCACACAAACACCATGCAACATTCACATTGTTTTATAGCACGTTGATCCCCAAATCAAAGATGACCATAAACATGCCACATCAGTCATCACATGACATGGCGATCTTCTCTCGCCATCTCGCACCTCGGCTCGCACGCTGGGTGAAGCAAAAATGGCTTTACGTGTGTCACTTGTGCAACAGATGCTTCTCTCACTTGTGCCACAAATTATTCCTCTGTCGGATCCATTTTCTATTGTGATTTATCCAAAACCACTAACAACTAGCGCCTCTTCTAAGGCTAAGTCTAACGCAAAACACTTCCGATATCTTTGTAAACAAAAGAAGAAATAGTCCCGATAGACCTTCCGGTCGTAAGCCCCGCCCCTTGAAGGCTGTCAACACTGAGAGCGTAAAAATGAAAATGTTTCATTTCATTGATCGTCGGTATTTAATTTCACCTTTTTATTTCGAATGCAAATAAATATTATTTGTGGATACATAGGACACCTATCGTGTACAATAAGGCACCATATTTTTGTTTTTGCGTAAAAATGTCTAATTATGAAGAAAACCGGAAGAAAAAAAAACTTTTACATGGGCTAGATAGGAGGTAATCAAACCACTCGGCTTGGAATAAAGATGGCGATACGCAGTGTTCTATGACGACGATTTAGGCATTGAATTTTTTTTCTCCAGTTTGTCTGATAAGTGAATGTGCTTCTGCCACCATTAATGTATACTTATATAGTGTACATTTAGGTATATGGAATGTTACAGCTGTGTTTCACTTCCCCTTTAACTATCGCACATTTATCTGTTACGTAATGTTAGTCGATATGTATATTCTAAGAGATGACTAAATGTCATGGTTATTTATGATAATCCCCGAGTTTTACAATGATGTAGGGAATGACATGTTTTACTATTTTACATTTACAAGTCAACTATGTCATATTTTGTACTCACGATTGCAAAATCTGGCTTCTTTTTATGTTTCTTTTCATCCGCTATGTGGCAGCACGGATATACAAAAACCTTAGTGGCGATCTGAGTCGTTGTTATGTAGATAGGACGGGTGGGCGTATCGCCTCGTGTAGGCGCCTTACCCCACCCTACCTTACCGGTTTAACGGTGGGTGTACTGGTGCACGGTACACAGTGCTTGTTTGAACAAAGACTAATTCAATGTTTTTCATAGCATGCGCCATTTATTT
>OZ024854.1:51420595-51465595 GCA_964017155.1 Oasisia sp. SBJ-2009
GAGGTGTCAAATGTCAGAGATGCCAAAAACAATTATTGTTTGGCAGAGGCATATATTATATTCAAACATCAAGATTCCATAACACATGCCTTGTTTTCCAGTTTGTTTGGTCTGTTTGTTCTAGCAAATACGCATATTAGTGGGGCGAATATGTGAAATTGGTGTGCACTTCCGGAAAGAAGCATGAAACTTTGTCCTAGGAGATTTTGTGGTATGCTGATTTCAAAAATTGCGGGAACCACGACGTCACTCCAACGGTTCCCGCCCAAAATTCAGAAATTCAAAATGGCCGCCACAAAACACGTTTTTGCCCCTAAAATGGCTCTAAGTGCCCCGATTACCATGATCTTGATGTCTATACCTATGTTTTTAAGGTCAAGGAATCCAATAAAACACATTTGAAGACTCATAACATTCATCTTCATGGTGAAAATATTAATAAATGCTCATAACTTCAATTTGTTTGCAACAGCGTATGTAAGTACCGATTACCATCTTAGTACCAATGTTAAGGAATATCTGATTGTGTGTCGTACATTCTGATAAAGGGACACATATGCCATAGAACTAAATGACTTGAACAAGTTCCAAAAATTACCGCCAGGGGTTGCGGGTTGTTTCAGTCGCCTATATTCTCAGTACTATTCAGCTATGAAGTGAAACCATGTGCTGAGGTTACGGCAAAAGTGTTCCTTTAAAACATTATCAAATTATTGATCTTCTTACAAGCTTCTTACTGTCGGTTACACTGTCCCGAACAGAAGCACAACTGTGTACATGGCAGATTTGATTTGACACACTTGCATCTTTTAGTGCAATCCTTTTTACATCCATATTTTAACAGTTCTTGACATCCTTTGGTTGCCTCTGGAAGAGTGGTCCAGCATGGAGTCCATGGAGAATCATCTTTCGCTCTCTCCCAGCCCCATACATCTGGTGATGGAACATTGGGCTCTCCTATAAGTAACTGTCCCCAGATATGCCCTGCCTGAAAAACAGCCCTTTTCACATGCTGTTCTAGGGCATGTAATGTTGGAGGAATGTATTCCATCTTACAACTGCTTCCTGGCTTCATTCACATGGCTATGTGCTGATGTTCGCTGATACAAAAGAACAACATATCTTTCTATTTGCTCCATTTGGTCTGGGGATATCTGAGTTGGTGCACGAGATAAACGAAGGAAAGTAGGTGTGAGCTGAGGCATACTACGCCATACAGCCCAAGCTGTTTCTTTCAAATTCCATGGAAGGCGGAAACAGTATCACATCCTGATGTCGCATGCAAGAACAGAAGTTCATTGCCTAATTCAGCTAAAATCAGGTGACGGGGGACGCTACCCATATTTCGCAATCCTTTAAAACACTTGACACAGCTATTGCAAGAATCACCACGCCGGTATCTGTTACATGTTTCACCAGCTTGGTAAATCCTTGATGGAACGAATGGGAAGCATGAAACAGTAGCCGTGTGTCTGCTTCTTCATGAGTGCAGGACAAGTCGGAGAGGTCGGCTATGGGAGATGAAACAGCGTTCTTGCCATGTGTGGAGATGACTAGCTTGCGTTGAGGGGGTTGAAACTCCTGTATTGCATTGGCTAGAAGTTGGAACAGACTCTCTTTGCTTGAATCACAATGAAGGAAGTTATTCCAGTTACCAGGAATGCTATTGTTGTTGGCAACCCGGAGATGGTTACCAGCTCCACGGTTCTGTCGTGTTTGTGCCTTTAGGCTGTCCTCCTTATATACATCCCAAACAATATCCAAACGACCAACGTCTTGTAGCATGCATTCTAAATAGGGCAAGAACAGCAGTTGTGAATAGTCCTGGAATGTATTGACAGGAACCTTCGACTTCTTTGGATCAAGTGTGTGCACAAGGGCAGCACCATCGACGATCTTGACATCAATATTTGGTGCAGATTCCGGTTGAGGTGCCAATGATTCCAAACATTCCATCAAGTCAGATTTGTTTGTATGGTGCATGATGCAATTTGTTGCCAACGATGGAGGCCAGGCATGATTTTCATGCATGAAGAAGACATCCATATTACTGTCTCTAGCTTGGCACGATATATACACCCGTGAGAAGAGATGAACATCATTATGCAGGTTGGAGATTTTAGAAGCGGACTTCGCAGGTTTCTTTTCCGAACTAGAATTTAACAGAGGTAGACTGGTGTCATTGAATGCAGTGGTATTGGCATTGACACGCTCCGCCAAAAAATTCCGGTATTGTGTTTTGCCAATGTCTTCTGCAGTCTTTATTGTATTCACCACGATAGCGGGCATTATCCGTTTGGTGTCAAGCATGTAGAAGTCCGTGCTTGTATCTGCAAAGGGGTTGCCAAGTTCCTCCATCACATCAGTGACATTCTTGACTTGAGATAGGAACGTCTTCTGTACACTTAGTATCTGTTCATGGTGGCGATCTGTGTCCTTCTTTTTCATGGAATGTTTGTCATCATATTCCGTCACAAGCCTAGCTATTTCTGGACCTGATACCACCCAGCGTGTCAGTGTGGCTTCCTTTTCTGTGACACCTATTACGCCTCTGTCTCCTTTCACCATTGCAATAAGCTATGCATGAACGTGGTCATGGGCTAGTGCCGAGAACTTGTGCGTTGTTTTCTGTGTAACAAAGTTGCCCTTGAGGAAATCCGCATGAGTCTTAGAGCTGTTCACTTCCATGGTAAGTAGATCTCTTACATGAACCGTCATCCAGCGAGCATAGTAGTAGTGGTCAAGAGCGAACATCCATGGAATAATCTTTCCAAGTGATTCCACGTATGGAACAAAGTTGTGTTGACGCTGCGATCTAAGGAACTGTAGGAATAGGAGTTCCAACTTCCAAACTTTGAACCAGTAATCAAACTGAGGATGCTCCGAAGCCATCTCATTACACCACTCATCAACGTGTAGTGGTTCACTCTCTGGTGTGTCCTTTTGATACTCATCATATGACCTGTGAAGCAGAATGTACAGAGCTGCTGCTGTTACCTGATGGGCCCATTGACCTCTGGATGTGTGTGAACCTTTCTGTAGACCAGCGGCACGCCCCTCAGTTGTAACATTGGCTGAAGTCATCACATGGGTCCAACCACTTCCATCAAGCCAACCACCGATGACTTTCAACATGGCCATTTCGTTGTGAGACCCCCCCCCCATCAGTACAACATATTGTTTTTCCCCATACTCATCCGGCCATTTCCACTTAATTCTTTTGGCGATCGCATATAAACATGGTGTTAAATTCAAATAGTGGGGCGGATATGTAACAAGGTAAATTGGTTTTACAAAGTGGGAAGTGCAAATCATATACGTACAGATATGTTGCTGTGAAAAAGTATTGTTATGAGCATTTAAAAAAAATCACCATGAAGATATGTGTTATGAATCTTGAAATGTGTGTTATTGGATTCCTTGACCTAAAAAACATAGGTATAGACATCAAGATGATGGTAATCGGGGAATTTAGAGCCATTTTATGGCCGAAAACGTGTTTTGTGGCGGCCATTTTGAATATCTTAATTTTGGGCGGGAACCGTTGGAGTGACGTCGTGGTTCCCGCAATTTTTTAAATCAGCATACCAAAAACCCCCCTAGGACAACGTTTCATGCTTCTTTCCGGAAGTGCACAAATCAAGCAAATTTTTTTACATATCCGCCCCACTATATCAAACACCACCTACTACATAAATGCAAGATGCCAGGTTGCTACATGTGCCAGATAGATTAATAAATAATACATATCCAGTTCATATAAATTCTAAACATGCATACTCGCACGCATGCGTTCACGCGTAAATAACACACAAATTACATTACACAGATAAACAACATAAAGATCATAAACATTACGTAAGAAAATGAAAATACAATTGTTTTATATAACACATAGACACTAGGATTATATATATATTAGGAGATTTTCTTTTTTCTTTCTTAAGATGCAAAACATTGTACAAATATGCATAAGATATAAAAACAAAATACAATAAATATAAGGATGACACATAAAATGCAAGCACTTATTTGCATGGTGGTCCTTGGTTCTTACAATAAAGAATTATTCATTCCATAGCAACTGTTTTGTTTCATTTGTGTTGTATATTATACTTTAAGCTGTCTACGAAAATAAAAACATCCTTATATCCATATCCTCACGATGTCGGACTGCGAGTGTCGTGCACAACAGATGGTGGAACAGCCGAGAGCCGACGAACAGATCGCCACAAGCGCCTCTAGCAACGACAGAGCCACCAGCATAGCATCCATGGCCTTGGCCAATTTCTACAAGAGGAAGACACACCGCTTTCACTGCACTCATTACTGTGGATACCAACAACAGTAACTAATAGTTACTGTTGTTGGTATCTACGGTAATGAGTATATATAATATAATAATATAGTCTATGTCTCAGCATAGTGTGCAGTGCGGTCTTCTTAGCTATGTAAATCAAACCTATTCTGATTAACTTGAATATTACTAATGTTCGAATGGTACCATACAGTTATTTAACCGATAGAGAGAAGGTAAGTGTGGAAAATAATAAACAAATCTGAATTTCCCAAGACTTTGCATGCAGCTATTTCCAACAAATTGTGTGTGTGTATGTGCGTGCCTGCGTGCGTGCGTGTGTGCGTGGGTGTGTGTACAAGCGTTGTAAGTAACTGTTAATTATTATTTAGTGTGCCAGCTGTTCTGTGCAATGCGTTCCTTTTAGCTATGTTGGCCTAAATAAAAGCTATTCTGGTTAGCTACTGGGTTGCGACTCCCATTTGAATCGCCCATCAGTGCTAAGTCTGTCGCCAAACATTTCTCGATTTTTTTCAATAATACATTGAATATCCCGTTTGCTCGAATTATTATGCGCGAAAGAGAAAGAGAGAGAGAGAGAGAGAGAGAGAGATAGATAGAGAGAGAGAGATAGATAGATAGCTAGAGAGAGAGAGAGAGAGAGAGAGAGATAGATAGATAGAGAGAGAGAGAGAGAGAGAGAGAGAGAGAGAGAGAGAGAGAGAGAGAGAGAGAGAGAGAGAGAGAGAAAGTAGAAGTATTGAATCTATCTGCACCGTAAGTGTGAACTTACCGATACTTCGTAATGTATCGGTAATTTAATTATTAGTATAACGTCACTTGAATAAATCATGTAAATGTATGAAGTTTTGTACACTTTGTTTAACATGTTATTGCTCTACAAATTTGAACATTTGATGTTAATAATTGTGTGTGCGTATTAATTGTGTTTGCGTACAGTTGTGGTGGCATATACTTTGACTGACCCGCCCGAGATGATCGTCGACGTCTATGCCAACTGCCGCCAACACTAAGACGAACATCACAAAGATGGACGCAGCCAGGATAGAGAACACCATGAAGGTCACAATCTGAAGACACGTGCAGATGAGAGAACATTGGTTTAAAGTGTAGTATTTCATTTTTAAGTACAAATAATATTTGTAGATGTAGGATCATACATCTGAATCGTTTGGAGAACATTCACGTGAGCACACACACACACACACACACACACACACGCACGCACGCACACACACACACACACACACACACACACACACACACACATACATACACAGCATACGTGCACCTCGAGAATACATACATTTGTAGTAAACACGCACACGCACTTACGTGGTCGTAGCACATACATTTATCAGACGACAGACAGTAAATCAAATTGTTGTGCATATTAGCGCTACCGGTTAACACCGATACTTACTGAGCATGTGTTTCTGAGGTTCCCGGCCATGAGACCAAATACCCCTGTCAGTATGAACTGGAAATAGACAAACAACACACGTAGACAACCATTAGCCGCAACATTATATTATAATCGGGGCTCTAGATCAACATTCTTAAATAAAAACAACAACAACAGCTTTCTCTTGAGTTGGAAACGGGATTGGAGGAGGATTGATGTTATGGTTAGCCAACAATTTGCCTACAAGGTTGGGAACCTCGAGGTGGATGTGGTCAGATTTGGTGAGCTTCAAGGGGGTAGAGCAGCTGTACGGTCCGTGTAACCCCCAGCCATCCTCAAAACATTTACATCATGTTCTGACGCATATACATTTTGGCTTGCATTCCCAGATATATTCGGATCTCAGTTGCACTGGAAATACAGCTGTCGACGTTGTATCCCCTTTCGTGCAAGACGGTACTAATGGAAGTTCCAAATGTTGAAAGAAGAAACAAGTCTAATAAAGAGAAGATTGTTGTTCAGCACCACCGATCCGCTACTGAGAATAGATACATACGTCTGAATCGTTTAGAGAACATTCACGTGCTCGTACGAACATATTTAAAGACATTCTACACGAACAACATTTTGGTGTGGTGAGGCACTCACGAAACATCCTCCCCAAATGCCGTGCCCAGTCGTGGCGACGGGAGAACCCGCTCCCATCGCTACGGCGTTGGACACAATGCACAGAATGCCGATGACGATCTGCGTAACGCCCAGTGCCGAGGACCACTTGCTCGCGTAGGACGTCCAGATCGCAGACGGAGGTGGCGCTGTCACGTATTGTGGCATGATCACGACGTTCTGCATTGGCAAAGCTCCGACAGGCTGGGCGCCAGGGGACAGCACTGTCGACGTCTGCATGGTCTTGCTAGTTGCTGCAAAATTTGTGTTGTGGTTTTCATTATACGTAGACTAAAGTGTTTGCCTAAAATGTACCTCTGCATACGTCAAAATAAGACCATAGCGATTGTGTTTGGCTTTGAACATCCAAGTCGCGAGCTAGGTACGCTATCTGTGCTGTTCAGCCAACATTGAAAAAGTTTATAATTATGAGTAGCCGTTGCAATACATTTAATAGTTCAAGTTTTGTAACTAGGCTTTTATAATTGTGTGAAGTTAAACAAGTAAGCACCTAACTTTAAGAAAAGAAAACTGACATCAGGGATCATTGCAAAGACGGTGCCAGGGTATGAAACACAATAGAAAAACAGTATTTCAAGTGTGTTTAATTATACATTTGTACGAGTGTAGCTTTACAAAAAACTCAGTCACTCACTCATTCACCCACTCACCCACTCAGTCAGTCACTCACTCACGGTTAATATGAATATGGAATGTACTAGAATGTAAGGTAACTAATCTTCTTCGTTAATTAAGGCCTACATTTTAACACATTCTGTTAATGACATAGCTGGTAGTTATTACGGAACCAATTTGACGATGTTGTGTACATTTTGTTGTCAATACGCGTAATCCCGTCTCAATCAGATTACGTTTCCGCCTGTAGTTCATCCTGGTATTATAATAGCCTGCTTACACTTCATGGTTTATGGAAATAAAGGGCTTGCATAAATACACACCCAGCAGGTCTTGCTATGCTGACTTGTGCAAGGCTACACTGCATTCAAGGCGTAGCCGCAGCCTCGCCGAATGCAAATCTGGCTCGCTGCCAGCAGAAGAAAATTAATTATTATACAGCGAGGCGTTGTCAATCACTATTGTCATGGTATTGAATGCATGCACTCGCTTACTAGGCAGTCATTCTTCATTTCTCTTTTATCCTTTACAGCACACTACCCGGACCAATGAAATCCCTATCCACGTGAACACAACACAATAATCTAACAACGACAACTTACGTAACTTAGACGTAGATCGGCAACATCAACCGCCTATTCTCTTGCATAATCGTATGCGGACCTGAGAGCGACAACAACTGTGAGGTCAGGTCAAAGTAGCCTCGGTTACCGTGGCGTGGAGCAGATCGTCTCTCTATACGTGTATCCGCTATTGGTGTCTGTGTCATACGTGGGGAACAGTTAACCTTCATGCAGTAGGGCTAGTGACAAAGATAATACTTACAAAGTGGTGATATTTGAAATGCAAATGTTTCTTGAAAAGAATACATCACGTAAGACACATTAATTAGCAGGTTCAGATTTAGCTGGTATTGGCAGTGGAGTGTCGCATACGTGGAAGAGTGTAGTTAGCGGGGTGACTGTTTTGCCACTTTTCTTCACACAACAAGGCTAGTTTGGTATATAAGAAAATATTCGAAATAACTGCTTTTATTGTTAATTGGTACACCAGTATTAAACTGCACATCGACGCCTGACACTGGAGGAGATTAATCTACATTGACTTTGAGTCAGCGTATTAATTTCTAGATTTGCTGTGTATACAAAGACAGGGCGTTGCACGAAGGTGACACGAGAAATTATATTGTGTGAAAATGCGAAGCTTTTATAGGACACATAACATTTACCAAGACGTAGTGCATTTATTATGTTTAACATATATATTTCACAAAGAACAGTAAATGAATGGAACAGATTATCAGCTAAGTGTGTAGGTGCTAGTAGTGTTAATATGTTTAAAAATAAAATCGATATATCCCTAGGAAAGGCGGGGTACACTTTGATGGATAGGTTGGAATCTCGATAAGCCAAATGGTTTCCTTGTCCACCTGCCCTCTAGAGTTGATTCTCTATGTAGCAATCTTGTTAAAACAATCTGTAAAATATTCCAATGAACAGAGAGCAAAATCCGTCATATTAAATATAGCAGCATGTTTCGTGTATAAGCAATAATTGAAACGCTGTGGCAGTGTATGCAATTCTTGGAGTTCTTTCGTCAAACGTAGTAATTACTTACGATTATGGAAAGGTAACAACAATACTGTATATTAATTAAACACCCAGAGAAGGTTTCTATGCAATGGTGTTGACAACCTTTCCCTACTGCAATGTTTATCAATTTGGATTGTTTCAACAGTCAGATAAATAAAGAGGAAATAGCTACCTGTTTTGTTGGAAATAAAATATTGATATCACAATCTCTGTGCATTAAGATACCAAGTGGCGAGAAGTGTGCCACAATATTCTCCAACATCTGCAGCGTAGGCCATTTGAAGATGGCGTCATGACGTTTTATCTCGTCAAATATGGCGGGCATCCGCTTTTCAATTTTAGATAAAACACTAAACAACATAATGACCGCGAATTGTCCACAGTGTGCAAAAACAACAAAACACACGGCAAGCTTAAACATTACTATATTGTACATACATTATCATGACAAGTTTCTGGAATGTACATTACAGTGCTATGATAGACAGCCATTTGCGCGCAATACTTAGTACCACTAATACACAAGGATGAACAATAACAAAAATAAAGTAAACATGACCGGTAGGTTTTGGGAGTATTGCCCGGGACTAAACGGCCACACGAGACTAAACGAGACAAAGTGCAAATAATATCAGGTTGCGTGTAGTACTTGTATATTTATATATATGTAACGTTTGTGAGTAAAAGGCAACGTTTGGTACATAAAATACTATCATTACGATCACAAATATTGCGCCAGCAGATTACAAGACTCACCTAGAAAAAACCGGCACGCTCAACGCGGTTGATAGAAATGCTAATGTCACCAATGCCTACTCTTACCGATTCAACAAACTGAGAATATCAGCGTAATCTGCGACACTGCACTGGATTTGGCGCTGTCAACGTTCACAAAGGTTACTCTGAGTCGATGCGAATACGATAAACCAACATATGAGCTGGTATATAATGCATGACGAGCCACCACGGTGTTAAACAACATCCGAGGGCTTGTTGGTCTGCATCGCGGGCATTTCTCAATATGTCAGCCAACATTTCACTAGAATCTCTCACTTTGAAATTGAATCCTGGCGTGCATAGGTCCACAACTGCATTTTGTTTGCCCTTGTGGGAACTTGGAGAAGGACACGGGATACATATATGAAAGGAAGCTTACCAACACTGAATCATGCAATCGATACGCATGATAAACAGAGAGGAGTGAAAAGCCATTGTTTTGTAACGATTGAAGCGTGACAGAAAGCGAAGAAGCAAAACATTTGGCGCTCATCTCGACTATGTATCCATCAATCTAATAACATAACTAGCAACATCACAGATTCTTTAATTTTAGTAAAGTCACCCTTAGCAAATTCTTGGATACTTCAATGCAAGCATTCGTTGAATAGGTTCGCGTAGCATGTTTGAGTTCTACTTTGTTAATGTATAACTATGATATTCTCAACATAATAAATATGTAATAATAGATTCAAGAGAATGTTCACACGATTTCAGTACTTCATTCAACGTTCAAATTGTAATCATATCATTATATCACGCGCGACGTGTTACAACCGTAAAACCTTTGATATCCAACGCATGTGGGCGGGCGCGGTTTTGACACGTTTGATAGGCTATGGCTATTTGCCACCCCTCCACTTCCAAATGCCCTCTTATGGCTGTTCCGATGTACAAACATATTTCAGTTTAGGGTTATTTTTAAGGTTAATATTAGGCTTAGGGATAAGTTAAATTATATTCGATTAGGTTCAGTTAGATTGAAGGTACTTTTGACAAGATTTACATCAGGCGTGGACATACATTTGTACGTGGAGCTTTTGGTTTTTGATACAACCAGCTCAGCAAACCCCGTTCAGTAGTTACCATACTTAGTGACGGGACAAACATTTCTTTAAACGGCATTCTTTTTCTCCTCCTCCATCGGCGCAGTCGCTCCAATTGCACCTTGAAACTGTGCCTGTGTATACGGAGGTGGGCCCTCGGCCGTGGCGTTGTACTGGGGCGGCTGGGGCACGGCCGCCTGCGGAGGATAGGACATCGTCGACTGGGGAACTTGGACCATCGGTGCGCCACTAAACTGTTGCTGCTGGCCGACGGCCGTGGCGATAGCTAGAAAACAGATCCATTTATGACAAAAGTAGTTACACAAGAATCACGCCTTTGAGGTGTCCAGTCTCATATTATGTATACTATGTAGTGATGTAAAAGAAATGCGTCCAATTAATACGGTCATCTGGCTTTCACCCAGTACCAAGTAACTGTGACTATTATAATGCGGTTCCACTGTGATATATTACTGAATACATTGTTCAATTATTCAGTTGCTCGATGTAGGGATTTGTTAAGAAGATGGCTTCGTCGGACGGAGGCCAACACATTAAACGGGTAATTTAATAGTTGAATATGTTAAAAATAAATGTATTCGTACATATATGTATATGTATATATATATATATATATATATATATATATATATATATATATATATATATATATATATACGTATATATATATATATAGATCATCATGCTGTCGGTCGCGAAGCGACAAAGACTGCTTCCATCACTTGACTGTTGCTCTCCATTTGTCTCTCTGCTGTGAGAGTGATGTCCATGAGTCGATCTTTATGTCTCTCATCTTCAGGTTTCTCTTGATGGTATCTTTGAACCGGAGACGAGGGCGCCCTCTCTTTCTCTGACCAGAATACAGTTGCGAGTAGAGACCCTGCTTCGGTAGCCTGTCTGGTGACATCCTCATAAGGTGTCCAGTCCACCGGAGATTCTTTCTGATCAGAAGATCTTCCATAGATGGCAGCCCTGTTCGTTCTAGTATTTCCTTGTTTGTCACTTTGTCCATCCAGGTTATCCTCATGATCGAACGCAGATGTCGCATCATGAAGGCATGCAGCTTTTTCACCTGTCGTCTGTACACTCTCCATGCCTCAGCTCCGTATAGGAGGGTGGACAGCACGATTGCACGGTATGTCTTGCCTTTAACCCGCATGGACACATGGTGGTTGTTCCAGAGTCTCTGGCGTAGTCGGCCGAAAGATGCACTAGCCTTGGCCATCCTCCTCTGTATTTCATCGTCAATGCATCCATCACTTGATATAGTGCTTCCGAGGTAGGTGAATTCTAGAACAGAGTTCAGCTTGTTTCCATCAACCATGATATCCTCCTCTCGGGTTCTTGTAGAGTTGGATTGGTACAGCACCTCGGTCTTCTTGATGTTAATCTTCAGGCCGAACTTCTTTGACGCATCGGAGAAAGCATCCACTATTTTCTGCATCTCTTCAGCAGAGTGTGCAACCAGTGCACTGTCATCTGCGAATAGCAGCTCTCTCATCAGTATCCGAGTAGTCTTGGTCTTTGCTCTGAAGTGTGCGACGTTGAATAGGTCAGCGTTCTGTCTGGACTGTATGTAGACTCCATCCCCCATGTCTCGGAAAGCCTCGTCGAGCATTGCTGATAGGAAGATGGAGAAGAGCGTGGGGGCCAGTACACAACCTTGCTTGACCCCATTTGTGACACTGAACGATTCTGAGACTTCTCCTCCAACACTAACATTCGCCATCATTCCAGTATGTAGTGCCTCGATCATTGTTGTGAACTTCTCTGGGCAGCCATACTTCCTCAGTAGCTGCCATAGCCCAGTCCTCCCAACTGTATCGAACGCCTTGCTGAAGTCGACAAATACCATGTACAGTGGTCGGTCCTGTTCAATGCATTTTTCTTGTAGTTGTCGGAGACAAAATATCATATCCACGGTGCTCCGGTTACCTCTGAAGCCACATTGTGTCTCCGGAACTACCTCTGGTGTTATGTGGGTAGATAGTATGTTGAGGAGGATCCTCGCGAAGATCTTGCCCGCTATGGAAAGAAGAGAGATTCCTCTATAGTTCCCACAGTCTGTTCGATCACCTTTCTTGTAGATGGTTACAATGCTGGCATCCTTCTATGCTTGTGGTACAGAACCCACCTCCCAGGCATTGGTGATTAGTTGGTGCAGTCTGCTGAACAGATTGTCTCCTCCGTGCTTCCATACTTCTGCGGGAATTCCATCTCCTCCAGGTGCTTTGCCATCTTTCAGGCCGGCGATTGCTCTAGCCATCTCATCCGTAGTTGGAATCTCATCGAGGCTTGTCTTGATAATGCGCTGCGGGATGTTGTCCAGAGCTTCGTGATCTATGTCGCCAGGGACGTTGAGTAGCTTCTGGAAGTGTTCACTCCATCTTGCCACAACTCTCTTGCTGTCAGAGAAGGTCTCCATTCCATCTGTTGATTTCAGTTGAACAGGTCCCTTCTTTTTGGGTCCCCACACTTCCTTCAGCCCATTGTAGAAGCCCTTCATGTTGTTACTGTCAGCAGCTCTCTGCAGCTCCACTGCCTTCCTTTCCCACCAGTCTGACTTCAGTGCACGCGTGTGTTTTTGTAGCAATCTGCAGGCATCTTTGTATGCTGCTGTGGTGGACCTAGTGCTCCTGGTTTGTAACACTCTCTGGTGGGCTTGGTCTCTTCTGTTCATAAGAGTCTGTAGCTCCTGGTCATTTGGGTCGAACCAGTCCTGGTGTTTTCTGTCTGGCTTGCCAAGATATGTCTTGGCTGTGTTGTACACGACCTGCTGCAGAGCAGCCCATTCCTCGTCTGGTGTTGAGTTTTCCTTTTCCTCCCATTGGGCGAGAGCACTGTCCATCTCCTGCTCAAAACTCTCCATATGGCTGGTGGTACTTAGTTTTGCAATGTTCAGCTTGGTCGGCTTACTTGTCCCTTGCCTGTTATGCTTTTGTCGTATTCTGAAAGCCACTTTTGACCTCAGCATCTGGTGACCGGTCCAGCAGTTTGCTCCACGCATGACTCGGGTACTGTGGATGTCCATCTTATCCCGACACCTCGTGATCATGAAGTCGATCATATGCCAATGTCTGGAACGTGGATGCATCCAGGTGGTCTTGCGTTCATCCTTCTGCTTGAACATGGTGTTCGTCACTATCAGTTCGAACTCAGAGCACAGAGCCAGTAGAAGCTCGCCATTGGAGTTGCATTTCCCAATCCCATGTTTGCCCATGACCAAGGGCCACTTGTCATTTTCTCTTCCTATCCTCGCATTGAAGTCTCCTATCAGCAGTAGCTTATCTGTATGAGGGATGCCACTGAGCACACTTGCCAGCTGGTTGTAGAAGGCCTCCTTGTTTTCATCTGGGTTTGTCATTGTTGGAGCGTACACGCTGATAATTGTAGCAAAGTTGTCCTTGCTCAGCGGTAGTCTCATCGTCATGATTCTGTCACTTACTGGCCGTGGCATTTCTGTCAGCTTTGTGACGATATCCTTCTTGATAGCAAAGCCCACTCCTGCCTCCCTTCTTTCTCCTTCCGGTTTTCCACTCCAGAAGAAAGAGTATTCCAAGTCATCGAGACTACCAGACTCTGAGAACCGTGTTTCACATAGGGCGGCTATGTCGATGTTGTATTTGGCAAGTTCCATTGCTACTAGTGCTGTACGTCTTTCTGGTCGGTTAGCTCCTTCTCGGTCGAGGAGAGTCCTGACGTTCCATTGTCCAATTGTCAGTAGTTGTCTTCTTTGTCTTTGTCTTCTTCTTCCTAGCTGATTTTTCACTGTCGACGGAAGATGAGGTCGAGCAGCGCGGTCCTTGGTAACCCGGGCGACGGCCGATCCGGTATGGAGTTTCATACAGTTGTACATTTCATGGAAGCTGCTTGCAAAAAGTGTTGAAATGCCGCTGGCTTTTGCAAGTTACTAGCGACACTCTCTCGGGGAACAAATACAGGTCTCACACCGGCAAGAACATGTCAAGACAGGCGCAAACTATTTGTTCCTGCAGTGGCTGGTCGAGAGATGTTGGGAGTTCCATACATCAACCGCCCTTGATGCTGCCACAGTGACATGGTTTTCTAGTTAGGGTTTGCTCCCTTAGCCTTCGGTTCTGACAAGAACCTGTACCACAAGGCAGTGGTTTACATCTCTGCATGACAGGGGCGTCAAACTCCCTGAGTTGTTGCAGTACCTGTACTGCAACACCTGCATACCAAATATAGATATGGAACTAAATATGCCGTACAACTAAGGGCGAACATGTACACATTAAACGGGTAATTTAATAGTTGAATATGTTAACAATAAATGTATTCGTATATATATATATATATATATATATATATATATATATATATATATATATATATATATATATATATATACGTGCATATATAGATATGGAACTAAATATGCCTTACAACTAAGGACGAAACATGTCTATAACCCACAACCGAAGGATGGAAACGAGCAATTGGCAAGACTGTCAAGACACGATGACCAACCTTGTTGTTGGAACATTTGGCCTGTCTGGGGGTAGCTGGTTCCAGTGGTGTACAAGACTTGCGTTGCACCCGCATTCATCATGATAGTCCCTTGCTGCATCACCTGCAATAATTTCTCACAAACTGAGTATACAGCAACTAATTTCCGGTAGGTCGGTTGTTTACACAAACACTATTTATTGACAAGTCTCGACTTGCACTTTGAATTGTCAGGCAAATATTCAAACAACAAAAGTGTTTAGGTTATACAAGTATGCTGTGCCTTTATCTGCTGATGTTATCATTAATATCATAAGGTACTATAACTGTATAACGTATATACAGACGAATAAGACAAAGGTCTTAGGAGTTATTAAACAAATGAGAATACGTTGTTGGACCAAGGCAGGGCACATAAGTAAAGTACGTGATAACTGACACATATCTCGTCTAACCACCTCTAAGCTATACAAAAGAAGCCAAAGACCACAGAGATTGCGGAGAAAATTACATGACTACTTCAAGAACAACGTATGACAAATAATTGCGCTAGACAGGCATATCTAGAAATAGCATGCTGAGGTTTTCACCCAATCACGGGTCCCTACAGCAGCACACTGATACTGGCGACGGTTACAATGATGCCGCCATCGTCTAATGGTTACCACACGATACACCTCTTTCCATTTTAAATGTATATGATAATAACTGTTTGACACTGGTGTAAGATTGGACACAGGCAAAATAGGTGTCTTGCACAGTTGCCATTTAGTGGTTGCTCTATTTAGCTAGCCCTGCGTATTATGTAACAACTGTAAGTAGAACAACATGAAAAACATTGGGGGATGACGCGATGTAATCAGTACGTACGATGCCGGACTGCTGGCGGCGTCCACAGCAGACGGCGGCACAGCAGATGGCCGACGACCAGATTGCTACAATTGCCTCAATCAGAGACATAGACAGCATCAGGATATCCATAGCCCTGGCCAATTTCTACAACAACAAGCCAAGTTGCGTTCCGTTTTCCAATAACCATGACGTCAACGATAGTAGCCTCATATGGGCATGCAATGCGGAGCACGTAGTTGTTTATACATGATAATATTATATTAATATAACTATCGTGGTTAAGTCAATGACGTCATAACAAAGACAAAAAGGTATGCATTGCAGAGTTGGTAGTTATTTATCCATTATATATTATTACAACTATCATCATTGAGTACCAGTAAGACGTATATAGGGCGTGCAAGTGGGTCACGATACATGGCGAGACTCCGCGCGATTGGAGCTTGTTGGGGTCTAAGCGAGACAATTGAGGACTGGACACAAGAATAATACACAATAAAATATTTTACGGGATTTACATTTCACATTGTTGTACGTTGTTGTTTCGATAAGCACTTATATCCGACAAGTTGTCTAAATGCGCATAATCATAACACATGTGTACGTTTGCCCCAAACAGGTTGTATTACGCGAAAAAATGACACTTTTCATTATTAGTCAAGATCGCCAAACGCAAGTACTTGCCGCTGTTGCCATGGCAACCACCATTATAATCGATTACAATTCATGATTTCCATGATCATTGTCACCGGCAAAGTGTTCCACTGCTTCTGCTTGTAATAAACCTTTAGCCAATATAACTGAAATAGTTAGACTGGAACCGTTCGATTATTACAACCAAAAACAAAACCAAGTCCTATACGTTAACATGGAGAATATGGTCGTTCTGCCCCCAGCCTCGTTTCCGCGCGCGAGACTTACACGCCCTATTACGAGCGAGTGAGCGTGACAGTTGACATAAATATATATTCAAACGTGAAAAGAATATGTCATCATGGCATTAAAATACAATAATACATCTTCACATGGAAATGAGCTATAAAGCAAGACAACTGTTTACGTACACGACCGCCATAATAGTTGAAGTCATTTACTGCAACTCCAATGGCCGAAAGTGTCAAGACGAAAATCACGAAGATGCTCACAGACAGAATCGAAAGAATCATGAAAGTCATAATCTGAAAACAATCAGACATCAACTTAAAGGAAAACAAAAATAAATGTTTTGATCATACAGATTAACAGAGTTAATAAAAAGTAAAATCTTCCAACAACAGTCATAGTTTTAACGTTAGTGGTTTACCAGAAAAAAAATCTAGAACACATAGCCATAGAAAGTCTGTAGACTACCCCATTTTAGAAACAAAATGACGTAATTAAGTCTTCTTGGTCGGCGTGAACTGTGCATGGGTATTATTATTTGTTACGTTCTGACCTAACCACGAAAACAACCGCCAACACACGCCAAACTTCTCCCCCAAAAAACACTTGTATTCCTCTAACGAAGATAATTCACAAAAGAAACGCCCAAATCTTGACGGACGACAACTTCGACTACCGCAAACTCGCTATTATAAGTTAGCTTTACACAAAATACCGCTAGATGGCGCGTTTGTGCGCGCGAATATTTATAAACCTTAGCACGCGTGAATTAGTTTAATTAATTATAAATAATTTAATAATAATTAGCAGCATCACTGTGGTCTGCAGAAAATGTTAAACGGCAAACAAAGGCAACGTTTTGGTGATATGGGCCTAATAGAATTGATAAAAAGTAACAATTTAATATAAAATAATAAACTTTATATAGCGCCAAATGCATAATTATTTGTGGCGCTTCAGAACATACTGTTATTAAAGAATATGCAATAAGAATAATTCTACCCACAGGTAATATTCAAAAATAAATATTAAAAATACTTGTGTCTGCATAATTAGCTACAATTACCTATTAGTCCTAAAAGAGGTATGGAAATTACGTGTTTTTTAATGATGTCACATTGTTTATTTTATCAATATTTCTATTAAAAAAATCCCGCGTGTACTGCGAGCATGCAAGTTTATATTACATAAGCGATGTTTTAACAATAATAACTAAAACAATAACATATTAATATTAGTATTTTTAAATGCACCAAAACCTTCTTTTTCTACCACCATATATTTCCCATATATTCATATTCTTGTTTAAATATCAGTGATTTATTGTTCCGATAATTAATAAAATGTCTTGCCCAAAAATAATTGTTATTACATATCTGGTGTTGGAAATCATTCATAAGTAAAAAATAGCCTCAGTAATATTTTCTTATGCATAAAGTGTGTGTATGTGCTGAATGAAAATTATTGTAACGTCGTACTTATTTTAATTATTTATTACTATTAGCCATACCTTTACATTGTCACAATTATTGTTATGAAAGTTGTATGTTTATTTATGACTGATAGATCACTTTAGTTAATTATGTAGACACATGGATTTTGATTATTTATTTGTAAATATTATCTGTGGGTAGTTTTCTCTTTATTGTATTTTTGTTTAATAGCATTATGTTGTGAAGCGCCACAAATAATTATGGATGTGGCGCTATATAAATAAAATATTATTATATTATAATAAAACTAGTAATTTACTGCAAATCATAGTGATCATAATTAATTATTATTATAGTTTTTATAAGTAATTAAACTATTTCGCGCGTTCGAATGCATTAAGTAAGATTTATAAATATTCGCACGCAGAAACGAGCCGTCTAGCGGTATTTTGTGTAAAGCTAACTTTTAATAGCGATTTTACGGTACGAGGAAGTTGATCAGCGCGTTCGTTTTGTGAATTTTCGTCGTTAGATGAATGCAAGAGATTTTATTTTATAACATAGTGTATGCATGCATGCATGCATGCGTGCGTGCGTGCGTGCGTGCGTGGGTGTGTGTGTGTGTGTGTGTGTGTGTGTGTATCTACATTTGTTTGAATTTTACATTTTATTTATGATATTTATACACTGGTCACATGTGATAGGCTGGTATTAATTAGTGTAGCTTTCTAGCATTACTGGCCACAAATGCACATCTTTGGTCACGGCCAAAAAAACGAAAACATTGATTGGCGTTATTTGTGTGTGACCTTTCAACAAGCCACGAATAAGTAAAATTCCTGGGACCAGACCATTGCCATGGTGATAGCAGGAACAAGCCAAGCTGCAGTTGCCAGTCGATTCATGGCCATTCTCATACAGGACTGAATATTAGTCCAATTAGTGCTGGTTATTTTGTGCTCCACGCGTATACGTGTATCGAACAATATATAATATTATAACTTTTAATATAAAAAGTGCAATCATTAGTTGTTTATTTTACTGTGCACAAGTTCATCTAGTTACACACTCATATACACGCATACACGTGCATACAAAGACATACACACACGCACGCACACACATTTTATTTACATCTCTTTTATATACTAGAAATTACAAATTCACTCTCAGAGAACCAAGGATTGTTTTATAATGATCTAAATAATGTTTCCCATGCGAAGCTGGGTCATTTAGCTATGTATAATTACATAATACTTTACATTACAGTCGGCGAGTTACAAATGGTCACTAATACTCACTGGACATGTGGTCTTGTGTCTTCCCGCCATCAAGCCGAATGCTCCAGTCAACATAAACTGTAAATGGAAATTACACGACAACTGAACAAAGCATAGCTGCAATGTTATACGTCATGAACGTCGATCGGTGTGGGACGACGGGGACGTGTCCGGACCACCTTTCTGCGTGAGAGGAGAGCATACGAAATGTCCCTCACATTTTTTCATTTCAGACGAAAAAATATTTGCAGACATATAGCATAATTGCATGAGCAGTCCAGTTTGTTTTGAATCGAATATATATATATATATATATATATATATATATATATATAATTATATATATATATATAATTATATATATAATGCATCGACATATCTGGCTTGCCTAAATGACATTTAATTCGACATTAAGTATGCAAAACGCGTACACGTATGGAGGTAATTATTATTAAATTTCAGGGAATATTCTATAATATTTAGGAATTACGTAACATATACCAGTTTGATGATACGGCAGAACATAACACTACACATGCTGTGTTATGCCCTGGCGACATCTTTATGTGTGAATTGCCAAGATTCAGCAAAGACCATAAAGGAACTGGGTAGCGATTGCATCATCAGTCATCAATGTCACGTGTTAATCAATGTCACGTGTTAGTCCTCGGTTCGACTGTAAGTGGACGAGAACACTGAACACTTACAAACAATCCTCCCCAGATGCCGTGACCTGCGACGGCTGTGGGGGAATGTGCGCCGATTGCCACGGAGTTACACAGGACGCACAGAAGGCCAATCACCATCTGCGCGGCCCCCAATGCCGTCGACGACTTGCTGGCGTAGTTTGCCCAGATTCGAGGTTCCGGTTGAGACGTGACGTACTGTGGCACAAACACGACGTTCTGCACCGGAACAGCCCCGCCAGGGGGAAGCACCGTCGTCGTCTGCATGGTCTTGTTGGTGACTGAAATAAAATTGCGCTGCTAAATTATGCGTTATCTAATTGTCACCAGACTGGTGACAATTAGATAACGAGTTGATGATAATGACGCAACATGACTGGCAGTCATGTTGCGTCATTATCATCAACTCGTGTTAACCATGCATCATCGCCCACCTGACTAATCCTGGTGCATGAATTTAGTAGTGATGAAATTAGTCTCGCTTAACCGACTGTCGTCGCCCATAAGACAGTCTGGTGGCTTTATCGACGTTTGAATGTTATCCGTGCGGTGTTAAACAATGCCGCCAGCTCACGGATCATGGAAAGTCCTGCTGTAATTCGTATTGATTAGGAACTGCAAATTTGTATTTATGTTTCATTTTGTGTTACTATAAGTTTATTTTTGAACATTTTTTTGTAATACAAAATTATCTGATAGGTAGCCTTATTTAATTTGCTATTTCAAATTCGGCCTGAGAACCAACCAACGTCTCTACCCTAATTTGGGGGTAAGGCCGCTTAGTGGAGACATCGGTAGGCCATACAGATTCCAGGCGGAGTTGAGGGACTGGAACGCTCTGCCACCTCACGGAGTCTGATTAATCGAGGCTATGGTGAAATTGGCTTCTGAACTTTCATTCTGAACATTGAAATGTATTTTATATATAAATACAAAAATACTCTTGAGGAGTTCAAATGCAATCAAAAATACATTTAACGCAAAATTATTTAAATAAAAATACACAGGTATTTATTTCAAATATTGTTTCAAATACTTTTCTATTACTTTTCATACTCAGGATATTGTACTATATAGGGAAAAGAAAAGGAAATCATATATCGAGACATCTAGTTGATAGGCATAACTAGTGTTTTGCTCATATAACAACAAGCAGACCAGTGCAAGGGAGTCTTGCTATTGGTAGCTACATCACAGTGACCACTGACTCAGAAACATGTGTCCACTCCATATAAATGCAATAATATGTTGTGTATTAATTTAACCAAGGAGGTCCATAATAACATGCCTAGGTTGCCTTCAGAAGAGACAATGCTAATGACTGCTAGGATCTTGTGAGACAACCTAGAGAGTATGACTAAAGAACAAAGGCGATATTGACCTATGGTCATTGTTATACATGGGTGTTGATCAGTGGGGGACCAGGGTACCCCACTTTTCAGTCTGATGGGGACAGCATAGGAAATGTCCCCCCATCTTTTCAGTTAAAAAAAAAACAAATTTCCGGGCATACAGCGAGACTGATCACTCCCCTTTCTTAAAAGCCCCTACATAGGTCTAGTAGTAAAAAAAAATTATAAACTCAGATATGAAGTTCCAACAAACCAATGGAAAATCACTAGATAAATTGCCTGGTTGGCCAAAGTGTGCAACTTAACCTTAGTCCAGCCAATATTCATCATGCCGGGCTCTGTCATTTTACACCCTTGTGTCGATATATTAATACGCACTAGGAATCAAGCACATTATAGATGATTAATGTTTGGTTATCCTATCAATATTTGGCCTGCTGAATACTTATCACCTACAAGCGAACCAGTGAATTCCTGCAATTTGATCCCATTTGAGTGATGACAAATTTCTTTGCCAAAAGGTGGGATTGGGAAGTCCTACACAGGCACCCCTGTAACAACTGTAATTTGTCACTCTTTGAATCACGCAAGCAGTTTTTGGTACACAGTCTACCCTCCAAATATTCAGTGACTGGGTGAGCAATTTCCCCAAGTCAAATACATGTAGCCAACATAACTATTTTAAATAGCATACCATAAAGGCCTTTGTTTATTTTAGAATTAGCACCAGACCAACAATAAATAGTTTTTAATTTACTAATCAAAATTCTAAACAATTATATATATATATGTATATGTATATATGTATATATGTATATATGTATATATGTATATATGTATATATGTATTTATTATGTATGTATGTATGTATGTATGTATGTATGTATGTATGTATGTATATATATATATGTATATATATATATATATATATATATATATATATTGGTCCCCTGTCCCCCCACTTTTAAAGTCAGATTGACTATAAAAGTGCTTTTTGTTGTCAGGTGTTAATCCATCAACTGGCTCTGAGTTAAGTAAAGTTGTAATCACTACCAGGGCCATGGAGGACATTTGCTGTCAAGTGTCTTCTTCGATAATTAGCACTTTTGGCTGAAAGACAAATACTTTAGGAAAGTATTTAAATACAAATATTTTTAATTCCTAAACGTCAAATACAATTACAAATACTTTTTTAAAAGTATTTAAATACTTCCAAATACAAATGTATTTGACCCCATATCTTATGCTCAGTATCATGTTAAAATTTGAACATTACTTTGATTTATGGCATTCGTGCGGAATATGATTTTTTCACAGCTGATTTACAGGTTGGAACCAGTTACCCTACTCTTCTGTATATAATTTACTAGACTGGCTCAACTACCGATTACTTCCCTGTGCGCTGGAGTTTCCGTGCAGAAGCTTGACACGCTCCACGTGGCACTGCAGTCACGCATGAATAGCTTCACAACATAAACAACTCACGCCGCATACTGCATCAAATCAGAGCGATGACGGTATGCGTCACCCATTGTAGTCATTATTACGCTTCCGGGTGTGATATATCCTTGAATATCAGCCAAACCTGCATACGACGGCCGATAACTCACTAAATTCCTCACAACATACTTAATGAAACTGGACCTGCGTTGTCGTTGTGTTAATTTGCCGCTGCGAGTGGACCAATTAATGAGGCCAATTCATTGTCAGTCGCCGTTGACGTTGTGGCTGCCGTAGCATCGGGTTGATTATACTTGATATTGCTGACTGAGCATCGCCTACTCCACAATGATCAATTAAATCATAATAGACACTCGTACTATTCTCTCAGTTCCCGTTCCGGGCATATGTTCTTACTAATCTCTCCTTGACCGCTTAAGCATGTTACACAGAATATTGACAAATAAAAATAAAAACTACTTACGTGAGGGCTCGATCACAAACGTCTACCTGGCTTGCACCTGAGTTGTAGCTGACAACAAAGCTGTAACGTGAACTGAAATGTCAGGTCAAGGTAGTCTCGGTTACCCGGGCATGATTCATAGTTTATCCGCGCGAGGCGCCATGTCTCTTATAGTCGACAAGTGGTTGCGCACGCCTCCCGCTAGGTCAGATTGCGAGCAAGTGTTAGTTACGGTTAGGATTTGGGTTAGTTAGCGTTAAATAGGATTAGGAATAGAAGCGCGCTGGGCGTTCCTATGCCCGCACATGGACGCTTTTCATTATTAATCGCAAAGTTTCTCCCGTTCACCAAGTCGTGTTTACGATATTGGCTCATCCCCGATCTAAACTAAACGAGCCCGATGGAATTCAGTTCACTTATTTACCTGTATCCACTCGACAGAGCCGAGGTAGAGTCCATTATGTTGTTTGTTAAAAGAGGAAAGTTATTAGTCTTGCTCTTTAATCGAAACGAAATTACAGGTGAATGAAACACCACATTACGCTCATTAATACTAATCTAAAATATATATCCTACCTTGTCTAAACGTATTTTACACATAGATACAAAGCATAATTAAAAATTATACTTTTTTAAATAGCTACGAAAACGGCGTCTTGCCCCATAGGTGGGGCAAGACGCCCATCTTGCGCCATGGCATGTGCGCTAGTAAAATAGCTATATGTTACTTGCAGCTTAATTATCGTACATTTAACCGTTACCAAATGTTACTCGATATGAATATCCTAAGAGATGAATAAATGTCATGGTTATTTAAGATAATCCCTGAGTTTTACAATGATAATATATAGGGAATGACATATTTTACTATTTTACACTTACAAACCAACTAAGTCACATTTTGTACTCACGATTGAAAATCTTGCTTCTTTTTATGTTTCCTTTCATACGCTATGTGGCAGCACGGATACAAATAAACCTTAGTTTATCTGAGCCGTTGTTATGTAGATAGGACGGGTGGGCGTATTACCTCGTATAGGCGCCTTACCCCACCCTACCTTACAATATCCCATTGCCTTGTACGTTTATTGAACTCTATTAACTGACAGGAGTGGGGACGAAGAATACGTGATTTAGTTGTGACGACAGGTTCAACAATAAAAGACTGTTCATTATTCACACTGGTTCACACAGTCGACTGAGACCGAAGAGCCAACTATCCCGCTGGTTACTAGTCCAACATTGACCACGTGGTTTATTCACTTGGTTAGTGTCTGTCTCTGCAGTGCTAGCGTCTCCCCGAAGTCTAATTACTTAGTAAATGTAATCTCATTACACTTTCTCTAAGGTAGGTGTTAGGAAATAAATAATATCATGCTGTTTAATAGCCCAGTCGATATGTAAACCGGTCATGAAGGTAAGTACTAATATAGTTCAGTATCCAAGCACCAGGATTGCTCAAAGCGTTTTACACTTTACTTCACTGGCAGACCTGTTCAATCAGATACCATTTTAAATTCTCTTCAGCCATATGCTGCAATTAATGCGCGACGACTGCTCGTACACATATCCACCACTTGTTTATAGCCAGGTATTTATTTATAGCTAAGTGAACTGGAGCAATGTAGAGTGAAAAACTTGCCCTAGGTTTTAACACCGCAGCACAGGATTCGAACCTGGGTCCTCTTAGTCGAGAGTCCGACGCTCTATCGCTAAGCCACTGCGCTCTACACTATGTGTATGCTTTGTGCGTTTTATGATACAAACATTAAATTGGGTTAAAACGTAGAGCATATAAATACAAAAATATTTGGATATAGGGTCATCTAAAATGTTGCCCTGAAGTCATTGGCGGCCATTTTTCAAGATGGCCACCGTGTTCTCAAAGCTTAATAACTGCGTCATGTAAATCAGTCATTTTGGTATCTAGACGTAAGTTTCGGGGAGAGCAATTTCAACTATATAACTTTTAACCCCTACCGACATTCACGTCCGCCAGTTGTAAAGATGGCGGTCGCCAAGACTAATGATTCTATATCTCATGACCTACGTAACCTAGAGCGCAAATTTAGTTTTTACAAGATATATGTGTGGACAGTGGATTTCAGTGTTGTAATATATTTTGCATTTGACTTTTGTCGACCTCAGTAACCGCCATTTTATCAAATGACGGTAATTAAAATAAATGTTGTCCTTTTGTCCATGGTGCCAAAGTTCATGCTTGTATAAAAGAAAACGCACAATTCGGCCATATTTTGTCACATATCGGCTGGGCTATAACATATATGTTAACGAATCCCTTTCAAGGCAACACAAATTGACGATTATTCAACTACTCGCCTCCACCTGATCACAGAATAACCTGCTACAGCTGCTTCATCTAATCCTATATCGTGGGTCTAACACGACCATTTTATTCGTAGCTCCTATTTAATGTTTGACACGAAGAAAGTCTTTCAAGTTTCCTGAAACATCATGCTAGCTAGCTCACATGACAGCAAATTCCTACAGTCTGAATAGGAGCCTCATACACTATAATAGTCTACACCACATAAGCATCGGAACATGGTGACAACTGGGGGGACTGACACGGAGCCGACTCGTCCTTGTTTAGTTGCTGTCGGACATGACACTGAAAGACGGCAGGACGGCGTCATGTGATATATTTTTAGTCACGAGGATAGTAATACTATATTTATGCCACCTTTAATGGTTACCACAAACATAGCGTATTAAAATGTTATGATCAGTCCTCTATAAACATTGCGGGCTCAGTCCAAATGCCCCCCATTCCGGCACCTATACGTACGCGAAACTTAGAATAAACGTAAGCAAGGTTGAATAAAACACGTAAACACATTACGATCAGTCTCTTTAATCGAATAAAAACATAACGTGCTCTATTTATGTAAATACGATCATGATTAGCGTGTTTGATCTGAAACAACAAATTAATCCGTATATTCTATATACATGTGTTGGTTCATATATTAGCGTGAAGGTAATTATATTGGTACAAATCTAGTTCGTCGATAATCTATATCCCAAAAGCACAATTCTTAGGTTCTTTCAAACGTTTCCTAACACAGTGCGTATCATACTGAATTTCGCTGCAATTGGGTATACTGTTGGATTGTGTCGAGTTGTTTAACTGTTCATGTTTGACAAAAGCCTTATATCGCAATGTATGACTATCAAAATGTATTAATTGTAATCGTTTTGTCATTCTTCAAACTACACCTTCTTAAGTCAGCAAAAACTCTCTTATTCAAGGGTTCTGTAAAACACAGCTATATAAAATAGTGGCCGTCCAGTGCGTGAGCAAATAATGCAACTCAAGACAGCACCACGAAACGGACACAACGTCGCTGGAACAAGCCATCCTCGTAAGCCAAGAGTCATTGCGCTGCGCTACAGTATCCCTGGCTGGTCACCTCCGCAAACCGGGGAGGTGAGCGGAGTCTGACAATAATATAATAGTAACTGACTTCGCCAGTCGTTACTGCATCTGCCGGGTGAACAGCGCAAATATCAATATAATGACCCAATTGCATCCTAAACACAACATGTAACACGAGCGGCGTGTGGCTGAAATCACCCAACATTATATCACATGACCATTTCATTGGCTGAGGTTAAAAGATCAGTTTTGCAAAGGGACATGCCAGGGGTAGTAAAGACTGGTACTGACGTAATCAGAAGCAGCGACCCCTGGCGTGCGAGGATGGCACAGACACTTATACATAAATGGCAAGTGTGCTGTATGTGTCCCGGCGCTCTGCACAGGGGAGTCTTGCGCCGGAAAGCAGATTGTCGAACAAGGAGAATTCTCAGAATACAGGTGGAGCAATGGAATATTCGGTGCAAATCAAATGTGCAAAATACCATCTAATGGACTACTTTAACTAGTCCTATCACAGTGTATCTTATCTTATTTCAGCACAGTTTGCCATTCCCTTTTTCTCGGATGCCTCTCTCCCGTCTCGTGCTGAACAGTGTCTTAAAACGCAAGCGTTCTGTCTTCTCGCCCGGGCATTGGTACACGTCTCCCAGAAGCGGCACATTGAAGGGGCGTTTGTTCTTAATACGCAGCGGGGTATTGGGGAGGGTATGCAATTGGTGACTGCGGAGGGTAGGATATCGTTGTCTGGGGAACCTGGTGCATAGGGGCGCCACTGAACTGGTGCTGTTGACCGGCTGCTGTGGCAACACCTGCAAAGTAGAATGTTGTATAAACATTGCTTCTTAGCAACTTGGTATCATCGATACGTCTGATAAAAGTTTAATTAACATATGATCTATTAGTTGGATATGCAAAGAGGAAATAGGCTAAATATAAGTTAACTATTCTGAAGAATATTTAGTAGTTTTTTCCGTCCAAATAACGGAAGGACAAGGAAGGTAGGAGTTGACAAATATACCACTTTGTTATGTTTATGGATGTCCTATAAGACAGCGGTTCTCAAATAGAGGTCTCCAGCCCACTTGGGGCCGCAGAGAACTGTCAAGAAGTCACCGAGATGGCAGGAAAATAAGTCATTATAATATATACACTGTATAACCAAGTACGATTAAAACAAAACAGTTTCTAGCATAACAATGAAAATAGTCAACTACATCAACCAATCGTCTCCCCGTGTAAGTAAGAAACCTACACATCACATCAACACGATCATATGTTTATTGCATATATAACAATAACTGTTGACATTATTGTAAAGAAATCGCGTGGGATGTCGTATCTTTATGTAGGGGTGGATCCCCGACATTTTGTATTGGTTACGGGGGATTTGTAGATAAGAAAGTTGAGACCAGCTGATAAGGTATCAGTATGAAATGCGAGAAACTGCTATGAACATTAATATGCAGCATACCTGGGAACAGCAACAGAACATGGAACCGATGAGCAAGCGACAAGTCCGTCAAGATGAGACAACCTACCTTGCTGCCTGGGCGCAGCGGCCTGAGGGTAGCTGGTTCCGGTGGTGTACAGTACTTGCGGCCGGCCCACGTTCGTCATAGCGGCGCCTCGCTGCAGCACCTGATTGTACAGAAACATAGTCTACAAACTATTCACTGTGCGACAACTACCAACTGGCTGGTTCCGCTGTTCCATATGGGTTATTTAACCGTGAACAAGTAAGCAGTGATATTTAAGCGTGGTTCAGGAATTAACTGTTGATTTGGAAGATTATACTGCGGCATCAACTATTGATTTTAATCATACAAGTTTTCTATTTTAAATGTAGATAAAGAATACTGATTATACGTACTCTTATGCAGATGGCCGATTAGTGTGTCCGAGTGGTTTGCATTTAAACATTACGTATCAGTGTGTAACACACAACATGGCAGAAGAAAGAACTCCGTGTGTCGTTGGATTGCAAATATAAAATATCTTAACAAATACAATCAAATACCAAGGAGTCTTGTCTTGCAATAATAACAAGCAATAACACGATTGGTGCCATGAGTGTTGTCGAGCACGCTCGCCATTTTTCTAACGCGTCTTACCATGCAAGAAAGGAGAAGGTTACAGGGTGAAGTTATTATTTGACACACAAGAGTTGACGTTGTGGTGACGGTACATACCGTGCCAGACTGGTGACGACGACCACAGCAGACAGAGGCACAGCAGCCAGCGGCCGACCAGATCGCTACAACAGCCTCGCAGAGAGACAGAAGCAGCATCAAGCCATCCATAGCCTTGGCCAATTCCTACAAGAACAAGATGCGTTGTGTTAATTTAAAAGAGCGTTTTCACCTTAAAGGATTTTTTAAGAATATCTAAAATCTGTTTATTTGCATCTGCTATTTATCAACTATTTTATTATTTATTCATTTATTTTTAGCTTGTAATATAATTAACTATTGTTTATCAATATTAGTATTGTAATATTGTTAAGACTAATATTATTTATTTATATTGACATTTTTTCCTGATCTATTTATTTTACAACAACATCTCTGTATTTTTTTATTTTAAGGTAATCTGTATATTTGTTTTTAAAGTGTAATGCGCCTCTGAATGGTTTTATTGCTAAAGATATGGCGCAGACAAATACTGTTATTTGTTATATTTATTTATTATTCATTTCCTTTGCAAAAATTGACAATTTCAACAGCAGCTCTGCATCCCTGCTACACATGTGAGCTTGGTGGCATGCATTTAATTACTTGCACATTACGTGAGGGTGTGACCGCTCTATCACGATGGAATCATATAAGCGATGGTTTTATGCTTTCAGACAGACCAAAACCCCATTCTAACGAAAACGTGGTGTGATACTTCGATCTCTACGATCTAAAATAGCTATTTGCCACTGTTTGCATAGTACTGTTTCACCGTACAGGTGTGACAGTTCATTATCCCCCCTCCCCCGTTACATAGTGACGACAGAACATCCACATGTACCCCCCCCCCACACACACACTCACGCGCAAGCACGCACGCACGCACGCACGCACGCACACACGCACGCACGCACGCACGCACACCACACACACACACACGCATACAATTATACGTATACAACACCACCCACATATGCAGCACCTACCCACGTACACACATACGCGCACACATTTAATGATGTTTCCCTACGAACCTATGGGAGTGCTGCTAAAACGCACACAATACGTCTTGACACAAAAAAAAACAGTGTTATGTAATGTCTGTTAGCGTATCAGTGAAACTCCTAATTATATTTAAGCCTTCTCTGATTTAACTGACAATGTAATGCCACGTGAATACAATACGCCAATGTTGAGTTATAAACTCTTTATTTAAGCGTCAACACATAAGAGCATTTGTCATGAAACGATTGGAGAGTGAGCTGAGTGAATACAATGTACCCACCCGTCCTTCTTCGTGATTTTGGCCGACGCCAACGGCCGATACGGTAAAGATGATAAGCACGAAAATGCTTACAGCCAGAATCGAAAGTATCACGAACGTCACACTCTGAAAACAGAACGATCAATAGCTGAAAGTAATAAAGTGACTGTTTCTAATGTGTAATGTCAACATTCTGTCAAGTAAAACAGTTCTGAATGAACGCGCGCGTGCGTGCGTGCGTGCGTGCGTGCGTTTGTGTGTGTGTGTGTGTGTGTGTGTGTGTGTGTGTGTGTGTGGTGTGAGTGTGTGTGTGGTGTGGTGTGGTGTGTGTGTGGTGTGTGTGTGTGTGTGTGTGTGTGTGTGAGTGTGTGTGTGTGTGCGTGTATGCGTGTGTGCGTGTGTGTGTATGTTTCAAAATGTCACCAATACCCACTGTGCATGTTGTTCTCTCTCTTCCGGCCGCCACGCCAAATGCTCCAGTCAGGATGAACTGTAATAGTTCGAAAATAAAATATAAACAAACTATGGTTGTAAAGAAACACAGCACGTTCAAAGCACTACTTTACCGTACTGGATTGGTTATGTGAAATACTATTTTATCAATTATGTTGAAAATATATTGTATCCGGAGAAAACATTGCATAAGGGATGACATTTCAAACATTGCTTGACAACATTGACAACCGATTATTCTATGTAATCTTGATTATAACGACATATAATATTACGAAATGGTCTTCTAGCATTGATTTACTAAGTTAGCTTAACATTGTGCTTTGCTTTGATTTATATGTATACGTATTATGAAAAGGTAACGATACGTTAATAATGCATTTAATATATACACAATACTTCATAGAAAATCAAATTGAAGTCACAGCTTGACCTTGCAATTGGTCTAAATTGCTCATATTTAAATCACGAATATGGTATCTCAAACAATGTGACTAAAACCAATAAACGTACCAAATGTTCCAAAAACCAACTGTACAAAATACTGGAAAACAAATGTATATGCAAAAGGATATGAAATTGACTATTGTCGACAGTTCTATTAAAAAGGGCAAAAACGTAATTAAGTTAATGTTAAACTATAAACTAATCTAACAACTGGATACTTACTAGACAGTAAAATGTTATACACCCTTATATAACCAAAGTATACAGAAACATAGATGAAGTTAAGAAATGCAATACAATATTATATATGGACTGAATATTCGTGATATTGTATGTTATGGACGATACTGAAAACAGTTAAGTAAGAATGGTATAAAATAACTGGCATTAACATGACGCATTAGTCCACGACTGGGCTGTTAGGAGACGAATGCACTGATGTTGGGAACACGTACGAAAGCACCTCCCCAGATGCCGTGCCCAGCCACAGCCGTGGGAGATTGCGCGCCAATCGCCACCAAGTTGCACATGATGCACAGAATGCCAATGACAATGTGCGCGATCCCGAGCAACAGTGACGACTCGCTGGCGTAGTTTCTCCAGTACCGTGATTCGGGTTCAGCCGGCACAATGACAACGTTCGGCGCCGGACCAGCTCTGCCATCCTGGCGACTGGACGGCGGCACCGTTGATGGCCGTAAGACCTTCATGATCACTGAAACGGACACAGCTTAGCCAGGAGGAAACGAAAGGCAACTGTTTCGGCATGGATTCAAATTTGCTAAGGATCATACCATGTTTTGATGGAACAATCTTGAGATGGCAGCCATCCAGCGACTTATTGGAAGCATGAGACGCCGTTGCCAGGCTGTGATTGCATCATGTGGTTCACAAACAAGCTACTGACAGTTGTTGCTGCTGGTAGTTGAACTGTTTGGGACATCTTCATGACTTTCAATGAAACCTCTTTTTTTTTTGGGGGGGGGGGGGTCTGCTTCTTTCATGACAGAACGCATGCTACCTGTTGTTCACATTTGGTATACAGCAATGGAATTAAGGAAATAAACATATCCTCGAACACATGCCATATTTTGTGTGTGTGATACCAATGCCGAAAAATATAACACCGCCCTAAATAGTGACCCCTAGGCAATTTTGAGTAGCATATAGAAGAGGTAATGCACTCTAATCATTAGCAACTATAATTATCAATACCACTGCTACTCAACTATTACTCGATTACTTTTCAGAGTGGAAGATTCTAGAGATATCTCACAACCAATGGCCGGTATGTTGAGACACGTTCCCGATGCCTGGGCGATTAGCGCCTGGAGTTTCTGGGACTTGCTCTGACGGTTCGAATACCCGTTTTATACGACAGATTTATGAACATGCTAGCTCATTATATTGGTGTCTCGTATTCACGTCGATTCAAAAGTATTTATGATGCAATATCGTGACAGTTTTATAATTACCGGCAAAGTAAATACGGCGATGTAAGCGTTTATTTATTGCAGGATAGGTCAGTTGTTCAAACAAACATATCACAACAAACAAACAAACAAACAAACAAACAAACAAACAAACAAACAAACAAACAAACAAACAAACAAACAAACAAACAAACAAACAAACAAACAAACAAACAAACAAACAAACAAACAAACAAACAAACAAACAAACAAACAAACAAACAAACAAACAAACAAACAAACAAACAAACATACAAACAAACAAACAAACACACACACACACACACACACACAACTTACTCTGCTGACAGTGGCGCAATAAGCAGATACATATAAAATTAAAATGCTAAAATTGTTAGCTAACATATGGGCTTTTGAGCGATGTAATCCAGTGTAGTCTTCCCAGTAAGCTTTGGCAACGTCAGGACTTATTTTACTTCAGTGTAGCAATGTAAATCGGGCTTGTTCAACATTAAACTGCAGACATAATACTCCTGATTATGGTAGTGCTTGTTTAGATTTGATTTACAGTTTTCGACGTATCGAGCAAACAGAACATTTTGTTTCCTTTTAAGCGCGTAACAAACATATTATGTACAAAGTGGGTCTATGATCCGCTGACGCATTGGTGTACTTAAGAGGGATCGCGGCGTCTCTTTGTGAACATTTTGTTCACGTGTAATTACACATGTCCTAAGTCAGTCGGTTATCCGTCCGCTTCTAACTGACTTGACGGTGTCAATGTATTTGTATGCTTGCCAACGCTATTATCTGTTCTATTTAATAGGCTGGCGTATTTAATAAGCAGTCATTTAACACAAGACACATTCAAAGCGTGTCTGTTTACACGGCCTGCGCCTTTGTATATTTGTGGCTCGCTAACAATTGTCCAAGTATGAAAGCCCAGTCATTGCTATTCATTGCTGACTTGACGTTGACATCGAGTGCATGAATTCGTTTACTACACATTTTTAAACATATACGTTCTCTGTTCATTGACGTGTACAAGCTGGGACCGACCACCTCCTCACCCATGTGCACACATTAACGCACTTGGACTTCGATAACATATGAGACACATATCGAAATGTTCACAGTTACTTCACGTACTTACCAGCTCCCATGTCGACACACCGACTTACACCGAACTGACGTTAGTGAGTAGACTTTGTTACGCATGCGTACACTTGTCTTCCGACTAATCCAAGCCGAACGAGATATGGACATACACAGTTGTCTGATAACGGGGACATGCGTGGCACACCACGTGTATGCATGCACATAGGCACGCTGGTGCCCATATTTCTAAGCTAAGCTAATCCTCGTAGTAATAATAGCACTGGCATAAATGTTATATTTGGATTAACGATGTGATAATTATATTTATGAAAACAGAATGTACTAAGAAGATTGGTACAACAAGGCCAAGTAATTAAGACACTTGTCCTTATTGTAGCAATCTTCTTTGCACGTCCTGTTTTCAAAAAATATAATTATCACAGCGTTATTTTCTTCTAGCTGGGAACGTTACATTAACTGCCTAGTCTGTATCGTGGTTATAGTGTTATGCTCTTATGAGGTCTCATTCAACTAGTCAGCCTTTGACAGATCATAATGGCTAGAATCTACACTGGCACTGACGGTGGTCACTGACAATGTCTAGTGTTAGTCGCCAACTTTGGTTAATTGTCGTTCCAAATGGAGACGTGATAGACATGAATGTGATCTCCGAGGCAGTTCCCAAATCAAAGACCAAGATTTCTACACGAAATATACCATTTTTGTATTATCCGTGTTTCGAACTAAGACCGTTCGACTGCCAGGCAGATGTGCTAACTATTGCGTTATGCCGTTATCTTTAGTTTCTTGTTATGTGAACTCGAAAGTTCACGCTGTCCATCAATGTAGGACGGTCATGTTGTGCAATTGGGTCAAGTAGGGGTCACGAACTCGTATTCACGGTGTCGCGCTTACATTATTCCGATCGTTAAAAACTCTCCGGTTGACGTTTCTGCGCATGCGCAATAAATGTAAAATCATCACTGTGCAGCGAAACGACAAAGCAATTTTGGTATACATGCCACGGGCTGTTCGTTAACTGTCCTGTGATGATTACTATGAAACGTTGCTTAAAATGTCGTTCAATATAACATCTTACGTTTGTTTAAATCACTGTCACGGATTATGGCGCACTAGTCACGTGATTTACGCTTGCTATAAAAACATGCCTCAAGACTTGTTTGTCTCGTGTTAATTTGCGATAAATAATTTTGCTGAGAGGTTATATACATCCTAACGAGCAACCCGTAGTAGTTATACCATAAATGCATTGTGCTTTTGCTGCACATTAATGATTTTACATTTATCGCGCATGCGCAGAAACGTAAATACGAACGTTTATAACGCCGGAAAAATGTAAGCGCTACAACGAGGAGTTCCGAACGCAGCATATGTATGTCATAGGCTTACATACAGAGCAATGCGTGTTAAAATAAGATGAAAAACCCGAGTATATAAATATAGATGTGCAAAGATGTTTTTTACACCTAACAGTTTTGTCGTGGACTGCGGGGTATGATATTTGAAAAGGGCCGATGAATGACAAAACGGATATTGCATGCGGTTGGTCAACGGGACTCGACATTTACGAAAACAAAAAGTGTCCATTGACAAATCAACAGTACATCAACATAATAATGATTACAAACTTTTAATATTATATCCCGATGAAGATAATGACGAAAACAAGACATTCCGTAGCTGGAACTCTATGTTAACATATTGAAATGTCGAGTGGTAAAGATCACCATCCGAATTTCAAAAATGTATAAATCTATGTACCATTTCCCGCTAGATTATGTGGAAAATCTCAGCCGATACTTCAAAACAGACGGAATGCGGGAACTAAACGTGGATGCATACATGCATACAAGTCCAACGCGCCCAAACACACACACACACACACACTCACACACACACACACACACACACACACACACACACACACACACACCTATACAGACATACATATACACACGCCTATTCATTCATACATATATACATATATACATATATACATACATACAAATATACATACATACATTCATACATAGTTACATAGTTACATACATACATACATAAACCGTATAAAAGTAAAAAAAACTATATTGTGTCCAGAGGGATGCAATATAATTTTGAGGCCAGCTCTGAATGAAGCCAGGCATACGATACGAATATAGGACACTTAAGGTCACCGTCGGCCGTCGCCGAGCCCGAGGGGACAGCTATCTGGCCGGTTATCTCGAACGGGCAGTTCCGCTGTATTCGTTGACAATGCAACAGGGTCTTTTTGGTACCTCTGTTGGTTTTAGCGAAATTTCTCATCCCGCTGTCTTCATTGACTATACAGCATGGTGTTGTAACTCTGCGATCATCACATACATTTCCTGGTTGATCTGAGACACGTGCAGTTAATTGGACCGTTGCTCTGCGAAACTCCCTCCACGTCACGTAAGTTTATTTCTTTTTGCGACATAATCATGCTGTTGTAGTATACCTTCCTCGTCGTATAATCATACTCGCGTGATTTGACACCCCGGTCGGTGTTTGTTGCCATTGTTCTCTTTCCTTATGCGAGTCACTTTAGCTATGGTTGCGTCGGTAAAAGAGATGTTGATTGCCAGTAGCCTCATTGCCGGTGAGGTGTCATCTAGGTGACGCTAACATATCCTCACGTCCCTTTGTAGGTACGATGTGTGTACACAATTAGTCTTCCTCTTGTCCTGGGCATGATCACAGCTTTTGAATGTCGGGCTGTGTACGGTTTTCCCTCCCGGCCCGGGACCGCTTGAGATATTGACGCTGCCCAGCCGCCGGCGGGTTAGCGGGTCCGCCCCTATTTGACGACAGGTTGATTACCGCTTGGAACTTCGCTGCGGGGGCCTGCCTTAGAGATACGGCTTAATTACACCTGGCGGGTGATAACATCTGAGATACGTGCCGTTAACAGCGCTTGTCGCGAATGACGACACGCGCCTTCATGAATATTCATAGATGTCACATCCGGGTAGTTAGTCGGACACTATGTGAAGGAGACGTCCCAGGTGCTAGTTTTGTCCGGATTACTTTCTGATGAGACTGCCAAGACAATTATCTCTGCTGTAACATTGAATGGCAGTGTTGAACAATGTTACAAGTAACAATCACAGTATCAGTTTACAGAAGTATTCAACACAACCATATGGATTAAGTGGCAGAGTATAATGCATTGTACCTTTTCAGATACCTATTGTTATATGTCCTAATACATATACTACAGAATGACATGAAATTTATACATCTGTTTTTACATGAGTACTTACATTAATTACGATGATTATCAGCCGCGCACTCACAACTGGTGAGCGCCAGGCACTGCGTTCTTATTAAACGGTGTGGAGTGCAGAGTTCCGCTGTCTACCTTGTCTGGCCACCACGGCTTTTTGGCTTCTGTGATATCAGCTTAGCGTTTTGGCTGGATCTGAGATACGTGGTGCTAATTGGACACAGTTCTGCGGACCTTCTCGACGTCGCGTGAGTTTTCTTTCTTCGTGCGACGTATTCTACGTGTCACACACGTTATCTTCTTGTTCGCATGTTTGACGTCTTATTGGTGTTTGTTGCGATCGCTATCTGCGCTTGCGCGGCTCACCTTGGCTTGAGGTGCGTCGGTACAAGATGTGTTGTTTGCTTGTTGCCTTCGTGCCGGTGAGAAGTAACTGAAGTGACGCTTGCCTTTACTCAAGTTACTCTAAAGGTTTCATGTTGTCTGCAAGTTGTTTTTTTACATCGTATTATGGGCGCGTCCACACACTGGGCGCGGTATGCCCGGGTCAGCTGGCGGCTGAACGTACGGCTAATTGACTGAGGGTCTCCGCCCCTATTTACGATGGATTAATCACCATAGGAACATCGCAGCGAGCGCGCTGCCTAAGAGTTCCGATTGGATTAATACCGGCGGGTGGTTACGTCATCTACCCCAGGCTGCGACGCACGGGGCGCCCTGGTTTTGGTGTGTGGTTGTCACATGCTGTGTTACAGGTCATCTGTTTTCCTTACAGCGTCACTTGGCAGCTTTTCCCGTTTTGCTTAACTTTGATTATGTTTTGTATTACTGGCTGTGTTGGCGTGGTGTGTGTTTCCCTGTTTGCATGCACGACACACACACACACACACACACACACACACACACACACACACACACACACACACACACACACACACACACACACGTGTATGTGTGTTTGTGTATTTGTAAGTAGGTACGTATGTGTTTCCATGTGTGTATGTGTGTGGTTCTTTTTATGTGTGTGTATACGCGTACGTCTGTATGCGTGTATATACATGTATTACGTATGTATACATGTTTGTGTGTATGTATACATATATGTGTGTCCGTGTGTACAATGTGTACTTTCGCTTAACGCATGTGCAATACATTGTATCAGTATACATACAAGCAGCTGATTGTACGATAGGCTTTTTGTTGTACTTGGATGCTTACCATTTACCATATTACTGTATATCTTTCAAGGTATAATCAGCCGAGCGCACACGTCAAGTGAGCGCCAGGCAATCCAGTTGTAAATAAAAGATCTATATTGCCATATTACCATTACAAGGTATGTTGTGTCTGATTGATCTACCGTAAACAGAGCCAGGCCCAGCTGTAGTTTATTAGGGAATATTAGGGCACACCTACGAGCGGGAAGGGCGCAGGCACGCAAAAACACCCTAAAATATCAAAATACCCATTTATCATTGAGCTAACATATGAATGCATATGGTGACACTGGAATGGAAGACTGCTAGAGAAAATGGAACTTTAGTGCGCCACAAAAAGTTAGGCGAATGGATGTTAGCTATGTATGTCCCCGTCGAGGTGCGGGTCTTCACGACCATGTCAACGGTACTTTCATCATCATTCAGTCGGTCAATGAACTGCCTGAGATTCTCCTCCCAAAGGTCTTTAAGAACTGTGTTAAGCCGCAAACAGCTTTTCATGTTCTGCGAATTGCGACACTGATGCGGCGCCGTCTCCTGCTTGGTGCGAAGGTTGTCCGTACGGACGAGGGGCAGCCGCGGCGACGACATGTCCCATCTCCATTTCACGCTTCACCTGTCATAAACAACAACACTGAGTGTAAAACAACTGTTCCTCAATCGCCGATTGTTTCAGTGATTTCGAAAGTCAAATTCATAACACAATATAAGATACGACAAGACAATAGGGGAAAGAAATCAATCTCGGTTGTGCAAAATTAAGTTAGCCAGGCATCTTCTGATCTGAATGTTTACACTGTTACACTTAATAAGGAATACTCGTGCGTGTATGATTTACCCTCCCCCTGGCTGCTCCTGTAACTAATATACAAAAGAAGCGTTTGTTTTCCAAGGTTTGATTTATTCCTTAAATTGAAAAATAAGGCGACGGTTTGGTGATATGGACCTAATAGAGCTAAGAAAAACTAACAATTTCCAACCTCAATCACATTTTTAACGTGCGCGGTTTAGCAGAAAAGAAATGTAGAACAATTAGCCACAGAAAGTCTATGGAAAACGCCATTTTAGAAAAACAGTGACGTATCGGAGTACCCGCCACTGATAGGCCAGTGGTTGTCGTACTACTTCTTGGCAACTCCGTCGGGCGGCGCTGTGACTTTGCGCTCACAAAACTTGTCAAAAGAGCGTAAATAATACGGATGATTTTTTGATTCTTCGTTTGACGGAAATAGCACGGATTCAGAAGTGGCTGGATATAGATTTCAGCCACAAAGACAAAGGCCTGTTCTGTCAGACAGACCAGATGTCCGTGGTGGTGAAGACCCAAGGGAAATTGAAATGACGAGAGGAGAAACAACCAGTCCAGAGTCAGAAACAGCATCGACTGGTGTCAACAATGACATGTACTGTCCGACCTAACTATGTAAACGACCGCCAGCAGCCGCCAATCTTCTCCTCACTTCTCTTACATACATATACATACACTATGTTATAAAATAAAATCACTTGCATTCCTCTAACGAAGAAAATTCACAAAAGCAACTCGATCGCAGATCCCGATGGCAACTCAGGCTCTTCGGCTTCGGAGACTACGGTTACGGTAACATCGCTGTAAAAGTTAGCTTTACACAAAATAACGTTAGGCGGCGCGGTTGTGCGCGCGAATATTTATAAACTTTATTTACTGCATTCGCACGCGCGAAATAGTTTAATTAATCAAGCAGTATAGTAATAATAAATTATTATCATTACTAAGATCTTCAGAAAATATTATTAAAATACGTGCTACCCACAGGTAATATTTAAAAAATGCATGTGTCTACATAATTAACTAATTGTCTATTACCCGGGTAATCGTAAAAGAGGTATGTAAATTACGTGTTGTTCGATGATGTCACATTGTTTATTTTAAGAATATTTCTATAAACATCCCGCGTGTACTGCAAGCATGCAAGCTTATATTATATAAACGATGTTTTAACAATAATAACTAAACAATAACATATTAATAGTATTATTTTTAAATGCACGAAAACCTTCTTTTTCTACCACCATATATTTCCCATATTATATACATATTCTGTTTAAATTTCAGTGATTTATTGTCACGATAATTAATACAGTGTCTTGTCCAAAAATAATTATCATTACGTATCTGGTGGTGGAAATATAATTCTTAAGTAGAAAAATATATAGCTTCAATAATATTTTCGTATGCATAATGTGTGTATGTGCTGAATGAAAATTATTGTTACGTCGTAATTAGTTTACCATTTTAATTATTTATTACCTTTACATTAATTTATCACTATTGTTGTTATGGAATTTGTATGGGTTCTTTTTAATACTGATAGGTTACTTAGTTAATTATATAGACACATATATTTTCATTATTTATTTTGAAATATTATGTGTGGGTAGTATTCTTCTTATTGTATTTTAAATAGCAGTATTTTGTGAAGCACCATAACCAATTATGGATGTGGCGCTATATAAATAAAATATTATTATATTATAATACAATTTATAATTCCTGCAAATCATAGTGATGATAATAATTAGTTATTACTATATTATTTACAATTAATTAAACTATTTTGCGCGTGCGAGCGCAGTAAGTAAAGTTTGTAAATATTCGCGCGCACAAACGTGCCATCTAATAGCATTTTGTGTAAGGCTAACTTATTTTAGCGAGTTTACGGTATCAGGCAGCGGCAGACGAAATTGCCGTCGACATCTGCGCGTTTGTTTTATGGATTTTCTTCGTTAGAGGAATGCAAGTGATTTTATTTTATAACGTAGTGCATGTATATGTATGTAAGATAGGTGAGGAGAAGTTTGGCGGCTGTTGGTGGTCCTTTTCATGGTTAGGTCAATCCAACCCGGTCGCCTGGCATTCGCGCTGTGTCTGTGACTGTCCCAACGAATCGACTGGACCACTGTTTCAGTTCTGGTCAATTCAAAGGGTAACAAAAAGACAGCTTACTGATACAGTCTTTCACTGTAGTATTGCAAACCGACGCAAGGCACTATTGGCGAACCGCTTGGCTCTCTGTTATGACAGCTGAACCATCAGACGACTCCGCGACGTATTACTTTTCCAAAGTGCAGATATAAGCTGGGTTGTGATTGGTTGCAAGGACCAAGATGGGCCCGTTCATGGTGTCGGTGATTTAGCTAGATTTTCCCACTTTAAGACCACTTTCTGAGGAAACCACTAATGTGAAAAATTTGATTGTAGATGCAAATTATTAGCTTGTGTAAACTCTTTTAACTATTGCCTTTTTTCACTTTAAAATAGTGATCATAAGTGCCTCCCAAGTTGTGTTTAGTGACTTCAATATGCCCGTAACAAACATTATTCCCAATTTCGAAGTTACGATCCCTGATGGTCACGGTAAACAATACTTCCAGTTTAAAACAATTTTTAAAACAACGTGTCGCGTATTCCACGTCCAACACAACAGACACTGTGTTATAAATTGTTACAGCGGATAATGTACCACAAACGGAAGTTGACGCGGTGTAACCAGTACGTACGGTCTCAGACTGCGGGGGACTTCTACAGCACACGGCGGCACAGCAGATGGCTGACGACGCGATCGCCACGATAATCTCAATCAGCGACAGAATCATCAGTAAAACATCCATATATACTGCATATTTCTACAACAGTAAGACATATGATATGGATCAGAACATAGTATTGGTACTGTGTCGTACTGCCTTGGTTACCACTGCATTTTCATACATTAAGCCAACTTTACCTTGAAAGAAATTGTGTTTAGCCATAATGCTCTTGGGTTATGTTAGCTTCAAACTGGTTCCAATCTACCTCTGGTAGTGACTATAAATAAAACTGATATAATGTGTCCATGTTACCTACACTCAACCAGCATGGTAAATCTACTATCGTTACTTAAGAGAACCCGAAACCTTTATGGAGTAGAACCAATTTCCTGCATGTCTAACACATGGATCTTGCCGGCTGCTCTCGAGTTAATTCTAATCAGAATGCCATGGTCTTGTTTACCTCAATTTGTGTCCATTTTACCATTTTACATATTAACTTCACGACATCATCTCCTAGCCATGAACAATGTTATCCCAACTTTGCCATTACGTCAGTTAGCTCCTGCTTCAGAGTGTACACATTTGAATCTAAATTACTCTTTGGATTTAGACGTCAGACGTCCCATATTTTATACCAGCCAAACTGAACGTCAATTCCTATTGTCGTGGATCGACTGTGTGCATTATTCCCTACCGCTTCGTCCTTCTCCAACCTGGGTTCATGTCACTGAAATATGTTCTATCCGAGTTGCAGAAATACCTGCTTGCCTAGTTTCTACCCTAAAGGCAGAAACCTCCAAAAGTAAAAACAAAATTACAGTTAATATCAACATTTCCTTTTCACATATGATGCCTACTCGGTGCATTTGTCCGTTTAAACTGGTTACCTCCACTGCAAGCAAATCCAGTTCAAATTTTAGTTACAGTGCAATTTAAAAATGCATGTATTTTAATTGAATATAACCAAAGCACACTGAACTGAATACCGCGAACTAGGATGGATTGAATAACATGACCAAAGTGGACAACTATGACGTTTTGTTTTAATAAAAACTAACAAGAATAAATTAAGTACGAAGTAGCGCCTTCAGATGTGTATCTTTTCGTCAAAGATCAAAATAAAACAACCAATTGCAAGCAGTAAGTTATTTACATGCAAAACGGATTTATCACCAGACCAAACATGGGCTACAATTCTGTGTCTCATAATCCCTATCTGTATCAGTTTTACGGCAGTCCATAGCCACTTTCAAAGGAAGTTGTTCCGGAATAACTAATCCAGAATAACTTGAGTTATGTCGGGGGAAAAACCCACCGTGAAAGCGATTTAATCCCGAATAGCAATGTCACAAAATGCTCAGGCTAGTGTTTCAAAACATAAGATACCCCGCCACAAATGTGTGCAATGCGTTAGGTAGAAGGACGAACTACTCAGTTCGGCGATAGCTAGCGATACACATCACTTACCACGGAACTCCGAAATGAATCCATAATCAGCCAAAACAAGTTAATTAGAACAAGGAAATTGTTTTTACTAATTGAACAGCAGAAGATTCAATTGCAAAAAACATTCATCAGCCGAAATGTCCATATTGAACAATCACGTTCACCGTATCCGCAGCAAAGACCTGGAATACACTTCCAAACAACATCAGAGCCAGCGCAACAGTCCGTGTCTTCAACACAGCTTTGAAGACAAATATTTTTAAAGTTTACTATGAGTGATACATGTGAACTTTCCATTGGACATGTTTCCGGACTGTATACATTTTATGACACTAACTCATTGTTTTATACTTTTTTTGTATATACATTTTTAGAAACTGTATACCGTTTTTATTACTACTTTATTTAATGGTAATTATATAATTTATTTTTTGAGTCTAAAAAAGTCGCTTTATTTGCATTAATGGTATTGTTTTACCAAGATGTTTTATATGTAAAAGCGCCATGAGCGCCACTATGTGGCGGATACCGGTGCTATACAAATTGCCATTATTATTATTATTATGTGATCATACAATTTCGCCATTTAGCGAATATTCTTGATGAATCTTATGGCTATTCCGCTATTCCGCTAAACCGAGATACATTTTCACTGCGACAGTGATAGCATCTACCGGCATAAGATTCCTTTCGCTATTCCGGATTAGTTATTTTACAAAAAAAGCTCACTGTGAAAGGAGTATAACAGAATCGTGCACGCTACCAGCAATGCCACACAGCGCAGAAAGTTGGGCACTCACCAGCCAAGCAAGGAGCAAGCTAGCAGCCGCAAAAAACAAAACTGAAATAAGCTTGCTAAACATAAAATAAATACCGGGACAGAAAAACTAACATCTGAATAAGAAAAAGACATACGTGATTGAACGAGTCAGAAGACAGAAGTGAATCTGTGCAGGGCTGGTCTGTAGAATACTAGATAACCGATGGACATCGCGTATCTCTACTGGGAAACCCTACGAATGGAAACGATGCAGAGGAAGACCGGCGGGACGATGGAGAGATAAACTAGATGAGTATTGGAAGGGCACCATCTGGCAGAGGATAGCGCAGAGACATGTGTGGAAACAGCATGCTGAGGCCTTCGCCCAACCACGGGACATTGTGGCTGCATAATGATAATAATATACCTATGTTGTTAAATATGTGTTATGATTACTTGAATGTTTTATAATGTGTGTACGCGCCAACGGCTGGTCCCGTAGATATGGATCTTCAGATATGTTGGTAATAATAATTATAATAGCAATTACACAGGCCCCGACATCCAACTTTCTCACGCCCATTCCTCTGTCAGTTTTCATACCTCACATTCCACAACATTAGCAAACCCATTCGCGCGCGCAAGCATACACGCAATACTACCTGCACACATCCCGTACACCTGCTGTAAAGTGATTTTACGAATCTATTATTGTGTTTCGCTTTCATTGTTACGCACCTTTGCATGACGACCTCCAAACGGGAATGTGTCAACGAATAATCCAAGCATGGACAGCACCAACACAAGTGTCCCGAAGAGAGCCGCTGCCAATATCGAAAGCACCATCAAGGTCACAATCTGTATATAAATACAACGGAACAATAACAAGTTTATAGTTAGTATATTTTTCAAGTAAACAGAGTATCAGTACACTTTCAAAACTAAGTACGTTGACAAATACTGATAATGCAATAGAGTGTGGAAAAGTTACTAATGATTAAAAATATTCTCCGCAGAGAACAACAGTAAAAATTATAGCAGTCAGCAGGCAATATATACTGTAACGTAACTAACTCAACTAATTTTGTCGTAATTGACATTTATGCAAATGTTCGTCGAAAAAGTGATATGAACCTCCGGGGTACGCGAAA
>OZ024854.1:51468095-51630595 GCA_964017155.1 Oasisia sp. SBJ-2009
TCAATACAACAGAAAAAGCTAAAATGAGATGCCAATGTAGCTTTATGCAATCAATTAGGAAAGCGCAATTATTTGTTAATACTCACTGAACATGTGGTTCTTTGTTTGCTGGCATTCACACCGAATGCTCCAGTCACTATGAACTGGATATAGAAATAAAATATGGTAAGACAAGGAATGTTCGCAATGCAATGTATGATATTTATTCATCTATTTAAACAATATAACATTACTTTTTTCTCTGTCTTTCAAAGTCTTCCATTCTCAATTATATATATATTACCAATATACAACAGATGCATTTCTTAAAGCTAAATGCAAGGGAACTGCATTTCAGTGTTTCGCAAAACTGGTGTAGGGACTAACCCTTTAAAATAAAACGAGACCTATATTAACAGAATATGGCAATGTTGGAATTATTATAATAAATAAAACGGAAATGAAAAGTATATCTACGTTAAATGTTAATTGTAGTATGATCGCAACTGCACGGGCGCAACTGCAAGCAGTCACGACACAGACACAGTGACAAGAAAACATGCACGCAGGAATGCTCACACACACGAATACGCATAAAAGGGAAATACAACAATTAAAAGTCAACAGTACTTAACTTACAAATACTCCTCCCCATAGACCCTGCACCATCTTGGCCGAGGGCGATGCAGCAATAATCACCACTGTTTGGAATATTATGCAGAACACACCGATCACAATCTGTGCCACGCCTAGTAGCAATGCCGTCTTGCTGGCGAAGTTCATCCAGATCTGTGAACTTGCGTATTCCGACATAATCAGGGCCAGGCAATATCTAGCCTATCTAATTCGGTGCTTCACCTAATTCCGCTGAGAGTAAACACATTTAAAAAAAACCTACGTCATTGTCACATTGATTGTTGTACACGTGCAGTTAAACCGCTTACGGCGCTCTGTGTGAAAGCAGGATTACGTGTGAAAGCAGGCAGTATGGCAGTTAGCCATAGTTATGGCAATAGATGGACAAACTATTGGAAAATGTCAACAGGGCGTATGTTAGTATGTTACTATGTTGGATGCCTCCAAAGCCTTCGACAAAGTTAACCACAGCAAGCTATTTGGTAAATTAATTGATCGTGGCTGTCCAGCTTTTATTGTACGCATTCTATACCACTGGTACGGTACCCAACAATTTACCATCAGATGGTGTCAGGGATTTTCTAGCTTTTTTACTGTTTCCAATGGTGTTAAACAGGGTGGAATCCTTTCCCCCCATCTTTTCAATGTGTACATGGACGACTTAAGCGTTAATCTAAACAAATTATATATTGGTTGTCTTTATGCTGGCACCTTAATCAACCACTTGATATATGCTGATGACCTCTGTATTTTTTCTCCCAGTGTTGCTGGTTTGAGAAAACTTACTGATTGTTGTGCCAAGTATGGCGAATTGTTCAATATTACTTATAATGCCAAGAAGTCCTTTTGTATGGTTATTGACAACCAATCCCAGGACAGGAAACATTTTCATTGTATCCATCTCGATAACCATCCATTACCTTATACTACAAAATGTAAATATCTTGGTCATATAATCAACAATAACCTGACTGATGATGACGACATAGCCAGACAAAAAAGATGCCTTTATGCCCAAGCCAATGTATTAGCTCGAAAATTTTGTCTTTGTAATATTTCTACCAAAATTATTTTATTTCAAGCATACTGTGCTCCTATGTATACTTCTAGTCTTTGGTGCACATTCAAAAAATATAGCCTCAAAAGCATTACTGTCGCATACAATAATAGCCTCAGAATTTTACTAAACTTACCCTCAAGATGTAGTGCAAGTTTTATGTTTGCCACCAACTATATTAAATCCTTCAATGAACGCATTCGTTCATCAATTTTCAGTCTTTTATGTCGTCTTCATCAGTCAGATAATATCCTTTTTATTAATTACCTTCATACCGACATTCATTTTAAGAGCCATTTGTACTCATACTGGAGGTCTTTATTGTACACATGTCATTAGTATTGTATTTATTTTTGAATCATTTTTTATTTTTTTTATTTTATATTTATTTTTACAACTTATTTAATTCATTTCCTCATATATTTAGACATAACTTTTTAAATTTTACGCTTATATTTTTACGTTGATCTCATTGCTTTGATTGTATTATATGTATTGTACTTTTTTTTTTAATTGTATTTTATGTATACATATATGGACGTCTTGTCTGAAATAAACCTTATTATTATTATTATTATAATCCATTAAATAGTAATTGAAACGTAAGGCATCAGCCTTAAAGACAGTGCATAACATGGGGTCCATAACATGTGCCTCCACATAGCGGATAATTATGCGTAAAAACATGGTCATCGTGGATGTTGTCCTTGCCATTAAAGCGGCCTAGCGGTAGCTGTCGTATGTGTGGGCAGGCGTGCATACATTCAATCATGCAAACATGCATACAAACATGCATACAATCATGCATGCATGCATACACACACGCATACACGCACACACACATACATACATAGGGGAAATAGGGGCATGTCCGCATACTTCAGGTGAAACAATTAAGCTATAGATAATGCACTGTGTGTGCTAAGAGGATGATATTTAGTATTCAGAATGAGCAATCATATTACTTTGTTGTTAGTTAGTTGAGAAATCGCATATCCCATCAGATATTTAAATATTTGGCCAAATGTAGAGGCATATGTAGCTTTGTGCGGACATGCCCCAAGGTACGGGACATAGCCGCACACTGTGTGTGGTTATGCTCCAGGAATGGCGAAACAACAGCTGGTCTCACAGAGCTGACTATTAACTGCAATAATAATATGTATTGGTATGTGTACACTACTGTCACGTGCATTACTCAAAAAAAAAATTACAAGAAACACCAGAGAACACAAATCAACGGTTTCAAGTTTTCATATAATAAGTAAAGTTTAGAAAATACAGTGGCCTTGAATCATAGTCCACGTTTATTCATCCTTGAGAGTCAAAGCAAACAACAGCATGATTTTGTAACGGGGAAAGTCAAAGTTTGCAACCCAGCTTGTCTGAAGCCTTCTAGCTAAAACGCCATAGTCTCGTAAAGCGCAAAGTCAAACTAAAAACTCAGTTTGTTGGCTGTGCGAGCATGGCTTTGTATGGACTAACGTAACGTACGGGCAAAATTCTATATTATAAATTATACATAATTTGTCATCTTGGTTATTTTAGTCTATGAGCAATGATCAATTAAGCTTTATTTCTATAACGGACCTAATTGTACACAACATGGAAAATGTGACGTCAACACAATATAGCCTATTACACAGTGATGAAGCAATGAATGATGTAAAACGTTTGATAATATTAAATAATTATATAATAATCACCATATACTATCTCAAATCAAAGTTTCCTATAATATTTGTAGTAAGCAACTGAAATATCTAAATATGTATCTAAGTAGACTACATAATATCAAAGGCACCGATGCACGAAATACGTCTGCACAGCGGGTGAGGCATGACCGCACAGGCCTGTGCGAACATGCCCCAAGAATCCAACGTGTGAATAATTCTGAATAGCGCGAAAATGCTACTTATAAAAGTATCCTTTATTTCATACATCATAAAACATTAAAATATAATTTTGAAGTATGAAAGACAATTTATATGCACGTCTTACAGTTAAAGTAATGCACATACCAGCATATGAGTAAAATTACATCAGTGTTTACGAAAATAAAATTGTATGTCATAACCTTTTACTTATTCACTTCTAACAAAAAATATATGCAAGTGGTTGATTTGGGGGTTAGACGATACCGTTTAGCATGATTCCACTAACCAGATGTTACGCGATGCGCAAATAATAGGGTGTGCGGACATGCCTCAGTGTGCGGATATGCCCCTACTTCCCCTACATACATACATACATACATACAATGTATATACACGTATACGAAAGGCAGGCAGGCAGGTAAATTTATATGACACCGATGTGTGGCAAAACGATAGTAAAAGAAAATGGAAACACCCATACACCCATGAAATATATACATAAGTTTTAGTTTTTTGTTTCAATTAGAGAAAATGCTATCAATTAATTCAACGTTTAGACTAACCGTGTTCAGACCAAAGCAAGTATCAAAACATCCGTTTATTATTGAGCTAGTGTATAAAGGAATTCGGTGGGATAGCACTATACGTTTGTATGCGCTGGCGTAAATGATAGACTGCTACATAAAATGAAACCTTCGTACAACATAAAACAAGGGGTTTTCGTGTAGCTTTTGCATTTTCTTGGTGAGGAGAGTGTCTTCGGTTTCATATCGACGTTTCTTTAATCCTGATAAAATCGGTCATTCGAATATGTGAGACTATTCACTCCACGATGTTTAAGAACTGTATCAAGCCGCAGACAGCTTGCCATCATTATTGAATTGTGACACGTCTCCTCCTTGGTGCGAGGGTTGTCCGTACGGACGAGGGGCAGCAGTGGCAACGACATGTCCCATCTCCATTTGCCGCTTGTCCTGTCAGAAGCAATCAAACTGAGAACATAACAACTATTCATAAATCGATGATTGTATCAATTTTTACTGTCACAAAAGAGTTCAAAATGATTACAGTAATCGTTAGGATATTCCATTTCAGTTAGACAACGATATGTTAGGCCGACATCTTATTATCACAATGTTTAATCTGTATACATTTCAAATGGGCTTACTATTTAAATGGACTAGAAAACTGTCTGTATGTTCATAGGTTTCATTTACAATTTAACATAACGTTCTTAGGACTATAATAAATATGTTGACGCCACGCTGCTCGCCAATATGTGTTTAGTTTTTAGTTACTTCAGTAATCTCGTAACGATGATCGCAATTTTAAAGACAGACCACGGGTATATCCTTAAATGGTAAACAAAACTTCAATTTGTTAAAGCAATTTTAAAAGCATGTCCGACGTTTCATATTCTACACAACAGACACCAGTGTTATAAAATACTACACTGGCTCATTTCGGGTAGTGTAACGTACCCCTCCCTTTCGTAAATGATAAACGTAAGTTGACGAGATGTAAGCATTATATTATACGTTGTATTGTATTATACGCACGATGCCGGACTGCGCGCTGCGTCCACAACAGACGGCGGCACAGCAGATGGCTGTCGACGCGATCGCCACGATAAACTCAGTCAGCGATAGAATCATCAACATTAAGTCCATGACCACTACATGCGTCTAAAACAGGAAGACATCCCTCTTTGTAGATAGAGATACTTTCGTCGCTTCTGGGACGGCGGGAGTGGACTTCGCAATACTTGTCATGCTAATCAGAGCAAATTGAAAGAGGCAGGCGATGTAGGGGAAAACAATTACACATGTTTTGAGACGGTGGCTATTTCAGTATTGAACCACCGAACGCACTGGGATTCGAACCCCGGAGGTTAGGAATCCAGCATTCTAGGCACTCTAGCTACTCGGCCAACGCGCTCCTACATTTTGCAAATATTTTCATATTATATATATATATATATATATATATATATATATATATATATATATACATATATATATATATACATACATACATACATACATATATATATATATATATCACTATATATATATATATATATATATATTATAGTGATAAATAGATAGATAGATAGACAGACAGACAGACATACAGACAGACAGACAGACAGACAGACAGACAGACAGACAGACAGACAGACAGACAGACAGACAGACAGACAGATAGATAGACAATTTATTCTGTACAAATAATACATTTGCCTACAAATTGCATGCTTATCTTATTGTAGCCTTTTTTTGCCTGCGCAGATACCCTGTATCTGTCCGACGAGCAGTAATTAAAAACATAATTGGCATTGACAATATTGTAGTGTTTCAAACTAGTATTTTGATTGTAAAGACCCCACTTTTTGACCCTCTTACGTCCGTTGTTCAGCTATTAGACACAATTAGCTAACCCATACACGCGCACACACACGCACGAACCCACGCAAACACCCGACACGTCATCTGTGACGTAATCTAACGATTGACTATCTATGTTTCGCGTTTGTTATTACGCACCTCTGGATGACGACCCATGAAATATTCACTAAACATTGCCAGGAATGACAGGAAAAACACACTGATCGCAAATATTGCCGCTGTCAATATCGAAAGTACCATGAAGGTCACGATCTGAAGAGAAATACAACGGGAGAATAATAAATGTAAAGTGAATTACATTTTACAAGTAAATAGAATGTCAATACACTTACAAACAAACTATGTAGACATATTCTTATGTTATATTTAATTACAGTACGTGGACAAGTTACTAACAACGAGCGATGTCCTCCGATGAGAACAATAGTAAACATGGAAAGCGCCAACCCAATCTAGGAATATATAAATGACAACACACAATAAAGAGATCGTAGGGTAGCTAAGCCAACTCACTTTTACATAACTAATGTATGAAAGTGTTCTTCTAAATATATTATATGTACCACCGGGAGGTTTTCCAAGAGGTACGCAATGAGATGGCTGAAAGTGAAACTAAGTAGTTCGCCTTTATGTGTACTTATCTTGTTATAGCGTTACAATAAAAAAACATTGTGTGTGTATATATATATATATATATATATATATATATATATATATATATATATATATAACATACACAGGTAGATCAAATGCTAAAACATGATGACAATTTAGCTTTATATATAATTCCGCTGTTAAGTAATTGATCAATAACACTCACTGAACCTGTGGTTGTCTGCTTTCCAGCGAATACGCCGAATGCTCCAGTGACTATGAACTGAATGTAGAAGCAACGTGTAGTCAGACAAAGAATGTTCGTAATGTAACGTGACATCTATTCCCTTACTTTACTTCCAACAATAACTTTCGTTGCCTAATCTGTCTTTATACAGTTTTTCATACTCAAATACACACACACACACACACACACACACACACACACACACACACACACACACACACACACACACACACACACACACACACACGCACGCACGCCCACACACTCACACACACAAACACACACAAACACACACACACACACACAAACACACAAACACATGCGCACACACAGCACGAACGAATGCACGCATGCACGCACACACGCACACACGCACACACGCACGCACGCGCGCGCGCGCACACACACATCATCATCATCATGCTGTCGGTCGCGAAGCGACAAAGACTGCTTCCATCACTTGACTCTTGCTCTCCATTTGTCTCTCTGCTGTGAGAGTGATGTCCAGGAGTCGATCTTTATGTCTCTCAGCTTCAGAGTTTCTCTTGATGGTATCTTTGAACCGGAGACGAGGGCGCCCTCTCTTTCTGTGACCAGAAGACAGTTGGGAGTAGAGAACCTGCTTCGGTAGCCTGTCTGATGACATCCTCATGAGGTGTCCAGTCCACCGGAGATTCTTACTGATCAGAAGATCTTCCATAGATGGCAGCCCTGTCCGTTCGAGTATTTCCTTGTTTGTCACTTTGTCCATCCAGGTTATCCTCATGATCGAACGCAGATGTCGCATCATGAAGGCGTGCAACTTTTTCACCTGTCGTCTGTACACTGTCCAGGCCTCGGCTCCGTATAGGAGGGTGGACAGCACAATTGCACGGTATATCTTACCTTTAACCCGCATGGACACATGGTGGTTGTTCCAGAGTCTCAGTCGTAGTCGGCCGAAAGATGCACTAGCCTTGGCCATCCTCCTCTGTATTTCATTGGAAAAAGCATCCACTATTTTCTGCATCTCTTCAGCAGAGTGTGCAACCAGTGCACTGTCATCTGCGAATAGCAGCTCCCTCATCAGTATCCGTGTAGTCTTGGTCTTCGCTCTGAAGTGTGCGACGTTGAATAGGTCAGCGCTCTGTCTGGACTGTATGTAGATGCCATCCCCCATGTCTCGGAAAGCATTGTCGAGCATTGCTGATAGGAAGATGGAAAAGAGCGTGGGCGCCAGTACACAGCCTTGCTTGACCCCATTTGTGACCCTGAACGATTCCGAGACTTCCCCTCCAACATTAACAGTCGCCATCATTCCGGTATGTAGTGCCTCGATCATTGTTGTGAACTTCTTTGGGCAGCCATACTTCTTCAGTAGCTGCCATAGTCCGATCCTCCCAACTGTATCGAACGCCTTACTGAAGTCGACAAATACCATGTACAGTGGTCGGTCCTGCTCAATGCACTTTTCTTGTAGTTGTCGGAGACAAAATATCATATCCACGGTGCTCCGGTTACCTCTGAAGCCACATTGTGTCTCCGGAACTACCTCTGGTGTTAGGTGGGTAGATAGTCTGTTGAGGAGGATCCTGGCGAAGATCTTGCCTGCTATGGAAAGAAGAGAGATTCCTCTATTGTTCCCACAGTCTGTTCGATCACCTTTCTTGTAGATGGTTATAATGCTTGCATCCTTCCATGCTTGTGGTACAGAACCCATCTCCCAGGCATTGGTGATTAGTTGGTGCAGTCTGCTGAACAAATTGTCTCCTCCATGCTTCCATACTTCTGCAGGAATTCCATCTCCTCCAGGTGCTTTGCCATCTTTCAGGCTGGCGATTGCTCTAGCCATCTCATCCATAGTTGGAATCTCATCAAGGCTTGTCTTGGTAATGCGCTGCGGGATGTTGTCCAGAGCTTCGTGATCTATGTCGCCAGGGACGTTGAGTAGCTTCTGGAAGTGTTCACTCCATCTTGCCACAACTCTCTTGCTGTCAGAGAAGGTTTCCATTCCGTCTGTTGAATTTAGTTGAACAGGTCCCTTCTTTTTGGGTCCCCACACTTCCTTCAGCCCATTGTAGAAGCCCTTCATGTTGTTACTGTCGGCAGCTCTCTGCAGCTCCACTGCTTTCCTTTCCCACCAGTCCGACTTCAGTGCACGGGTGTGTTTTTGTAGCAGTCTGCAGGCATCTTTGTATGCTGCAGTGGTGGATCTAGTGCTCCTGGTTTGCAACACTCTCTGGTGGGCTTGATCTCTTCTGCTCATAAGAGTCTGTAGCTCCTGGTCGTTGGGGTCGAACCAGTCCTGGTGTTTTCTGTCTGGCTTGCCAAGATATGTCTTGGCTGTGTTGTACACAACCTGCTGCAGAGCTGCCCATTCCTCGTCTGGTGTTGAGTTTTCCTTCTCCTCCCAGTGGGCGAGAGCACTGTCCATCTCCTGCTCAAAACTCTCCCTATGGCTGATGGTACTTAGTTTTGCAGTGTTGAGCTTGGTCAGCTTATTTGTCCCTTGCCTGTTATGCTTTTGTCGTATTCTGAAAGCCACTTTTGATCTCAGCATCTGGTAATCGGTCCAGCAGTTTGCTCCACGCATGGCTCGGGTGCTGTGGATGTCCATCTTATCCCGACACCTCGTGATGATGAAGTCGATCATATGCCAGTGTTTGGAACGAGGATGCATCCAGGTGGTCTTGCGTTCATCCTTCTGCTTGAACATGGTGTTCGTCACTATCAGTTCGAACTCAGAGCACAGAGCCAGTAGAAGTTCGCCATTGGAGTTGCATTTCCCAATACCATGTTTGCCCATGACCAACACACACACACACACACACACACACACACACACACACACACACACACACACACACACACACATGAAATTACATTCCTTGTAGCATACAACTATAAGTCACTTACAAACAGTCCTCCCCATACACCTTGCCCTATCTGTCCCGTGAGGGTTGAGTCAGCAATCATCACTACTTCGCATATTATGCAGAGAACACCGATCACTATCTGTGTCACACCCAGTCCCAATGACGTTTTGTTGGCAAAGTCTATCCAGATCGGATACATTGCGCCGTTTTGCCTCGGAACAGTCCCAACAGGTTGGCTGTGAGGATGGGACATTCTAGTCGTCTGCATGTCTTCTACTCTCGTAGTTACTGCAAAGGCCAAACGTGTATAAACGAGTACGAATACGAATTCATTTATTTCAGGTAATATCCATATACAGTTGATACATACACATATAAAGCCTTTAAAAGGTAAATATGTTAAACAAGGATTACATAAACATTAAATAAGGTTATAAGTGAGATAAGTGTAAAAATGTAGTATAACAGTTAACATAGTGAACCGCATGTATGATTGTATAATAAATAGGTAATTTCTACATGTAGATAAACACCTTTTGAGAATAAAATACAATAGAATGGATAAAATAAACATAATTGAAAGGTTATGTAAACAAATTAGTAGTTTAAAAAATAATAAACATATATGCAATACATGATATCAATCTTATTAATTTACACTGTACAGTGATTTGACCCAGCTACTCCTCATTGGACAATCCTTAAACATTACTGTATGTGTACATGCATGTGCATGTTTGCGTGCAGGTGCATGATATATCTAAATATGTTAGTTGTGAACTTAAAAAAGTTGTTATGACGTACAAATATTCACAACGCCAACCGTCCTTTCAACAATTGTTCCAACCTAGTCATTGTCGTACACAGCTATGAGCGTCCCTTTGGAAACACCACAATGCTTTGCGCCGGAAGGGCTTTCCTGGAAAATGACGTCATAGTGCACGAGGTCTGAACACTTCCAGAAGCTACTCAACGTCCCTGGCGACATAGATGATGAAGCTCTGGACAAGAATAACTAAAATATCGGGAAAAAATATACGAACAAATTAATAAATAATATTAATAATAACACCACTAAATAAAATATACCAATAAATACTACTACAATATATTTACAGCAAGTTAAAAATAAATATAAATAGCAGAACTGTGGCTGTGTGAACAGAGAAACCTGCCATCATGTTCGTAGCGTTAGATCTCATACACTGTAAGTTAGAAGTTATTTACCCAGTGTTCTAGCTTCAAACCAAATAAAGGGATGTTGAAAATTCGTGTAGCTATCAATGTCTGACTACTCAACTATGGCTTACACATGCAATACTATAACAATAACTGTAAGCATTCTGTGCCATAAATTTGAAATGCATCTGCATAGAGCACAAATGTACCCGAATAAATAAATAAATAATAGCATGATAATACAACTAAATAAAATAGTAATACATACTAGGATAATTACTGCAAATAAAAAATATTATAAACAGTGATACTGGAGCTATATGATTTCGAACAGAGGAAACAGCCTTAACTGACTTCCATCGGCAGAGAACTGTGAAATCATTCGATAATACAAAAGTCACAAATAGAAAACAACGGAGGTACGATGCTTGGGTTAACACGAAATATAAATGCAAGGTACTGTAATCAGTCTTCATCAGTATTTATTAGTAGTGGCTATTTCAATTAAAGGGGAAGTGAAACACAGCTGTAACATTCCATATACCTAAATGTACACTATATAAGTATACATTAATGGTGGCAGAAGCACATTCACTTATCAGACAAACTGGAATTTGTTTTTCAATGCCTAAATCGTCGTCATAGAACACTGCGTATCGCCATCTTTATTCCAAGCCGAGTTGTTTGATTACCTCCTATCTAGCCCATCTAAAAGTTTTTTTTCTTCCGGTTTTCTTCATAATTAGACATTTTTACGCAGAAACAAAAATATGGTGCCTTATTGTACACGATAGGTGTCCTATGTATCCACAAATAATATTTATTTGCATTCGAAATAAAAAGGTGAAATTAAATACCGACGATCAATGAAATGAAACATTTTCATTTTTACGCTCTCAGTGTTGACAGCCTTCAAGGGGCGGGGCTTACGACCGGAAGGTCTATCGGGACTATTTCTTCTTTTGTTTACAAAGATATCGGAAGTGTTTTGCGTTAGACTTAGCCTTAGAAGAAGCGCTAGTTGTTAGTGGTTTTGGATAAATCACAATAGAAAATGGATCCGACAGAGGAATAATTTGTAGCACAAGTGAGAGAAGCATCTGTTGCACAAGTGACACACGTAAAGCCATTTTTGCTTCACCCAGCGTGCGAGCCGAGGTGCGTGATGGCGAGAGAAGATCGCCATGTGATGACTGATGTGGCATGTTTATGGTCATCTTTGATTTTGGGATCAACGTGCTATAAAACAATGTGAATGTTGCATGGTGTTTGTGTGGATACTGCGTCCCGATGTCGACGCACATCGTTGTATGTTGTCTGGAGATAGCTGACGACCGAGCCAGACCGTGCTGACAGATGCCTGCATGAACCATGACTGACCACGATCGAGTGGCACGACAGCTGTCAGTGACAATGTTGGGAGTATCGGTCTGTTGTCTAAGTGCGATTTGCGTGCAGACTCGTTCGTTCGACCAATAGCTACCCTCGGGGTAGTAGGTAAGTAATACGTAGTTCAACAGGTATCGAAAAGTAATTTAGCACTTCAAACCTAAACAAAACAATTATACTTGTATGGCCACACAATGTCAATGACATATGTATAATTTAAATAATAAAGTCATTCTATCTTCGAATTCGTAACGTAAATCTATTACAAACTTACTTTTTATTTCTGACAAGATGTTAAATGATGTGTGCATCCTTTTAATATAATTAATTAATTTCCAATTTAAAATGCTAATACAATTTGTTTAATTTATGTAAACAATGTTATTTACATATGCATGCTGCCATGCAATTTATAATAGTCTGAATAATAAATAGATGTGTAATAAGGATATTGTGCAATTCACATGGGAATATTGAAGTGGAGTTTTAATGTATCGTGTACTATGTATTGGATATGTGCGTGTGTGTGTGTATGTTATCAAGACCACATCATGACAATGAATCATAAATTCATGTGTTTGCAAAATGCTGTAACAATTTTACATACAAATCATTTGTTTGTAAAATACTGTGATAATTTTATTAAAGTATTTCACAAACAAATCAACCAATGCGCTGACTTTGTGATGTGATATTGATAAATTACACAGTTTTGCCAATTACTAATACATGGTGTAATTATAAGATAATGATTGGTTACTATAAATTAAATGTCAGAATGTATCGGATAGCTGCGTATCATCACTGCACATGTTCAATGGGATGCTTCCATGCAGGCAGCAGGCATGTTATACCAGCCAGGGTGTTTTCCAGGTGCAAAAAAGAGAAATTAATTTGTTCTTGTAAACAACAACAATTTCTCTGTTTCTCATTAGTGGCAGAACTGCTTCAGTCATCATCAGTGATATTGCTGTCATCCGCTAACACATATTCTGCATCACTCTTTTCAGTGTTTTCCGTCTGTCTGTTCCAGACAGAATGATCTGAAGATGGCGACAGTGAGACTGGGACATCCAAGGTGTCATCCACATTGACAGGACTGCCATGGTCAGTCGAAGAAGGCATGCAGGACTGCGACGACAACTTCGCATACCCATGGTCATGATGAATATTCAATGGAACAACAATATTATCTGTAATAATTGCTGCATCGATAAAGTATCGCATTGGCGACATGATCACTGGCTCTGTTTGAGTTTGACACTACGAGTTAATGGCGTTGCAATGTGACACCCGTACTGCCATGAGGGACAATATCATCTGGTGGGCCAAAGTCCCACAAAATGTACAATTACGTTTTAACAGGTCGAAAAATAAATGTTTTATTCTGACCAATTAAATTATATTTTCTCTTAGTACACATATTGAGGCATATGTCACATAAACGGTTCATTGAAATAAGTGTTACTTTTGTTATGACAGTCACAGTCAGACGTGATTTTCGTCGCGTGTCCAGCGTCATTAACGAAAAATTACATATATAAAAATTATATAAAAACTGAAAAATATTCTTGTGTTGTTTAGAGTACATACCGTTTAATAAATATCAAGAGTTATACGATTCAATTTGACTTGGAAACATTGTTTATCGTTGTTATTACTACGGTGATAGTATTTGCACACTATTGTTTCTTAGAACGGCTTATTTTCAATTAGTGCAGTTATCTCAGAAAAGCATATGGAATGATTGTGCATAACCAGCAACCACGATCATTTATCTTTATCAAAGCTAACTGTCACAGGCGTCCGGCAATCGACAGTAAGTAAACGGTGGCCTACAAAGTTGGCATGTGCTTATGACGCTGGACACGCAATGTTGCTTTAATTGAACACAATCGTTATCCATCGTCATAAATTACAAAACAAGTACTCATACGATTTTAAACATGCACCTACATGGACAATAATGTTTATATTGATTTGTTATAGTTCGTAGTGACATACATTAATTCACAATTGTGGACGTAGCATCTCTTTGTGTATTTTGATTAACAACTAGAACGACAACGCATCAGGTACAACATTAATACAGATATTTATTATACTCATTGAATGTACACATTATTTGTGGGGAATATATCGTCGGTCTAGATGCAACCTCCTCGCGACCATGCTTCCTGCCCGAATTCTCTTTAGTTGACGTTCAATGAAGAGTGACCGTCTTTTACTGACTGACATTTCTTGCAATTCGATTACCATTGATTCATGGACAGCGATAACCTTTGTCACTTCTTTGTTTCGCGAAGGATTCAATCCGTCCTTCCTCATTATTATGTTAGCACGGCGCACCGGCGTTGACAAAAATCATGTTAACGTTGGTCATACCAGCTTTTGCTTGTCCTGAATTGTCTTTTTTCATTTCGGGTAGTGTGGCTTAAATGTTTCTCCAAATCCGATGCACGTCTTTGCAGCCTCTTTGTATTTATCGTCAAGGAAATTAGCTTCTTTTGGGCAGATGACCTCTTCTCCTTGGGAAATTTACCAGCAGCACGACGTTCAGCTGTCACATCAGCTGCTAATTATTGTGCTGCTGATGAATGCAGCTTAGGGAACTTCATCTTCACCAACAGGGTTTCTCTGAAATAAACAACCACACAGGTTGAGGTTGTATTTAGAGAAAATCACATTGTTATGTTCTTATAACACAATATATTAATATTACACCGCAAATGTACTTGTCTCTTGAAATTAACGTTTACAAATATATGTTAGTATTAATGTGTAAAATAAATAAGTATAATATTGTATATCACCGTGCGGGCGTTAGAAGCCATTGGAACGTTGCGTCCAAACATAGCATGCAGATGGTTTGTAAAATGTAACAACCTTCGACTGTGACCTATAATTATAATTATTACAAGAACTAAACATGTCTTATTTAACATGCAAAACATAAAATAAGACAAACATATATATATAATAGTTATTATTATGCTCGTATGCGAATCGTTGCTTAGGTGTATGTTAAATATTTTGCGAAGGAAAAATGATATATCATTCAAAGCTTGTATCATATTACATATGGTATAATGGTTAACGAGTTTGAAAGCAACGCACAATGCCCAATTATGTACGTATTCTGAGCCAGCCAAACTCTGCGAAGACGTAGGCAGTTCACTTGTGGTAAATGGTTTGAGTCTCTTCGACCTCCTCACTTCCACCTTCGGGAGTTGCCGCTGCAGATTCTGCGATTACCAACGCATCGGCTACGTGCATGGCATTCATCTTTTTACGATATGACTTGCTCTATATGAAGACATTTACATTTTTGAGCATTACTAATTATTTATGTATACATGGAAATACGTACATGTAATATTTAGTAAGATATATATATATATATATATATATATATATATATATATATATATATATATATATACAATTGTTTGAGGATGAATGGAACTCAAGACAAATATGTGACTTACATTTATAGCTTTGCGCGCTCGTTGAGCTTTTAGCTTTCGGTCTGGAAGTTCTCTTGTGCAGACATAATGAGCTTGTTTCTGAGCAGCACGATGGGCCGAAAACGAAAGGCTTTTTGTATTTCACGATAACGGTGCGCGATTTTAGCCCAGTATATTCGCGTGTCATTGCTTGCCATGATTTTGCCACTTTGGTGGACGGAGTATCCTAAAAATGTAGAATGCAATATCAGTCAACCTGTATTTGGTTTGGGAAATGTTTATTTGCTTTCGAAAATAATCCCACGAGGTGGGCAGATCATGTGAGGTAACGGGAACTGTAACATGTTAGCCTTACGCTTTGCAGAAACTTTTCCGCCATTAGCGATCATGCCCTTTGGCCATTATTCTTAAAATTACTTGCTAAATTTACAAAACGCTATATATACATATACTGTTTTGTAATCTGCGTAGCATGTGAAAGGTATATTGATTAGTCTTACTTAAATGGAAATTATTCTTATTTATATCAATTGTTTACCTTTGCTCAGCAGATGTCCACAATTATTACGTTTTGTGTATAATAGTGTGCTCACCATGTTTGTAATTGGAATTGTTTTTTGTTTTGTTTTTTTGTTGTCTTTAAACAGTTTATTCGGTGCATCATATATATATACAAAGTAAGAGCCATAATGCCCGAATAAACAACGGGTGTATACATACACAAAAATGGCGCAAAAGCGGATCAACCTTCGACGTATATATATATATATATATATATATATATATATATATATGTACATGTACTAAACCGCGTTCTAACAAACTAAGGAGTAATAATAATAATAATAATGGTAATAATAATAATAATTATAATATTAATAATACTGATAATAATAGTAGTAGTAGTAATAATAATAATAATAATAATAATAATGATAGTAATGGTAATGGTAATAGTAATAATAATAATAATAATAATAATAATAATAGTAGTATTAATAATAATACTAATATTAATCGTACCAGTAATAACACTAGTAATAGCAATATTAGTTATAATAACAATATAACAGTACCAGTAATAGTAATAGTAATAGTGATAGTAACATTAATTGTAATAATAATAATAATAGTAGTAATAATAATAGTAATGGTAATAGTAGTAATAATAATAAATAAAAATAGTAGTAGTAATACTAATACTACCAATATTAATCGCACCAATAATAGCACTAGTAATATTAATCATAATAACAATAGTAACACTAATAGTACCAGTAACATTAATATAAATTATAAAAATAATAATAATAATACTGATGATAATAATAATAGTGAATACCATGGAATAATAAATAATAATGTTCCCGTCGTGGGGCTCGTACCGGCGTCTCCGGCACTAGAGTCTGGCAACGGGGCTACCGTCTCTATGTGATATCAACGTTCAGTTCCCATAGTTAAAGCGCTGGTCGTTTAAACTACCTACACAGTGAACAATATAAATAATGTCAACGTTAAATTAATTGTTTGTAATTGGAATGCGTTCTTTTTATATGAAGACCAATATGCACTTGACACATCAAGCCTAAAATGTAGCACGTCAGTATCATCTACATCCGGCTAATGTACGTTTGGTTAAATTTGCGTGTCCAGCGTCATCAAATGGCATACACATTACGATGGTCATATATCAGCATTCCCGCATAGCAATCTATCGTATTATTGTTCATTGGTTTGTCAAAACATAGCTGTTCCATATACTAACGTTAAATGGAGCTACGTTTATTAAGTTACAATATTACCTTCATTCATATTACATCATTTTATAAGAAAAACTACACATACACCTACAACTTATCAAATAGTTATTGTAGATAACAAAAAAGTACCCACCATCATGGAGACAGCCGCCAAGAATGCAATGATCATAGTAGTTCCTATATATCAAGGCAGATTGCGCCCTCAGCAGTACTTTTTAGTAATCCGACATATGACGCTGGATACGCTATTACGCTGGACACGCTCCAGTGTCGGTTTTGTCCTCATTTGAGCAAGAAATATTGTGAATATTGCTATTGCCATTGATGGTGATATAGCAGTGTGGTTGCTGGTTAATATGTAAAAATACAAATGACGTATGTTTCTTATTTTTTGGAAGGCAGCCATTTCTATATATGACGCTGGACACACAGCTAAAACGCAACATCATATTTTAAAATATAAACGTGAAGTATTTTCGTTAAATTTAGGAATAAACCTATATTTTCTTTTGCGTATACTTTAATTTAGATGTAACAAAAGCATACACGTATAGGTATCATACAGAGATAATAGTACATTTATGTAATTGATCCCTATAAACCGATGACGCTGGACATGCAAAAACTGGTCACTGTAGAAATTGATGTGTATACATTTTTTATTCCTCAAGTTTTATACCTAAGTTTTCTACTGTGTATTGCCAATATGCATAGCATTTGTCCAGTGAACGCAGAAGAATAAATAAAACACCGTTTTCGTATGGCACTGCGTCAAACTTTGGAAACTTCAATTGGAAGGGTAATGTTTGCCATATTTGGCCCTTTACCGCAAATTTCTGCCATTTTACAAATTAACAATGCTGTCGAATTTCATATGTCCTAAAGCACTTAGCCGTGTCAATATATGATGACAATTTCATTAGACTGACTTAATAATTGACGATGTGAGAGAGAAAAGAAGTGATTTTAGTCAATTGTACATTTTTTGAGACTTTGGCCCTGGTGCACTGGATCCTTTGAAAGTTGTGTTCGGTATTTGTGAATCCTTCATCTGAAAGAATGATACATATGTATGAGGGTATGTATCTTCTGTGATATACATATAAATAACAATGTTTTGACATCTTTTGTTTTCTCATTGCAGTACCTATACATCATAAAAATTAAAACTGATTAAATCAACTTATAATTAGCATTTCGGAAAGTGTTCAGGATCTAATTTTGTGTAGATGCATAGATCTGTGGATATTGTAACTATGCATGAGAAATCTAAATTTGATTGAATTATTTCGCAGGCCCCATATGGTCCTCCAGGGTCCCCCAGACTATTTTTCCACAATTGTTAAACAAATCTACTTATACACAAAAAATCTGTATTTTATTACATCATTCTATGGGCCTCAAAACACAAAGTAATACTGGTGATTTGGTTTTTGAGAAGGTCCCTTGAAATAACCCCCAGATCAGTTTGATGTATTAGGTATCTGCTTTCTGGCTTGTCTGCTACTGCTAGCCAAATTCATTGGTCAGCTCTTGTCTCAATGAGACTAGTAGACAGTGGGCTGAGCAGGGTGTTGTGTTTCAATCAGGGAACATTCATGCAATAAATAGAACATTACCTTTTCAATGGTGCATTCTGTGTAGATTCCATTATATTATGACTAACCTTCCTGGCATATTTTAATATGTGTGTATCCCGAGTCATGCAGACATCATTACAAACAAGCAAACCCACTCCTACATAACCAACACATGAATTACATGGTAAACCAATTATACAAGCCTACTTGCACATATAAGAAAATAAAATGTTTAAGTTAGTTACGTGCAATCAGTGTCCTCCTTGGTCCAATCAGAGACAACTACTTGGCCATAGTCAAAGTCATACTTGTATTTTCAAAAAGTACAAATGTCAATTTAAGAATAAATTTGTTTACATTGGGTTTTATACGTAAGTTTCATTTGTGGGTGGGGTTTTGTCCAACCGAGTCTTTTTTGAGATATGTAAGTTTTTTTTATTGCAATGTATAAGGTTTTCTAAATAGACTTCTTAGCCATTTTCCTAATAAATAATTTTGGGAAGTGATTATGGACACCTTACAGGTATCAAACACTAACAGCACAGACTGCAACTAACTGAACAATGCTGATGTCTGCGGTACTATTGAAAGCAAAATACATGCCTTATCAAAATATAATTTTCGTACTTTATTTTCTTATTTTAGTCTTATTTTGTTATGCGCAATAATACTATTCATTTCAGATTCAATATACTAGTCATGTTAGTCGATAATCATTCTACAACAGCCATGAACCCCAAACATTTTGAAGTTTTATTTAAACACTCAATTTATTTAAAGCTGACCTCTGTTGCACTGGTTTGTCTTTTCATCATGCTCTAGCACATGACTGTGAACTGGTAAGAAATGCAAGTGCACTAGAGAGATAGTGGGGCTTTGTCCAGGCAGTGATGTTTGTATTGGGTATGGGTAGTCTTTTCACTCTTGCTGGGAAACAGAGGGCACTGCTAAGATTGTGATCTTATTGCCTAATTTGCACTAGGCTATTAATGGCAATTAGTAACAGCAGTCCTCTGTTGTACTTTGATCGTGATGTTTGCAACCCTTTCCAGTAACAATGGAGGCTATGGGCTAATGTAAGGTTCCAAATGTTTTTTCACCCATGTAACTATTAATTTTAATCATGGGATCAGTGATATTACTACCTGCTGTCAGGAGACTATTCAGATCCCCAACTAAAAAATGTGTGCTTGTTTATCACTTGGAAAGCAAAACTGCAGATTCTTAAAGGTGAGATCCACATTTGGGTGTATAATGTTTTGGGCGATAAACAAAACGGTTGTCTTAGATTATTTAGAAATGTATTAATCTGTAAGTGTTTAAATATCGGATACTACCCCTGGAGGGTAGTGACTTATTATGTATGTCAAAACAGTTGCTTAAAAAAAAATTGAAATAAGTTCCATGTGTTTTGTGTATTTTGACCACAGTCATGCATTCTACAGCAATAACAGAATGTGCATACATGAAATTATAAAATATTCTACGGATATTTTATGAATTAAAATATTAAATGTGTTCCCATGTAATATTGCCAACTGACTTGGGTTATGATGGGTAGTGTCATTGGATAGACACATTAACATACTTAATAGTGACACTATGTTAAGTGTGATTGATTCTGTAGCATGTTTTATTGTTGTTATACTAATTATTTTATAGAAAGTTGTGCGATGCACACATGTACATACGTTACCAGAAACAAATACAATGATACCATAATCATAATGACAATAATATTTTACTAACCTACATGGCTGCCGCTCACCGTTTCCTACTTGTCGTTCTGGTATCTTGCTTTGATGATATAATGCACATAAACAGTACATCCTCAGCTTGCATAATGTCAAAAACAGTGTCCTCATGTAATGGCCAAGATTAAATTGTACGCAAACTAGTGATCAACAGACAGTATTCATAAGTCAACAGCTATGTCTGCAATTCTTTGCTGTGATGTTAAAACCTTGGGGATTTTTTTTCACTCTACATTTTTCCAGTTCACTCAGCTGTATAAATGAGTACCTGCATGGCTATAGACAGTGGTGGATATGTGTATGAGTAGCTTTTGCGAATTAATTGTAGCATATTGCTGGATGCTTCCCAGAGAAGTTGAGATGGTATATGATTGAACAGGTCTGTCAGGTAAATAAAGTGTAAAGCGCTTTCAGCAATCCTGAGGATTGGTTACTACGCTATTTAAGATCTTACCTTTATAAATCAGCAATTAATATAAACAAAATTCTTTAGTGATTTTAATCAGTTGATTTATGGGGTAATTTTTTTTTTATATACACTAGTGTTTTGTTGAATGCAGTTAACAGTCTAATTTAAATAATAACATAAATTTGTATTTTGCTGTTTCTGTTAATTTATTATAAATAATGCCTGTAATATGACTGTGATTCTTGACTGTTCAACAGTTGTTGACTAATTAGCGAGTCACCCTAATTTAAGAAATTAGCATATGACGACGCTAACAAACACGTCATACGCCTGATACGGTCGTAGCTGGCACTTCTTTTTATGTCATTATCTTGAAGAAAATTATTCCACCACTGTCTTTGTCAAAAACATTTTTTTTTACTTGTACCTAGAAACTCGAGCTGGTTCTAGCAACCAACGCACCGCTAGGTACAGCTCGCTGGCGATCTGTTGACCTAAAAAAATGCAGTGGATTTTAAACATTTTTATTTCAAATTAAATACTTCTATCTACACATAGATTAATTTTATTACATTCACATTTCTTACTGCATTTAAACTTTTCTTAGGTCACATTCGTGTATTATGCAGAAAGTGAAATACAACTGTGGGATTAAATTGTAGTCGTAACGATACATGACGGAACTCGTGAGTGCCGAGTCGCCGGCTTGTCACTTCCTGCGCGCCGAATCACATTCCAAATAAGCAAATCATGTCCGGTTTTCCTGTCGAGTTCGACGAACTTTACTTCGTCGCTGCGTACTTATATGCAAGCAAATCAATCAAACACGGACCTGTAGCTCTGGTCGAAGCTTATGTTTTGATGTTCAGCGCCTCGTTGTGCTCGTCACATTCGAAATTAGGCTTACAATCGGCGTTCGAAAGTGACCACCGCCGCCTCCGCTGAACTCGCCGCCGGCGGACACGCAAACTTCATCATCTCTAACCTGCTTTTTCTACAGGAATCCTTTGTGGAAGTATGTGAAATAATGCTTACTAACAATTATGGTATATCTATTAGGCATACAGTGCATTAAAGGACAAACAATGTTAACTTTTACGTGGCATACACCTAATAGAGTTAATATAAAGTAACAATTTCCACATATACTCAATTTTTTAATGCCAGCGGTTTACCAGAAAAATATTTTTTAACACCCAGCTATCCAAATTCTATGCGCTACCCCATCTTAGACGAAGAATGACGTCACGACGGTGATCGAGGCGCTCTCCACGTAGATTCCCTGCATAGGGTTTGGCTGTTGTCATGAAATGGCTGCAACTCGGCAACGCGCGTAACATGCTGATGACGGTAAATATAAAATTGCCTATTATTGTTATCGCTGAAATCATCCCATCAACTGATGATACATGTCTACATCAAAGCATTTCTCCTCAAAATGGACCGAGCAAAGTGACAAACAGTACGCCCGCAAATCACCAACGTAAATCCATTGCTTCAATACTACCGGTTGTTTCAACTATTATTGCAACCGTATGCCGAACACGAAGGCATAATTACTAAAGTATACCATAGATTTAACCACAGATTTAGATATACGTCTATAAGCAGCTGCTAGATCAGCAGATGTCACGCCAACTGAACGAACTGTCGAAGACTCGAAGTTGTTGACCCTTAACGACGTCGCCGGAAGCTGACCGAGATATAGCCGCTGAATGCCTAATAGATATACCATAATTGTTAGTAAGCATTATTTCACATACTTCCACAAAGGATTCCTGTAGAAAAAGCAGGTTAGAGATGATGAAGTTTTCGAACGCCGATTGTAAGCCTAATTTCGAATGTGACGAGCACAACGAGGCGCTGAACATCAAAACATAAGCTTCGACCAGAGCTACAGGTCCGTGTTTGATTGATGTGCTTGCATATAAGTACGCAGCGACGAAATAAAGTTCGTCGAACTCGACAGGAAAATCGGACATGATTTCCTTATTTGGAATGTGATTCGGCGCGTAGGAAGTGACAAGCCGGCGACTCGGCACTCACGAGTTTCGTCATGTATCGTTACGACTACAATTTAATCCCACAGTTATGCAAGCTGAGGATGTACTGTTTACGTGCATTATGTCATCAAAGCAAGACACCAGAACGACAAGTAGGAAACGGTGAGCGACAGCCATGCAGGTTAGTAAAATATTATTGTCATTATGATTATGGTATCATTGTATTTGTTTCTGGTAACATATGTACATGTGTGCATCGCACAACTTTCTATAAAATAATTAGTATAACAACAATAAAACATGCTACAGAATCAATCACACTTAACATAGTGTCACTATTAAGTATGTTAATGTGTCTATCCAATGACACTACCCATCATAACCCAAGTCAGTTGGCAATATTACCTGGGAACACATTTAATATTTTAATTCATAAAATATCCGTAGAATATTTTATAATTTCATGTATGCACATTCTGTTATTGCTGTAGAATGCATGACTGTGGTCAAAATACACAAAACACATGGAACTAATTTCAATTTTTTTTAAGCAACTGTTTTGACACATAATAAGTCACTACCCTCCAGGGGTAGTATCCGATATTTAAACACTGACAGATTAATACATTTCTAAATAATCTAAGACAACAGTTTTGTTTATCGCCCAAAACATTATGCACCCAAATGTGGATCTCACCTTTAAGAATCTGCAGGATTTGCTTTCCAAGTGATAAACAAGCACACATTTTTTAGTTGGGGATCTGAATAGTTTCCTGACAGCAGGTAGTAATATCACTGATCCCATGATTAAAATTAATAGTTACATGGGTGAAAAAACATTTGGAACCTTACATTAGCCCATAGCCTCCATTGTTACTGGAAAGGGTTGCAAACATCATGATCAAAGTACAACAGAGGACTGCTGTTACTAATTGCCATTAATAGCCTAGTGCAAATTAGGCAATAAGATCACAATCTTAGCAGTGTCCTGTGTTTCCCAGCAAGAGTGGAAAGACTACCCATACCCAATACAAACATCACTGCCTGGACAAAGCCCCACTATCTCTCTAGTGCACTTGCATTTCTTACCAGTTCACAGTCATGTGCTAGAGCATGATGAAAAGACAAACCAGTGCAACAGAGGTCAGCTTTAAATTGAGTGTTTAAATAAAACTTCAAAATGTTTGGGGTTCATGGCTGTTGTAGAATGATTATCGACTAACATGACTAGTATATTGAATCTGAAATGAATAGTATTATTGCGCATAACAAAATAAGACTAAAATAAGAATATAAAGTACGAAAATTATATTTTGATAAGGCATGTATTTTGCTTTCAATAGTACCGCAGACATCAGCATTGTTCAGTTAGTTGCAGTTTGTGCAGTTAGTGTTTGATAACTGTAAGGTGTCCATAATCACTTCCCAAAATTATTTATTATGAAAATGGCTAAGAAGTCTATTTAGAAAACCTGATACATTGCAATAAAAAAACTTACATATCTCGAAAAAGACTCGGTTGGACAAAACCCCACCCACAAATGAAACTTACGTATAAAACCCAATGTAAACAAATTTATTCTTAAATTGACATTTGTACTTTTTGAAAATACAAGTATGACTTTGACTATGGCCAAGTAGTTGTCTCTGATTGGACCAAGGAGGACACTGATTGCACGTAACTAACTTAAACATTTTATTTTCTTATATGTGCAAGTAGGCTTGTATAATTGGTTTACCATGTAATTTATGTGTTGCTTATGTAGGAGTGGGTTTGCTTGTTTGTAATGATGTCTGAATGACTCGGGATACACACATATTAAAATATGCCAGGAAGGTTAGTCATAATATAATGGAATCTACACAGAATGCACCATTGAAAAGGTAATGTTCTATTTATTGCATGAATGTTCCCTGATTGAAACACAACACCCTGCTCAGCCCACTGTCTACTAGTCTCATTGAGACAAGAGCTGACCAATGAACTTGGCTAGCAGTAGTAGACAAGCCAGAAAGCAGATACCTAATACATCAAACTGATCTGGGGGTTATTTCAAGGGACCTTCTCAAAAACCAAATCACCAGCATTACTTTGTGTTTTGAGGCCCATAGAATGATGTAATAAAATACAGATTGTTTGTGTATATCAGCACCACCACATGCAACAACCATGCAAAAGTAGATTTGTTTAACAATTGTGGAAAAATAGTCTGGGGGACCCTGGAGGACCATATGGGGCCTGCAAAATAATTCAATCAAATTTAGATTTCTCATGCATAGTTACAATATCCACAGATCTATGCATCTACACAAAATTAGATCCTGAACACTTTCCGAAATGCTAATTATAAGTTGATTTAATCAGTTTTAATTTTTATGATGTATAGGTACTGCAATGAGAAAACAAAAGATGTCAAAACATTGTTATTTATATGTATATCACAGAAGATACATACCGTCATACATATGTATCATTCTTTCAGATGAAGGATTCACAAATACCGAACACAACTTTCAAAGGATCCAGTGCACCAGATGATATTGTCCCTCTTGGCAGTACGGGTGTCACATTGCAACGCCATTAACTCGTGTAGTGTCAAACTCAAACAGAGCCAGTGATCATGTCGCCAATGCGATACTTTATCGATGCAGCAATTATTACAGATAATATTGTTGTTCCATTGAATATTCATCATGACCATGGGTATGCGAAGTTGTCGTCGCAGTCCTGCATGCCTTCTTCGACTGACCATGGCAGTCCTGTCAATGTGGATGACACCTTGGATGTCCCAGTCTCACTGTCGCCATCTTCAGATCATTCTGTCTGGAACAGACAGACGGAAAACACTGAAAAGAGTGATGCAGAATATGTGTTAGCGGATGACAGCAATATCACTGATGATGACTGAAGCAGTTCTGCCACTAATGAGAAACAGAGAAATTGTTGTTGTTTACAAGAACAAATTAATTTATCTTTTCTGCACCTGCAAAACACCCTGGCTGTTATAAAACATGCCTGCTGCCGGCACACACACACACACGCACATATCCAATACATAGACATAGTACGCAATACATTAAAACTCCACTTCAATATTCCCATTTGAATTGCACAATGTCCTTATTACACATCTATTTATTATTCAGACTATTATAAATTGCATGGCAGCATGCATATGTAAATAACATTATTTACATAAATTAAACAAATTGTATTAGCATTTTAAATTGGAAATTCATTAATTATATTAAAAGGATGCACACATCATGTAACATCTTGTCAGAAATAAAAAGTAAGTTTGTAATAGATTTACGTTACGAATTCGAAGATAGAATGACTTTATTATTTAAATTATACATATGTCATTGACATTGTGTGGCCATACAAGTATAATTGTTTTGTTTAGGTTTGAAGTGCTAAATTACTTTTCGATACCTGTTGAACTACGTATTACTTACCTACTACCCCGAGGGTAGCTATTGGTCGAACGAACGAGTCTGCACGCAAATCGCACTTAGACAACAGACCGATACTCCCAACATTGTCACTGACAGCTGTCGTGCGACTCGATCGTGGTCAGTCATGGTTCATGCAGGCATCTGTCAGCACGGTCTGGCTCAGTCGTCAGCTATCTCCAGACAACATACAACGATGTGCGTCGACATCGGGACGCAGTATCCACACAAACACCATGCAACATTCACATTGTTTTATGGACGTTGTTGCGTAGCCGAGCATCGGAACCGTGTTCGCTGGTGATAAAGGTCCGAGCACTCAACGCGCATGCGCCTACTTTGACTTTCCCCGGTGCTCGGACGCGGTGCAGCAGGCCGAGCATCGGAACCGTGTTTGTTTGTGATAAAGGTCCGAGCATTCAGCGCACAGGCGATTTCTTGGTCGTACTTTCAAGTTACCCTTCGCATCAGTATCAGTACGGGTGCGTAATCGTACTACTGCTACTAGCGATTCATAAGGATATTCGATTAATATTTATAAGTCCATTATAACAAGTCATAGCCTATGAAAAAAATGAAATAAATACTTAAAATTTATAAGCTCAATTGCACGATTAGAAATATTTTTTTTGCGTTAATGGTAGGAATCTAAGTACGTAATATATACCCATAACGACATTATAATTAATAAATATGAGCATTATTAATAATTACATGAGCACCAAAAGAAACAACTGGGGTATCATACAGCATATGGCTGGTTGATGAATTTATTTTTTTCATAGGGCATAACAGGCCAAAGTAATTGCGTTTTGAGAACTGCAGATTGTAATTGCTGTAGTTTAGCAGAATGATTTATGGACTTCATGTTGTTATATAGTAACTTTAATATTATCATTTTAATAGAGCCAGTTCTATTAGAAAAAGATTATAAGTAATATGTGCACTTCAGAAGATAATATTTATTTACAGCTTATGTAATAGTTGCTGTGGCACAAATAATACGAATCTAGTTGCTGTTTCCTGAAATTGTATATCTGCTGTATTACTTTATGCAGAATTATTAAATACACACGTGTAATGTAACAATATTGTAGGTAGCAGTTTATTTCTGGAAGATGACAAAACAACATCTCTACAATGATGATTACCTGGGTAACATTAATAATTAAGTTACGTATGTACCACATCATGCGCGAAGATCAATCGACTTGCAATCTGACCCAGTAATGTAAAGCATACTCAGTTACCATAATGTATGGTAACTGATTCCATACTGACATTATTAACAGGGTATATAACTACATGTCATGCACTTGAAATCTGACACAGTAATGTAAAGCATGCATATGTAGTGCACTAATATAAGCATAAAAGTAAGAAAGGAGAAATGTAAGATATAATATTATATACATTTCACAAATGGCATAATACTAGTTATATAGTTATACAAAAGGGTTACCATGACACCTGCTAGATTAGTGGGTAATGAAGCGAAATGGGAAAATAGCTCATGAAGTCAACACTGCCAGTTTTGAGTTTCGTTATGGTTGCAGTATTTTGATTACAGTGTTTATGTAAGAGGAGAAATGTAAAACATATACATGACATGACGGTGAATTTATTTTCGATGCTCAATACAAATATAAATACATAGATAAATCAATTTTAAAAACATTGCACAAAAGGTTTATCATGACAGGTGAGATTTGCGGATAATCTAGTATTTAACAGCAGGAACTGCGTAATATCTAAGGTAGTAGGGGTTATATTTGTAAAACATAATTATGCCTGGGATAATTATTAATTTAATGCACTGAAATAATGAAATGTAGGCAAAGAATATCAATCATAAAAATGTAGTCAACATAACATACATCTTTTAATAAACAAATGAAAATTATGGTTATTATGGAATTATGCTTGCGAAATTTTAATTGCAGCTTTAATACATTTTATTATAATTTTATATAAATAAATATTGTATTAAAAACGTAATAATGCACAAAACTATTTTACTTATATAAAATTAATCAAGCAAAGCAATAACGAGTATAATAACAAGTTTCTCATATGGACGCCGAGTTGTCTGTGAGCCGAATCGACTGGCATTTGTCTTCGAAGTACTTGTGCTCGTGCTTAATCTTGCCAGCGCGGCCAGGATATAGAGCCACCGACGCAGCCGATGTCTTACAGGCCCGCCTGTAGTCAATGTAGAGTTGCACGGCTGTTCTGTTTCCTTTATTTGCGTCAAAACCATCGCCTACGTTCATCCCAACCCAAGTACAACCACACCATGCTCGGCTGCCGTGAAAAAGAGCGGAAGCAAGATGCAACACGTGACAATTGGCGCATGCGCGTTGAGTGCTCGGACCTATAACGCCGAGGTACAGGGTTCCGATGCTCGGCTACGTAACCACTTCGTTGTTTTATAGCACATTGATCCCAAAATCAAAGATGACCATAAACATGCCACATCACATGGCGAACTTCTCTCGCCATCTCGCACCTCGGCTCGCACGCTGGGTGAAGCAAAAATGGCTTTACGTGTGTCACTTCACAGTGACTTGTGCAACAGATGCTTCTCTCACTTGTGCTACAAATGATTCCTCTGTCGGATCCATTTTCTATTGTGATTTATCCAAAACCACTAACAACTAGCGCTAAGCCTAAGTCTAACGCAAAACACTTCCGATATCTTTGTAAACAAAAGAAGAAATAGTCCCGATAGACCTTCCGATCGTAAGCCCCGCCCCTTGAAGGCTGTCTAAACAGAGAGCGTAAACATGAAAATGTTTCATTGGTTCAAAATCGTCGGTATTTAATTTCACCTTTTTATTTCGAATGCAAATAAATATTATTTGTGGATACATAGGACACCTATCGTGTACAATAAGGCACCATATTTTTGTTTTTGCGTAGAAATGTCTAATTATGAAGAAAACCGGAAAAAAACAAAATTTTACATGGGCTAGATAGGAGGTAATCAAACCACTCGGCTTGGAATAAAGATGGCGATACGCAGTGTTCTATGACGACGACTTAGGCTTTGAAACATATTTTTTTTCCAGTTTGTCTGATAAGTGAATGTGCTTCTGCCACCATTAATGTATACTTATATAGTGTACATTTAGGTATATGGAATGTTACAGCTGTGTTTCACTTCCCCTTTAACATATTATTCTATTACCTTTAATTTGGTGTATCGCATTAATGTCATGTGCCCATATTCTTTGAAGTGAGTGCCACTAAAAACGAAGCCAATCCCCGTCAAAAGGTCGGACGCAAATCATCCGACGGGCAGCCGCTTCAAAACACGATTATGTAATAACCGTTGTTGTTGTCAAGTTGCAGCGAAATCAATGATCCTAAAAAATTGTAATGTTGTTATTGTAATTACTGGCAAAAGAAAACTAATGTTAAGGACACTGCGTTGAATGTGTTGTTATGGCAAAATTGTACCGGATTCTGACTGAAGACGAAGTAGCCAGATCGTCTGTTGTTCTGTTGACATCTCTAGCCTAGCCTAAACCTGGTTACTATTAATATAACGTAGACTGTAGTTCAGTTGCCACTTTCGAAACTTGGAACTGATTAAATAAACTTATTTTCCAAATACCAAAGAAACTACCTTCCAGGTGCATGTAGTATCTACAGCATTCATTGGAATCGCTAAATCCAAGATTACATTCTTACACCATCTTGCGTTATGGGAACTGGGCGATAATACAATGTATTTGAAATCGTTCGTTTGGAATCATCGTAGTAACATACTATTAATATGCTATTAATTTTGTTACAGTGCTACAAATACTATTAATTACTAGTAATATAATTACCCAGGTAATATTTACTTAACGCGTATCCTTTTAACAAAAAAGGCGTTTATGTCACTTTGCTACAGGCGCCTTTAATTTATGGCACCTAAAATTGGTACAGAGGCGCCATCTGTTGCACTTGCAAAACACTACTTCGTAACTTTGCTTAGCCTCGGTTACCCAGGCTCCGTGAGGTAGCAGCACTGTTAAAAATGCTTTGTCAGTTCGATTGTTTTGCTCCTCGCTTTTCAGATTAATTTCACGATAAAGCAAACCTACGAAGTATCCCCTGTGACATGCTAACTCGTTTATGCATATGTGTGCCTTCGTTTTTATTAAATAAACAGAAAACTCAGAAAAAATACTTGTTACAACGTAACCATAACTCGAACCTCACATCTGTGTTACCGTGACATTCGGAAAAGACTGTAGCTTGAAAATCTTGCGTGAGCGAAAAGGAACGGTGAGATCGACCTTTGAACCGTCCATGGTGGCCTCGATAGATACTGTTTACTTCAGAAGTTCAGTTGCAATTTTTCTGTTGTTTTGCCGATTTTTGTTCAACAATGGGACGCCCGCGTATATATGCGACAGAATCGGCACGGAAATGGGTAAGGGCACAGAGCCGTAGAAAGACGGAAACAGCGGCCCAGCGAAAGCGTGTATTTGGGAAAAACATTCGACTTGTGGAATCAAACGAAATGTACGACAGGCATTACCATTAGAGTTCGCCAAATATATTTTGGACAGGTTAGTACTCTGTTATTACTCGGCTTCAACCGTTTTTACATTGTTTTAATATTGCGTGTACCAGCTGACAAAAATATTTGTTTTGCTATTAAATTAGTCGACGGTATTACCTTTTCCATTCCCTAGCCTAAGTTCCCGAATGGACATAGCTTACTATTACTAGGTCTAGGCCTATCGGCGTAGACGTAGTACCGGTGTCAGATAGAATATTGACCCTCGTAGAAAAGTGACGCGGGAGCAAAATACTATAATAGAAAATTGACCCCCCCATGGAAAAATTACCCACCCATTTTTCTTCATGGATTTTTCTGTTTTGTATGTGTTGAAGGTAATGTTTTGTTTACATTTAATAATTTATGCAACATTGCACTTCGATACATTAATACTATTATTGTTGTGCCATATAATACTTTTTTTCAGTGAAAGATCTCCTTTTTAAACTGATACTGCTCAGTCGGCATATTTTGTTAACATTTGCACTAACACCAGTATTTAATTTTGAGTCCAATTTCATGGAAAGCATTCTGCTTGGTCCACGTTCTCCCATAACTGCCTTAGGCAAATGTTTGTCAGTTTATATGGTTATGTGATGGTGTATGATTCATTCATAGTAAATATGCATTTGATAATTACCGAATAAATGTTTTACAGTGGGGGGTCATAGTGGGGGGGGGGGTCATATGTCTGTGGTATAGTATAAATATTCATCTGTGGCTCACAATAGTAAATGTTATAAAAATGTTTGCCAATTTATAAGGTTAACAAATTATGTGCTGGTGTATGATTCATACAAGCATCCTAGTAAATATCCATTTGATAATTACCGAATAAGTGTTTTACAATGGGGGAGGGGGGTCATATGTCTATGGTATAGACCGTATAGTATAAATATTGACCTGTGGCTCACAATAGTAAATGTTATAAAAATGTTTGCCAATTTACAAGGTTATGTGTTGGTGTATGATTCATACAAGCATCATAGTAAATATCCATTTGATAATTACCGAATAAATGTTTTACAGTGGGGGGTCATATGTCTATGGCGTAGTATATTGACCCGTGGCTTGTTATACATAGACAACTGTAAAGCTTTGTCAATTTGGACACCCCTATAGCCATCAAAAACAAACCTTTTGCTATTACCAGGTAGACATTTCCCTGTGATGTTTGTATAATAAATCTACAAGCCCATAACTATCCAAATTGGCAAAGGTTTAGTTTTCTATGTATATCAAGCCACAGCCCACAGCTCAATATTAGTTATTAATTAGTGACCTAAAATTAAGATTATATAATTATTATCTTTTGAAGTGAAATAGTCAACATTCTATATGACACCGGCCCATGCTTTCCCAATCAAATTTAAGTACAGACGGCTGTCTGCACCGACACATTGCTTTTCCATATTTCAATTGTGTGTGTGCGTGCGCGCACGCGTGTGTGTGTGTGATACATCAAGGAAATTTTTTATGGAAAACTATGGTACAAAATGGTAACTTTTGTCAAGGTTTAAAGGTAAAGGTAAGTTCTTATATAGCGCAGTATCCAAATCTTTAGGATATATTCATCACTGTCTATAACCAGGTACTCGTACAGCTGGGCGAACTGGAGGAATGTAGACTGAAAAGACTTGCTCAAGGTTTCACATGGCAGCACAGGATTCGAACCCGGGTCCTCTTACCTGAGAGTCCGATACTCTACCTCTGAGCCACTGCACTACTACTTAATTAATACTAGCAACCTTTGTTTATGGCCAATATTAAAGAAAAACTGTCAGTCTGATAGACTGGTGCATTTCGTCATGAAATTTTTGTAGTATGCCTACAGTGCAATTGTGAGGATCACTGAGTTAGTTTTCCTAGCACTTAGTCTTCATGGCATTAAAATGAACTGATTTTTAGTATAAGTTTATTCTCATGTTGTTTGACCTAAAACCACTAATGACCTGTTATGGTGCTGTGCACGTTAACAAACACAATTTGCTGTGTTTTGTGGTGAAAAACTCAGCAGTGGTTAAGATTAACAAAAATAAATTTCATTCAATATTACAAATTCACTATTCAGGGTTGTATAGTCCAAAGGACCTCAGGACCTCTTGGACCAGTGTTGATGATTAAATGTCCATTTTGAGGTGTTTACAGTAATGCTCACTGGTTTGGTTATGTTTTATTTCAGATGCCGCAAAGACGTTGCCACTCTGCAGCCTGTTACTACATGTGAACTTGTGCATGACATTGAACAAATTGTGACTGACGAGTATAGACGATGAAGACATGACACTGATGACAAGATCGGAAGACGTCACTGGCAAACCATGCTGCATTGTGTTCAAAGAATGCCTTTTGGACCTTGCCAGAATGGAGGTAATCATTGGTATTTGATATTAATAAAATATCATCATGACACAAGCAACTGCATTTTAAAGATGTTTAGAACTTATAAACTATTCATTTTGTATAATGGCAAGAAAGATGTTATGTTTGTTTTTATTTATTATGTTTATAATGATGTAAGTTTGGTGTATGTTGGTTAATTATATGTTGCCATATTTACATTACAAACATAGAAATTAATATTACGGAAATTATGCATTGAAATACTGATTACATAATACACTATAATTGGTATCAACTGCATTCTGATTGGGCAGGCTGAGTAGAGTGGAATACATAAATCTATCAATCTGTCATTGAGTAACACCAATTCTATATATTAATCAGTTCTGCTGGTAAAACAATTATTTCAATTGTTGTCACATACACAGCTATGCACGGTTGTAATGTTTAAAAAAATTAAACCGCTTAACCAGTAAAGCATTACATATGTTAATATGCATCTAAATTGTCAACTTAGGTATATATTATGAATTTGATTCATCTGCCAGTGGAAGTTTTTGTGCCCCCTAGAATTGATTTCCGAACCTGCTCCTGCGTATGAATATGATAGTTTATTTGTCTGCATGAGGTTTTTGCAGTAATGGGCGTCCTTGATAAATTGTACATTGTTGGAATTGCATATATGGACTAAAGTAAAGACAACATAAAGTAAAAACATTTTATTGAAACTTTTTGACAAGATTGACTACAACATAATGGCAAGCACTGCACATGATATATGTATTTATTTTTAATATCACATGTACATCATATATAAAAAAAACAATCAGTAATATAAATTAGGAAAAGGTTGAAAACATGTATGGTATATATATATATATACTGTAATATACATGTATATATATATATGTAAACAAACAGATACTTTTATCATGGTTCATTCATTCACACAAATATCCAGCACAAATACATAGTATGTCAAATGCTGGTTAGTTCAAAAACATTAATCCCATTTATTAGGCTTCAAAATGATGCGTTTACCTGAAATGACATTACCTACTGCAAGTGTGTGCCAAACACTACACCCATGGGCAAATTGTTCAAAATCCTGAAACAATTGTTACACAACAACAAAATCCTGGCAATTTACATAAAATTGTAAAGTTTACTCATAATGTGCACGCATTATAAATATTACTAAAACATGCTGTAAATAGCTTATTTTTACAGCAGTAGAACATAAATTGATGTTTTATTAAACATATCTTTCTTGACAACTTTGCATACAAGTTTCAGTTTGGCTTGAATGGCAGACTCATCTGACAAGATTTTATAAATGACTTGTCCAAAATATTAGAAAGATTTGACTTTCTAGATACAAAGTACATATACATACTATATACATGTAATGTGTACATAATAAATAACAATAATAACAAATAAGGTACACTAAGTTAACTATAATTGATATTTTTTTAAATCAGTGTTATGTAAAATACAAACAAATATAAATATAACTTTGTTGGTGTTTACAACTCACAGAAGTGATTAAACTAGTCAGGGTCCTCGCCATATGGCTGACAGTTACATGTGCAATCACTATATGTTTACTCACCTGTATGACGAGTATCGGCTACAGATAGTGGTGGATATTATTACTTTATATAGTTTGTCTTTGCATAATAATTTAAGTGTGGCTGAATGCTTCCTACATTAGTCGATATGTTGTTTGATTTAACAGATCTTTGTAAAGTGTAACATATAAGTGACTTTTGCTAAATGTATCATCACGTAAGATATCATAAATGTCAGAGAGGCATGTTAATTGTCACTTTGTTTCTTGTATAGGTAGATGTGGATGCACAGAAAATGTCAGGTACCTGACATGCAGTACCATTGCAGAGAGTGAACTCACACAGTAATGCCATCAATATTCAAGCCGATGAAGTTCACCAAAGAATGCCGAACCTATTTTATAGTGTTGAGAGAGGTTGACCGAAGGCTCATGCCATATTTGCCAGCACCCACTGTTCCACCACAAACTGCAAAGCTAGTCAGATATCACCATATTCGCATGTCAAGCAACCTGCATTCTATATTGGTCTCTAGTCAGTTTGGCTGGCCTGGAAGTCAATGCACACACCATCGGCACGGGGGAGTCTGTCACGGATGCAACACCCAACTGAGATCACTCGGTTGATATTCACATGACATTTGATCTGCAGCGTCTTGCACAAACCATGGTTGTGGAATCTTGTCCGGGATCTTGGACAGTATATAGCTTATTAACTTTTTGTCCTAGTTGCTGTTCAGTTTCCTGTTGAGTGTTGACCTGAAAAGAAAAGCATAATATTTAAAATCAGTAAACAAAAACTGGCATCATGGTATTAGAGTTGTCATTATGGAGTGTTCATTGCCATAATCAATAAATCTACAGCTATATAACATAATATTTTATGTATGACCTAAAGCATTCCACAAAAAAGGCAGCAAGAAATATTCGGCTACAGCAGCATGTACAGGTTGATATCTAAGCAGGGTTGTAATTTATTAGGTGAGTATTGTCATTACATGAAAGTAAAATTACCCTGCTATATTTAAATATAGGGATGCCTTATCTTACATATTATTATAGAATTATTTGAATACTCCCAAGCATAAGGCATTCATATTTTCTGTTTTATTTTCAATATACAATTTTGTGTCAGGGTATGTCATGTAATAACTACTACATGTTATATTTGACAATTTATGACTCAGCTGGATGTCAAAGTGAATGTTGGAAGTGACAAAATAAGGTGTTGTTGTGATGCCAACAGTATATTTCCTTCACTAAATATTCAAACATGTCTACCTTCTTCAGAATGAATAATAATTGATTTTATAAATTTATTTCTGAGTTATCGTTGTATGCTTAATAGATTTGTTAAAGGTGTTGACCGAAGACTGTGTGGACACTGGACTGGACACACTTAGTATAACATGCATTACACAACTGCAAAGGTTATCCTAGTTTTACAAATCCGAGATATTATGAAAATGCTAATGAAATCAAATGTGTATTGAAATGGGCATATTAAAATATTTATAAAATGTATACATTGTTGATTGTTAAAATGTTTAATTCACTTGGAGTGATCAGACGTTAGCCTCTTGCAAACTACATATCCTCCATGCATTTGCCCGACACAAGTGATTGCATTAATCTTAGCCCCTCCTCTGCCTCGTCTCATTTGCATTGTAGTGTGGCCCGTACTAATATATCAATTCGAGTTGTATTATGTATTCATATATTGCTGTGATGAAAAGATAAAAATTAGAACAGCTGGCATATGTCATTAATGTGAGTTGAAAGGTATCGGGTATTACATAGACTACAGCCATGCATCACTGACCACAATGGAAACAAGTGCAAGAATGTTATGTGTAATACTTGCATATGGTGTACACTGGCTAGTAGCTATAGCCTGTACAAGCATTTTATGTTCATGTTTAAATTTTTTATATTGAATAAATTCATCACCATCATGCCATTCATGGTTGTCATAAAAATCTAAATTATGTTGCATAAAATATAATGCAAATCAACAACGTCCAGCAATCATAGTAAAATGTGAGTCACAAAACACTGTTTAAATAATTGTGATAACCAACATAATTCTTCGTTTGACGTTCTGTTGCACGAGATAACGGATGCTCCCCGCGGTGACGATCACCCGGAGCCTAGCTACTGCCAATGTTCCGAAGCCAATGCCCGGCATTGCCAATGGTAATAAGATATCATTTCGTCCCTAACGTCATCTACACTCTCTAGATATGTACTTTCGCAATTACACAGCTTATGAACAAGATCCTGCGTTATCAAATACAATACATATAAAAGTAAAAATACAGGCTGTATGAGTGTATCTGGCTGAGACTAAGCCTAGGCTAAGCCTAAGGCTTCTAAGCCTGGCTAAGCGATGGCGATGCCGACTGTCAAATTTAAAAAATAATCTAACAAGTTAGAGAATCCGCGTCGAGTAGGCCTATAATGAAGTTCGCAAGTTGCAGTTCTTGTTGAATTATCCCACGACTACTCGCCCTGGTTGCTAACTGCGATAAAGCACTTAATACATACCTTCATAGAAGAAACACTTCGGAACGTTCGTCACGACACGCAAAAGCACATGCGGTTTGTTATTGCGCCATAGGATGCCGATCTCGTATAAAACACGTGACCCAAAAAGGGCAGGACGTCTACACCGGCTAATGGTTTCGCCAGTTATACCCGGTGTAACGACGATTCTTTTTTGCTGAATAAAAAAAGACAAGTACGCATTTTAAAATTAAACTGATTGTGCATACTAGTTAAACTATTGAAACATTACACATCAGGACATAAAAGAAAAGGTTTGGCGATGGGCAAAACGAAATGATTGGGAACCTTTAAGCTCCCTCAACTCTGCCTGGGGAACTAATGCTCTGCATTTGTTAACCGCTAGGGCGGCCTTACCCCAGATTAGGGTAGAGACGCTTATTGGCTCTTAGGCCAACTATGAAATAAAAAAAATTAAACAAATAACGATATAATATATATATATATATATATATATATATATATATATATATATATATATATATATATATATATATATATATATATAGTATATATATATAAATATATATAGTATATGTAGTATACGTTATATATATATATATATATATATATATATATATATATATATATATATATATATATATATATATATATATATATATATATATTTATACTAAACCGACCGTTTTGAACCAATCTTGCGACTATTTTGGACCACTTTTACATTTTGGACCCGGTGCCCGGGTCCAAAAAAATCAAAGCCTTTCATAATTATGAAAAACATGTTTGGTGTGTTTTAATTATGTATATGCGTGGTAGACTTCTTCAAAATGTTGAAAATAAGTCGTTTTCCTAAAAACGTTTCTTATTTTGACAGTAATGTAGAGTTAAATATTTTCGTTTTTTTGCATCCCAACCATTTTGTACCTGGTCTAAAAACCCTCCAATTGCATTATTTTACCGTATATGTTAAGCCCAACTTTTGCATGAAGTATATAGTATTAACTGTCTATGTGGTGTGCAAGTTTAGTAGTATTCCACGAAGAAATAAAAAAGTTAGCAATATGATATTGTCGTTGCGAAATATATTTTATCCATCGGCATCGCTGTTGTACGTGACCTTGACCCTGGGCAGAGTTTATCGCCACATTCTTTGCACATCGTCGGCGTTATCGTGGTGCGAGTTTGTTTGTGTTTCCGAAGAGCGGCGATTTCTCGAAAAATATTTCAGCATTAGGTCAGGTATATTAACCCCCTAAAATATGATTGTTATTACAAATACGAAAGCTTGGTTGTTTGTACATCGAGTGCGTGAATGAACTAATCAGAGTCGAGCTTATATCGAGGCGTGGCTTTGGATTACTTCCTGCTCTGGCTACTCGCTGTAAACAGTAGTAGAACATTTATTTTGCTTTGTTCGTTTTTTACTTTAAGTATAAGATACAGTGATCATTTAGTTAACTATCATACATTGGATTGACAATCATCTTCAGGTATGTATAGGAATTCCTTATATACTAAAAGTGTTGAATAAATGGTATAAACATGCAGACGATGTAACGTGAAGTTGTAGTATTTTGTCTGGACTGGGACCGAGTTGATATTCATATTGGCTATTTATTGCTTGCTGATGTATTGCTGCAAATGACACTGCCAGTCCCTTACGTAGTCATTTTTAACTTAAAATATTATCTTGATGGGTTTATAGTTTAATCAATTAATGTCATTTAAACTAGAACCCGTAATTATTAAATCACATTGGCATTCTCTAATCATGTAGGACAGACCTGGACTAAATAAACTAAAATGTGGTACTTGTCTTGTGTACTTTTCAAAATGTTTTCTAAATAGCTAGAAACCCACATAATCTAAAGTATATCTCACATTTTATAACCATGTTTATTTAAATATATTTCAGGTACATATATCATCAAAACACAGGAGTGGTCGCCCCACGCCCCCCTCCCCCCCCCCCCCGAAGATTTCATGGCAATCGATATACAGGATCATTGGCCACCACTGGATCGGAACTGCCAAGGAGCTCGTCAGCTCAGAAGCCCGGTGTTCTGCAGCCTGAACCAGCCATTGGTGATGAGCCACTGAATGGATATCGGTTATTTGAAACTCGACCGCTCATGAAGTTTGTCGAACAATTTCCTTGTCCCACATGGCAGCACAGTGGGTATGATGTAACAGTTTGGTGCAGGCCTTGCAACTAGAGTACTCTTTACATATGCAGGGCATGTGGTGCTATCATGAACTTGAAAAACACTTGTGGCGAAAACTTCAACTTGCATCTCGAGCAGGGTGCTGCCATTGACTGAAAACAGTTGATATCAGCTGAAAAGCAAGTAACAGAAGCAGCCAAGAGATGTAGAAAGAGGAGGCATGCTGGTACAAGTACTAGGTGATGGTAGCTGTGAAACTGGAGCTTTTGTAAGTGAAATAGTGTTGTCAGACGATATGTAGTAAAATATGTACCAAGGATTTGAACACTGTTTTCTCCATTTTTTTAGCCATGCATGTCAATATATGACAAGATATATAGAAAGGTTGTTGACTGATGCTGATGAAAATTGGCATAGTGTTGAAGTTACATAAGATGAAGAAACTGAAATGAATGAAAATGTTATTTAGAGAGACGTAGCATGTTTTGTCCACGGTGATTATGTGTTTTTGTAACATTTGTACATAAAAGATATATATATGTTTTAATATTTGTCTGATCTTGTTTCTTTTAGTTCAGATTAATACATAATGTATTGTAATCATGCTATCAAAATATGAACTTATCCAGTAATAAGTAATAACCACAAAATTGTGTTTTAAAAATACACTATTATATTTATCTTTGGTGGCCAGTTTTGGTCATGTGACTTGTCATAATTGAGTTATTCTATGTTTTTGCTTCCGATATATCACTATGCTTCTTTGTCACAAATTTGACATCTTTATGACTTATAACAAGTTATACCTGACCTTAGGTCGTTTAAGTTGGAATTGTGCCATGTAGTATATGTATATATATAGAGTAGGCCTTAATTCAAGGAGATAATTGTATTACCCTTATCAAGGTGTGTAAATGTTATCTTAATCTGCATCAGAACAGTTTTTATCAGCTGAAGACGAATAATGTTATATTATTTGACTTGTATTTCAAAAAATACACACATACCATTGCATACATCCTTGTCAAACAATTCGGGAACAATACAAAATAAAACAATCACAGCAAACATGGTAGTAGTGTATATAATTGCTAATACAGGGTAGGGTCTGGAGAGTCCTAAAACCGTGCTAGTTACTATCGAGGAGCCACCTTTTTTTAGAAACTTAATTTACAACATCATTACATCATCTGAAACAAATTCTTCCAGAAACAAACAAAAACATTATAAAGATGCCTTTGCACAGCACATGTTTTTATTGTTTGCAGTGTTGTAAATAGTCATACTGTGTAAAGTTGATAGGTGGTTGTTGATTCTAAATGTTGCATACATGTTTTGCTTAGTGCACGTTACTTGATAATATGGCAAGATATAGAGTTTCACATACTTGGCAAATCCCAGTGAACTATGTGAGCTAAGTTTTTCTTTGACTATTTCAGGAATGTTATAATTGTTGCAAATTATGCCGAAGACTTTGCAAAATCATGTTTATTTTGATAAGTGCATATTTTATGATAAGCTTTTTATCATGATTATGTATCTCATAGTTATTATTCTATTACATTCAAAGCCCCATGCCATGATGCATTATTTAACGTGTAGCTCTATTAATGAATTTAATAATATTTTTTTATCTAGAGGAGGTAATTTGTTTAAAATTCTGATTATTTTAGAATATGTTTTCAGTGTGCTTTTTCCAGTTAATGTGTTTCTATAAATTGTTATTCTATTTTTCTTTGCTGTTTGAAATGTCATGTATTTAGATTTTAGTACATACAGTGATACTTTGTTGATTTTGAGCCATTCATTTATCTTACAAATTCTTTGTTTATTAAAGAATCTAACTTTTTTCATTTTTGTTATTACTGAACATATTTAGTGTACACTGTACTTGATATGGTTGTATTGTCAGCATAAATGAGAAAGATAACCATTTTACTGTCTTGTGCAAAATCACTGATGTATAATAATAGTCCTATGAGAAATAGTGGTCCTATGATTAAACCTTGTGGTACACCTGTTGTTGTTGATAGCATATTTGATTTGATGTTGTTAATTTCCATGCATTTTTTATGAGTTCTGGGTAGCTGCTGAATAAGTTAAGATTTGTTCCATGTACACCATGACATTTCAATTTATCTAGTAAAATAATACGATCAATGGTATCAAAGGATTTGGAAAGATCTAAATAAACATTAATAGGTATTTTATCTTTATCCTGTTTGGTTATTATTCTATCTATTAATTTTAGTGCCACTTAATGTTAGAGTCTTTAAATAAGATGATCATTGTTCAAATATTTTAAAAGTATTTTTGAAATAGTTGGTAGAAGTGGTATGGGCCTATACTCATGGATCCAGGGATGGAGAGAAGTAATCGTAAATACGATTACTTTGGTAACCTACTCAAGTATCAGTATGATTACTTTGCTTTTTGGGCCAATATACCCTAGTACAAGTATGATTACTCAGAAAGTACAAGTACAAGTATTACGAGTATGGAATACGATTACTCCATCTCTGCTTGGTTCACCTTTCTATAGACTGAGATGACCTTTGCAATTCTTCGTTTATCACGGATTATCCCTGTGGTTAATACTTGATTTGTTAATAAAGTTACATATTTTGTTAGTGCCGATTCAAGAATTGTTAGCAATTTAGTGGATAGACCATCAACTACATGTTTTTGGTAAATTAGTTATCATACTCTTTATGATATCTTCTTCAATGTGCTTAAATGTGAAATTATCGTCTACTATTTTATTTAAACAATACTTTATGTATGTCCACGAGTGCCTTTATATATAAAACAATTCGGCTTGGACACCACACCATAAGATTGTGCCCACTTTTATTCCCACATGGGACATTTGGAAAAAGTCAACATGGGAACTTAACAAGTGCCCCTTGGCATTAATGGCCATAACAAAAGTGGGGAAACATCTCATGGCCTTAGATGTATGCAGAGGCAAGGAAGGAAAGGGCAGTTTGTGGAATGAACATACATTTATTGAAAATACCTCTCTTGACCCAGCAATTAGAAATTATCTTAATACATAATTATTATTTGCAATACAAAAATTGTAACATATATATGTATGACAAGAAATATATAAATCTAATTTGAAAATATACATGTAATAAGAATTCCAACAGCATTTCACCTGAATACCCCATGTTTTAAGATTTTGTATTTGGAGACTGCATTATATATAACTATTTGAACTCATTATTATTTTTAATTTACACAGAAGCTACTGCTACACGTCATAATATCATTTAACTATGACAAGAAGGGGATTGTGCTTTATATTGCAATAATTGTACTGATGGTCATACAAAACAAAATAACATTACCACAGTTTGCTCATACTGAACACATTCATAAAAAAACGGACGTTTTGCTTACCCTTTCATTGTACCAAACCAGCATTGCTGACATTTATGGATGAGAATGTGATGCACAGAAGTTTAGATGAAAAGGTCAGAAAGAAGGTGATGAATGAACAGTGGAAGACACAAATGAATACCCGCAGAGCTTTGTACAATACACTGAATAGGTATAGCTGTAGCAAACTATTTTACAGCTAAACACGTTTTTCACTTTTATAAGTACTGATGTTGTATAATAATTGTGCAGAGATCCATGTGGGTACTGGTTTCTGGAAATTTTGCCATACAGAACCATAGTATGCTGTTTTTGAAATCTTTGAGCAACATATCAACATCAGAACCATTCATTTCATCACTGGCATGCAAGCAAAGTGTAAAATGAATATTCTTTGTGAAATACAATATTCCTAAGACTATATTTATTTCATATGACATACGCTTTCTGCCTCATCATATTCAAAATAATCATTGCGCGACAAAATGTAAAGTATTCAATGTATAAACATTAAACACCACATGCTGTTTGTTAAAATTCCTGTGGTTATCAATGTGAACAGTTGTTTCGAATGTCATCTGATACAATTTATACTATGCGTTTCTTTAAATAATTTTCATGAGTTATGGCGCATGGCCGGAAGTCAAGTTTTGCATTTGTTATGAAAATGTGTCTCGAAGCGCTGTATGCATTGTTTAATTTGAGATATGTAACTTTTTAACTATTGACAAGGAATCCTGAGGTGGTCAGAGGGCCAAGACTTGTGTATAATAATGATATTAGATAATACATTTAGACTGTATTACAAATTACAAATTTAAATTGGATTATGTGGATTGTATAAATATATATGTATATATATATATATATTATAAATGTTTGGCTGAATACAAAGTTCTTTATAAACTTATACCTGCTTTGTTACAGCAAATGAGTCACAATTCCTTAGAAACAAATTCCTTGTCATACATTTAAATAACTTTTCAACAAGTTTGTAAATGTTCATTTGCATACGACATCATGTTTCTGACTATATTTAATATGATATACATCCGTGTAATCATGGTGAGGCAGAAAGCGATATGTGGCAGAATTGTTTTTAACTATACATTTATGACTGTTTTATTGGATTTATAATAACCCACTTATACAAAGAAATATCACTGCTACTATCAAAACTTTATTAAATTTGAGGGATCAATCAAATCAATTAGGACAATACATTAGAAAAAGGTAGACACACATTTTTATTTTCTAGCAGCCATCATATCTCATTCCCTTAAAACAACATAGTTCGTAACATACAAAGTCCATACAACGTACCCAGCCGCAGGCAAAACAAAATGTTTTGTTCTACAACACGTACAAGTCAGATGTAGCCGTAACGTAAGGCCTAGTTAGTAAGAGTTCGTTAACGATCTGACTAGATCAGTTTTACATTGTTCAGGAAAATAAACATGACACATCAATTCAATGGTAGCAAATTCTTCTACGAATATATGGGACCGTAGCTCTGAAAAGAGCTGTTTTGTTTCTGCACCGATTACCGCCGACGGGGTGTGGGCGATAAAACAGCTCAGTCCTCGCTTTAATGTTAAACAAACCCCAAGTTTGAAACATTTTCCACTCCCCTGCGACATAGTTGTGGCCCAGTTGGGCGATGCTTCATAAAGGATTTCACTCCGTCAGTATGGAATCGATACATAATGAAACAGACTTGGAACTGACTAAAATCACGCAATATTTTCTTAATTCTGAAATCTGTCCGACATTATCGCATTTGTCCAGCTGTATTCTCATTGGCTGTTTCGCGCGTACAAAATAGGCGGTTTCGTGGGTATGGCGTGCCAAAATGGTTTTATTTTGCATGACAGCTTGCCGTTGACTTTTTTGGACCCACCATTTTGGACCACAAAAAGTATATTTGTAATAAAAGAACACATTTTTCTTTTACACACATGACAACTTAGAGCTAAGCTGTCTTATATGTGTTCTACTAATTTAGTTTAAAAAATTATTATTATATATCGTATTTCGTTTTGGTCCAAAATAGTTGGAATTTTGGTATATGTCCAAAATGGTAGGTTTCGTAAATATATATATATATATATATATATACTACAAGATAATAATAACCTATGACAAGTATTCAACTTTAACTTAGATTAAAAAAATTACAGTTGTTTATAAAATAAGAAATACAGCAGGATTAACCAGTATCCGCAGCAGCATTTTTTAGCCCACACGAATAACACACACATTAAATAAGGATACCTTTTCATCAAATAATGGTGTATTGTAAAAACTATTCAAAGTTAAATTTATATTAACACCAAATAAATAGAAATTGAAATTTGCAGTTGTTTATCAAATATAAATTACGGCAGGATTAACCAATGTCCGTGTGAGGTGGCAGCATTGTATAGATCACGCAGACAAATATTCAAAAGCCCTGCAGAAACACCAGATTGTCTTCTTGGCGTAGTTCCGCAGCCGGCCGACAGTCGGTTAAGCGAGACTAAACTTCACCGAGTTGAGGGGCTGAAACGTGCTGCCACATCACGGAGTCTGGTTAATCCTGCCGCTAAAAAATATTACCGGTTTCACCACTGGGTGCCGCCATATTACGCTCAAGCTGTATTGGTTTGACTAGCTCCTATCTATGCAATGCAAACTTTCGATTGTTTCCGATTCACTTCATCAATAGACAATTCTGAGCAAAACTAATACTATGATGTCATATTATATATGGTAGGCGTTATATAGATCAACAAATCATGTGTATGCGTGATTGAAAAAAATTACAACGACTTACAATCAATGAAAGCATTTCAAACGCCACACTAGCAGTGACAGTTACCAGACGGGTGCCAAGGGGGGGGGGCAAGTCCCACCAATCCAGGAACATTAGAAGGACGAGGAACTAAGGACCTGTGTTCGACTGTCTGCCTGGTTCATAGAATGTTGCAGTGCAAATTGTTATAGGTACACTTGTGTAAGGTTTCTTTTTCCAATCGCAAAGCAAAGGAATTATTATTCATTTAAATAGGAATAAATTACCCAAATTGGAGGAATCCTCCAGTTTTGTCGTAGGCAACAAACACTCAGCTAACTGCAGTCCAAGAGACCTGTGACAGAGAAACGAAAATGCCATCATACTTAAAGTGCGTGGTGGCTAATGGTTAGTAATAATTAACACAACAATTCAAAGTAGATAATAGTTGTCCGGTTACTAAACTAATGGTCAAACTGCATAATTACTCATTGTTGTTGTTCTCCTCTTGATATCCCTCTCGTCATGGGTGAAGTTGGCGATGGTTTCCATCGTCTTTTTCTTCTTCTTCCTTTACTTACCTCATTTTTCTCAGATTATATTCTCAAACAACAGTCTCCAATACTTTCTACGGTTAGCTCTTGTTCTCCATCATTCGCGCACACTTTCCAGATGTCTTAATGCCGTCCTCCCATCGCAATGTCGGTGTTTCTCGCTTCCTTTTTCCCTCCACTTTCTGGGCATAATATATATATTCTTTTTCATGTCTTTTGTTTCGTACATTGCATCCATAAGGAAAGTCCTACGCCCTTTTCCCGATCGTTTGCGTCAGTGTACTTGATTTACAGCCATATGTGAGGACATGTTAAATCGTGATAGTGTCTGAATTGAGAGTACAACTGATATATACTGATTTACCATTGGATGGTGTTGAATAACACATTCAGATATTAATAGAATATCATTGCATTGCCGTTTATAATTAATTGTCCATTGGTATTCAATAGTATTTTCATATACCGTTAAGCCTTTTTTCTATTCCCTTTAAAAACAAACAAATGTGTAACAATTATGTTTCAGACGAAACAGACGAAATGTTGTTTATCCCGTGCCGGTGTTCAGTGCGTATGCTATAATAATATATTGGCATAACCCTGAGCAAGTTCGCTACTGGAACAGAGAGTAATTGTCGAAGTAGGTAATTTAGTAATTGTCCTAGCTACATAATAATACACAGCCTTGACAATGTAAATAGGTTAACCGCAATCCTAGCAGAATATCAACACGAATATACAATACATGTACATGTCCTAGCTGCTTATACCAAATCTAGCTGCTTATAGCTAAATCATTATTAAATGACAAAGTACAAGCAGTAAAGATGGGGGCGATGCTATACTATGTTCCACCAGGCTTCCAGCAATAGAAGCCCAACCCCCACCAGAGCTTTGCATAGACGGTGGCCCTCGAAGATCATCGAAATCTGGTAATATGATCAATGTTGGTGGCGAAACAGGAATGCCATGCAGAACATTGCAGCGTATTGTATGATTTTATACGGAATTGTTACGGTCACAAATACATACTTGAATCCGGCAAAGCACAAGGGTAACAAGATATTTGTAATGTCCTCTACTTTTGTACGTGACGCCAGTGTTACAGAATATAGAGTGTGTAGAGTAAGATCTACTGTGTGATATTAATTCACTTTCAGCATACTCACAAACAATCCAATAGCTGCGTACAGCATATCACCGAACAGAGCCATTTCGTCAACAACATCCCTATTGGCTAGATGTCAAACAAAGTAGTTGGTGTATCAGCGCCTAAAATAGTTATTTCCTCCCGCGTAACTTAGTCCGTCTTCATTTTTATATTACCCTCACAGCTATTGCGGTGTGAAAAGTTTCCCTTTTACCATAAGTAACTGCAAACTGTCCAAATATTAAACCATCCCCATAAATTATAATTCCGCTTGTCTCCAAAGAAACACAGACAGACTCAGCGAACAAACAATTAGCATGTTCGGCAGCATGCACTGAATCATACCAGGTGCTTTAGAGTGCGAACAGCGTGTGGCTACATAAAATACAGCCTTGCTTATAAATACGACCTTGCAACCTCGTGAATTAGAGTAGAAAATCGTTTTGGCAAGAGGTGACTAGAGCCAAAACGTTTCCAACTATGTTTCGAAGACCATGATGATTAGGAAAACAATGCAGTATTGAGACCACAAACTGTTGATCACCAATGTCTTCAATCTGTAATTAATTTCACTAAATACGTTTTGGATTGAATCCTTTCATTGTAGCTCATTCCTACTTATCGTCTTTATAGTTTTGTTCAGTTTTATATCCTTCTCTCGTAGTTGGACTACGATATGTATTACTACTGCTCCTAATGTTGAATTGCACCACAGCACATGTTGCATATCAATTGATATATCCCGTATGTCACGATTTGCTTACGTCACAATACAAATTATGCGCGTGACCTCCTTCATTTTTGTTCGCTTGACGGAGTATGGTCACAGCTATTAGACAGGAGCTGAGGCACTCCCCACCGATGGGGCCAAAGGCGTACAGATCGTACTCAATCTCGGACGTCTCGTCGTTTAGTTCGGTGTCTGTTTTAAGTTTTGATCCCGTCCGTGTGAGCGCGCAGTGTGTTGGTGAGCCCCAGTTCGGATGTAGTAGCTCTGTTATGGACACATCAATTACTACCAAGTAAGACACCGTCCAGTTGCACTCCATAGTCCTTTGCTGCTGTTTTGTGTTAAAGAATCTGTTGAGCTATATCGCCTTGATAGAGCTAACTCAGCTTCGGCTGGGTTTATATGTGCCCATGATCCTGTTATACATACTATACTAGATTCAGCATAAGCTACCGCGATGTGTTATTCGCGTTTCGTTGTCACTTCATTGCATTTAATTCAATTTGTTTGGATAACTGATGATTTCTTTGTAGCTTTGTTTATACAACTCGTCTGAGGCGGATTTGCATATGCCACATGCTGTTCTACTTCAAATACTTGACAGTACTGAGGCAGATATGTGATTTGATTGTGGGTTTGGCGATAAAAGCAACTAAATTGGCATAGTTGATGCTAAGAAGGTACTAATTGATTTCAGATATAGTGCCAAGCTAAATATTTCCCATAGGGCCCTACAATTTGTCAAATCCAAGATGGCCGCCACCCGAGTCGCGAAATTCTAATTATCGTCATATCTTCCTGAATAAATATCGTATACACATGAATGAAGTGTCGTTGTGTATGTTTTCTGACATAAGTAATAAAATGCCACCACCTATTTGTCGATACACTGCATTTAAATTCATATTATGATGATATTGATGTTAAAATGGGTGCGGCCAAGGCGAAATGGATAGATTATTCTCAGAAATGGATGTTATATATCAGTATACTATTATCCTCATTCATTTCACATAGTGCCAATTTGACTTTTTGTCATATGAGCTACATGGGCCAGACATACACATGATACATACCTAACCTAGCACCTAGCGGGCTACATTATAGAGATGGCAACCTTGGCGACCCTCGGAGATTTGCTCGACGGAAGTGGTTGGACAAATGTTCTCACTTAGGCAGGTATTGCGACTGCAGGAACGGCTGACTCCTTTCTCAAGAGCGCACATGTCAAACGAACCAGGTGTGCACACCCAGTCACCTCCAGTGCATTGTCAATTATGCTTCGTACAGCATATGACACATGCTTGGACACAAGTGAACCACTACCGTTTGATGATTGGTGTGTGAAGCAGGTTGAGGCTTCTCCACAGTTCCACTACTGCTACATGGTCATGCACTTGGAATGCCTTATGCTGGTCTTTGTGCGATCAATTCGCGTAGGAAACTTCCCACTCTACATCACTGCATTGAGAGCATTGGCTCCATGGTTCTTTGCCCTGGACCACACACACTATTCTCGCTGGGTTCCCGTACAAATACGTGATATGACAACACTGCACGAACGACTCCCTGATGTAGCGAAATAGTTTGACCGAGGCAGCTTCGTAGTATACAAGTCGACCCGTCCCTTCTCAGCCATAGCTATCGACCACGCGCATGAGCAAAACAACGCAGTCGTCAAAGGTGATGGTGGAGCAATCGGCTTGACGCAAAACCTAGAGCTCTACTGCGATGGATGGTAGCTGGACCAGAAATTGCAAGGACCATCGACGGCTTTGAAACAGCATGCCTGGATAACCACACTGGCAGGGACAACGGCAGGGACAAGGGCAGGCACCACGAACACACAATGGCTGTACAAGTCACCTTTGCAAGCGAAGTTCAGGCTCTCGTGGAAGTGATCGAAGACCTTGGGAATCCGTTCATGGAGGAGAATGGAGATCTTCTGGTTTGGGATACCAGAGACATCGCAGATCCAGCCGTAGTGACAACTGTGCGAGGGATAGAGAAGAAGGGGCATGATCAGTATGACCGCTTTGTAACGTATCGGTGGGTTGAGAGTACATCACCTGTATCAGACACCGTCTCTAAGAACAGTATGCCACTGTTCAATAGACCATCCAAAAGGACACCATCCAAAGCTACACAGATGATAACATCCCTCAAGAGCGACTGTGCACTATATTCCAGGCTGTACATCGCGTGCCAGACATGAGACGGAGACTTGGGCAATTTCTTCCTTGTCGCAGCTGGGTAAATTGCGGTTCGGTACAAAGGCAGAGCTCACAGATTGCCTGGAGAAGCTGTGCACATCCAAAGGCGAAGCTCCAGTCCTCGATGTCATCATACTGGATGGAGCTGCTATCATCAACATGCTGAAGCCAGTTGGAGCGAAAACCTTCCAAGACTATGCCATGTTAGTGTTCCTTCCATACTTCAAAGCACAGTTGGCTAGAGTCACAAGGGTGGACATCATCTGGGATGTCTACATACCAGATAGCCTGAAGTCCACAACAAGAGAAAATCGTGGAAAGGGCGTCAGACGACGTGTTGCAGCAGCCAACTCCATCCCGGGAAACTGGCAGGAGACGAGGACAAGACAGAACTATTCAACTTCCTAGCACATGAAGTCGTGGAAAATCTGTCTACAGAGAAAGAAGTCTTCTCAACCTGTGGGAAGCATGTGCTATGTGCTATGCTCACGTGTCCATCAAGATGTCTCGGCCTTGGCACCATGCTCTCACGAAAAGGCGGATACGCGCATGTTCCTGCACGCCAAGGATGCGGCCGAAAAAGGTCATCGGCGGATCGTGCTGCGAACAGTGGATACAGACGGTGTCGTCCTGGCTGTCTCCACTGTTGTGTCAATGGATAACACACAGCTGTGGATAGCGTTTGGCACGGGTAAACACCTGAGGTACATACCAGCTCATGAAATTGCCACCTCTTTGGGTGCAGAGAAAGCACAAGCTCTTCCCATGTTCCACGCCTTCACCGGTTGTGACAGTCTCGTCGTTTGCTGGGAAAGGCAAAAAGACAGCCTTCGACACGTGGATGTCATTCAATGCTGCAACGGAGGTCTTCGCTAGACTTGTCACACGACCGACAAGTTTGGACAATGTCTGCATGTCTGTTCTCGATTCATACGTGGTGCTTATGTATGATCGGGGTAGTGACGAAACTACTGTGGACTCAGCCAGGAAGCACATGTTCACGTCAAAAGCCAGATCTATCGACGCCATTCCACCAACCAGAGCTGCACTGCTGCAGCATGCAAGACGAGCAACATACCAGGGTGGCCATGTATGGGGTCAGGCCCAGGTCCGAGATCCAGATCTTCCTTCTCCAGAGTCCTGGGGATGGAGCAAGAATCCGACGCGAGGATTGGAACCGATGTGGACGTTACTCCCAGAAGCGGCCGTGTCCTGCTCAGAGTTGTTAAGATGCGGCTGTAAGAAAGGATGCAGAGGGCTGTGCAAATGTGTTAAAGCTAATCTGAAGTGCACGTCACTGTGCCACTGCTGTGGCAACTGTGAGCACAGTGATCACTATTAAGATGTGATGTCTACTGTCTAGCAGCTGTTCAGTGTTTATCAGAGTTATTGTTTTGTTCAGAACTGTATGTGTTTGGAATTACCAAATTTTTTTTGATAATGTTTCTAGTCCATTTTACATCGATATATCTGGCATTGTATCACATTTGCCAACTGTGAAGGCTTCAATTAGATAACATAGTAATCATACACGAATGATGGTACTTTGTGTGGTATTAATTTTGTCACTCAGTTGTATATTATATATATGTTAGTTTTTTTATTTGTATTGGTGGCTTTTAGCAGTGAGTCGAGTCTGTGTATTTTCACAATTTTTTTAAAGATGGGATGTCTAGCAGTAGTTGCGTATTCGGCAACTGTGAACACTGTTAAGATGTGATGTCGAGCAGCAGTTCAGTGTCTATCAGATTTATTGTTTGTGTTCACAACTGTATGCGTTTGGAATTACCAAATTTGTTTGTTAATGTTTCTAGTCCATTTTATATCAGTTTGTCCGTCATTGTATGGCATTGTGTAAAATGTGAAGGCTTCAATTGGATAATGTTGTAATAATACAGGAGTGATGGCAGTATTAATTATGTCACTCAGTTGTATATTTGTTTTATTTTGTATTGTTGCTTTTTTTGCCAAAGTGATGAGTCCAGTCTTATGTTCAACATTTTGTTTTGAATGGTGCTTTATTTATTTTTTATTTTTTTCATCTTGTCAAGCTGTATAAAATGACAGCAATTATCATTATTGAATATCGACGCTAACGTTTTGAATTATATTCAATATAAATATGTATGAACAGTTGAAAATATGATTCCATGCTATTGTACCAACATGATTGGCAATAAACAAAAGTCCATTTATTGCACCCAAAATGTCTTGTCATTTTGCATTTTTACGACCATATTTTACACATTTTTCTTGTAAATGTATTTTTAAACATGTTACCATTCAAATGGTGGTTGCGTTGGAATCCCCATACCTGAAAACATAGAAATAGACACTTCATTCATCTTTTTATGTCAATTACTAATGAAGATAACGCCTTTTCTAAATTTCCACACTTCGATTGGTGGCCATCTTGGATGTGGTCATTTTATGGACACCAGGGCATAAATTGAGCTTGGCACTATATCTAAAATCGTTTAGTACCTCTTTAGCATCAACTGTGCCAATTTTGGCGCTTTTACCACCAATTCCACAATCCCTCTGATATTTTCCACATATCCGCCCCACTACAGTGTCTCCGTCTTCATCAATGATCCTAACGTGCTCTTTCCCAATCCCTGCAGTAGCGGTGCAGTGGAGAGGGTACACCCTCGTCTATCGAGGCACATGTTTCACGCGAGCATCAAGGAACCGTCGCTACTGGTTGACAGCGGGAATATCTACAAAGGAAGACAATTACATGATAACGGTTTTCATAATAATGACATGACATAATATAATATAGTATCTAGTATAAACTTCACAGTTCCCATTACCCTTGGGGTTCATCTACAAAGCACGTCATATCAAAGAGGGTAAGGGTTTCTTAGTCAGCGGAACGAAGCGTTAGGCTTATATTGGCGGTGTCTCAAAAACGTTACATATTACGTATTGTTATCAGACTACAATTAATATCTCCTTGACACTTAGAAGTGTGTCTCTTTTCTGTTGGAAGCCTTACTAATCTCATTACAAAAAAGAACTCCCTATGGGTTCAATATAATGACACAATTGTTACGCTGTGCTGTTTATACTGTGCTGGTACCGACTAAATATGACGCCTGCTCCATGGTCAGAGCAACAGCTCTGGCAGCGGGTAGGAAATGTCAATTTAGGAGAGAACACGATGAAAGACGCTGCCTAATTCTCGAATGTGCCATATAGTCTAGTCGGAAGAGGGGGGTACCGTGCACCCCGTGAAATATACGTTTAATTGGTATCACTAGATCGGAAAAAAATACGTAGAACACGGTTTGCTATGTTAACAAGTCAGCAAAATGTCCCACGTATCATTGTTATGCAAATTAGTGCCGCCATTATTGAAAAATCCATGTTTCACTATATCTCAGCCAATATTGCAGATATCTGACTAAATAATGTGTATAGACCCATGTTTTGAGGGTGAGCGACCATAATAAAACACTTTTTGACATGATCACATATTTCTGTGACAGACTAATATGCAAATTAGTGCCGCCATTATTGAAAAATCTATTATTCACTTTATGTCGGCCAATATTGCACATAACTGCACAAATAAAGTGTCCAAAACCATGTTTTCAGGGTCGACGATCATTAAGAGGCCATCCCTGTTTTAGCTACGTATGTCTCTGGCATGCTGTGCAAATTCTAAAGTGTCAGCAAGCCCGAATATATGCTTCTTTTCGCTGTATCTCAGCCAATATTGCAGGTAACTTGAGAGGGTTTTCAGGGCATCTGCTTATGAAATCGTCTTGTTTTACGACCAAATGTTAACCTGGGGATCAATACATGATATTGTGAATAACGAAATTCCATTAAGTTCATTAACCAACTCATTTATTGATATAGGTAAACAATTATATTTTTTGAGCTCCCGCGCCTCAACCTCTCATGGACGTCAACATGATAATTGTTAGAATGTCATTCTAAAGCCACTAAAATCGTCATCAAAGTCAAACTCCTCCTCTGCTTCCTCCTCCTCCTCGTCTACCTCTTCACTATCACCAGTGTCCAGGAGATCAATCAGTGAGTTTGGTAACACAGGACCGCAGTGCCACGCCGGTTCCAACAGTCCATCCTCAGTCCTTATCCACCCATGCTCATCTTTCATGAACGCGTTATGAAACCTTGGATTCTTATCCAGCTTTTTCAAGGGACCCATCTTCCCCTTCTCTTTGAAAGCACTGGTGCAGTCTTCTCCACTGAATACATATATCCCAAGAAGAGTCGCACAGTAGTTTTCTCCAAGGGATACTGCGAGATCAGAGAGGTTGATTAGCTGTCGATGTTTCCCTGACCCCGTATCAAGGTATACAGTCAGCTTGATAGCGTGAGCTTGGTAAAGTAAAATCATGAAGATATCTGCGTCAGGGGTTCTGACTACTGCGTTCTTGTAACCAAATGCGGCGGCGTGATGGAGGTTCAGCGCCACTCTCGTATCCGTCTCCTCTTGGTTGCTGTAGATTGTGGCGATTTCACGCACCTTGACCTGTAACACAAAAGACTACTGAGGTTTGAAAGCTGATATCATAATAGAAAGAGTGAAATCGATCTGATATATAATAATATTTCAATATTTACGTAGTAATAATAATACTAATAATAATAATATGGACTTTCAACTCACTACGCCGTTCGATGAGACGAGTTGATGGGCTTTCCCTTCTACGATCAGCACAGCCATCTCGGTTCTCTCCCGCCCATGATCTCCTAAAATCTGTTTTCGTTATTTTTCAACTTAGCTTATTGAAATTATAAGGTAACATCATTTATATATAAAAACAATTTTACACATTAATTATAAAAACATTGTCCACCAGGTGGCGGTGTAGTCGCCCCATAACTTAAATTTTGGTTGCTTCACCGTGAAAAGTGTACCGGGAAAATGTATCGACCAAATGTGTTCAAACTTAGCATACCAATAGAATACATAAAATAGCATACTATGACACTTTGATTTTTCTGCTTACTTTAAAAAACAATTTATATGAATTTTTGAATCTTTGCTAATTTTCGTAAGTACATTTTCTATCAAAGTCATGATATTACATGTAATCCAAACAGGTTATCTACAATATGAGTGTGTCATACTCTAGCAAATTATCCTGGGGAGAAATTTCAGAGGATTCTGTTCATAAATAGCCGAGGTCTACTGAACAAGAGATTGCTCATCAACAAAAAAACATTTTAATGAGAAAACGGGCATTGAAGTTTCTCAACATTCCAATAACAAATTTCACAGGCAAAAATCGAACTGCCGTTATAACAGTACATGCAATGCTTCCATAGTCGATTGTCTTTCCACTGATATATATTGTTCATCATTTGGTTATGAGAAAATGTGTATAAACATTATATTAGACATGAATGAATGACTGAATGATGTTTTTTTATTCGACCAGTATTTCACCCAAATACATCCATGTCAAAACAACATTGTTATCAGTAAAAAATCGAACTACAGCTAAAACTACAGTCTTTCACCAGTTCATTTGAACTTCAATTGTTCTGGATTCAACCTAGAATCCTCCAGTGGCATAGTCACTGGCTGAAGCATCAGCCTCGGCCGCACGAGTGAATCTGCGGGCCCGTCGTGCAGTCTTGGTCGATGCTTCAGCCTGCCTCTCCGCTTCCCGGATTCTTTTCCTGTCGGCCTTCTCGGCCGATGCGATGAGTCGCTCTCCTGAAGCGATGCCCATGGTGCCACACAGACGCCGCATGGTCACCTCCACCCCCACTGTTGAATTCTGTCACCGCAGCACATGTGGCAGAAAGCACTTGCTGCAGGCCAACAAATCCTGCCTTCGGACACTTGGCCCAGATCTTGGAGTGGAGGCTCTCATTTGGGTTCTGTGTCTTGCCTAGCAGACATCGCTCCAGGAGACTCTTGTTCGGAGAGGCGGGTGTAGACGTCTTTGACGTGTTTAGCAACTTCAGGTGACAGCGCCGTGTGGACGTTGACGCGGTGAGGTCCTGGCTTCTGGTAGAAGCACTAGCTGTCAGCTCCCACCGGGCAGCGGTCGTGCTGGGGCTTCTCGTCTGTGGACGAGGCGTGGTAAAATGAGGCCCACACTGCATCGTGCATCTTGTTCAGCTTGCCAGTGTTGCCACGAACTGCCAGGTAGTAAAACTCTTCTAACCTGTCCATGGTGATTTTGGTCAGCCGGCCGAAATCCCGTCCTCCGAGGGTGACTCCACTCTTCTTGCCGGATGCTGCCAACTTGCGCAGGGCTGTGCCGAGTCGTTTGGCGACGTGGTTGACGCATTTCTCCTTATGCACTTCCACGTCACCATACACACGCAAGTTGGTCAGGTGCTTGAACGACTTGGAGTCACCGTCGGAGACCATCGTGGTGTACCGAAACCCCCGTTCCATGGAACGATTCCAGAGGATCTCTGCAGCCTCGACCTCCATCCCTCCTGAGGTGCCACGATAGTTCTGGTTACACTCGGTGTGCGAGTCGAGCCACCTGTTGAACTTGGCGCGGTTTCCTCGACACTGGCTCTTCGCAATCGCGCAGCGTTGGCAGTACAGCGAAAGCACTGCCAAGTCCAACACGAGTCCTGTCTCCACGTGGACTACACAGCCGATGCCATACAGGGAGTTATGCCCCCTCTTCATCCACGACCCATCAAAAGTCACACAGTCAGGTCGAGGATGGAGTCATCAGTGATCGATGGGTCATGCTCTCTGTACATCTGACGCACAGTGTTGGCCGCATCGTCAAATAGGCTGCTCACCACCGTCATGTTGGCAGCAGTGACAGCCTTCACGTGCCTCGAGTACGACTTGTGCTGCAAGAGCTGATCTGAGTCGTTGTTATGTAGATAGGACGGGCGGGCGTATCGCCTCGTATAGGCGCCTTACCCCACCCTACCTTACCGGTTTAACGGTGGGTGTACTGGTGCACGGTACACAGTGCTTGTTTGAACAAAGACTAATTCAATGTTTTTCATAGCATGCGCCATTTATTTACCATCAAGTACGGGTAATATTAACAATAACACTCGACAAAGTATAACTGATGTACAGGTTTTACAACGTCATCAAGGGGAGACGCTCTCCTAAAAATACCGATATTCATATTACTATATTATTATTATCTAACTATCGTTATGTGTGTTATATATAATAATAAAACCTTCAAGTGCAATAAAAACGAACATTTATAACAGCCCTATTGTCTTAGTGTGATAATCTTACGCAACCACGGTCGAAAAATACGGCACTTTCAACGACCGCATGCTCCGCCATCTTTGCCCACACCCCAACATATTATACATCCACGTGAAGCTTCACTTTCGCAGTGCATCATGGTAGCAATGGTTCTGCAATATCTTTGGTACGTTTGGAGCATTTTGACGTAGAAAGAGGCCCCCCGTGGCGTGAAAGCGTCGCTACGATTGGTCAATGACGGAGATTCCCCCAGGCTGAGCGCGCTGATTGGCTGTCGGCTGGAAAAGCCCCGCCGTACAGGATTTTTCCTTCGCAGTTCGCCATTTTAGCCTTGTTTCACTTCGGTCATAGTATTGGATTTTATCGAAGATGTCTGGAAGACACGGAAAATCCAAGCGGCAGTTTCGTTCAAGACCACTGTTTAGACGTCGACAGTTGAGTTTGGCCCGTTCGGCGATCCGAAAAACGCAGGAAAGCAACGACGAAGTGAGTGCCGACGCGCCCGCCGTGCCTGGACCAAGCGCTGACCCAGTTCAGCTTGACGTACGTATAAACAATCAACATTTGCATCAGGATATCATTCATAATATTTTCAGGCAACTAATGTCTTGCCAACTTATGATAATAAGGGCTGAATATTATCCTGACACCAGTATTCAAAGATGCCATGACGCTAGGACCAGGCTAATTTATTAGGTCACGCTCTTTGACTTTGTTATTGTATCAGTGACTATCCGTGTCAGTCTGACACTGTAATGATCTGTATGTTTACATTTTGCAGCCAGTTATGTCTATGTTTTTTGCCACATACGTTAGTTAGTTGTGATGTATGTTATACAAGGATTCTTGTCATGTTAGACATAATCACATATATTATGACATAGTTTGATTGATATTATTTTCAGAAATATGAATGTCAAAACATAAAACCTGTGCCTGTTATATTGATGTCAGTTATTTTTGTCCAGTTCATTAGACCAGGGGTTAGTTTTGATATTTTGCTAGTTGTCAGACATACAATATACTAACAAATTATTTTATATGCAGGTTGATTCTGCGTTGGAGTCCCTCAGCCATCAACGTCTACAGCCACAACCCCCATCTCGGCTACCAAGCGAAAGTTTGGCTACAGACAAGGACTGCCACTGGGTGAACACATCAGTGCTGCTGAGCGACGTCAACGCCCCATCGAGACAGCATTTGTTCGCTGCTGCATGATGTCAGCACTGGTGAGAGGCTTGGCATGTACTGAGTGCAGTGAGTCAACACTGAAGATTCGTGCCATCGACCGTCGCCGGTTCGGGACAATACAGTTTTATTGTATTGTATTGTATTGTATTGTATTGTATTGTATTGTATTGTATTGTATTGTATTGTATTGTATTGTATTGTATTGTATTGTATTGTACACAACATGCAGAATACACACCCACCCACCTAAGCACATCTCACCTACCATATACCATCCATACTAACTCGCATACTTGTAAATATTCAACGAGCTTTGGAAAGGTATCTTGCCCTATCCTGATGGGCAGCTATTTTTAAAAAGTAGAATTTTAAAATATGTTTTGTATATATATATATGTAAAATACTTTTACACAAAGTAGGATATATATTTTAGATTGCCTGCAACTTAAAATATATTCGATTGGGTAATTATTCAAACAAATGCAGCTGCTCCTGCTTATGGTGGGCGCCATACCCCACCCTACCTTAATTTTATACGGTTTTGAAATGGGTAGTTTAACCATCGATATAATTATTCTACACGGAGTGTTAAATCACTAACTGACAATACTATTGAATGTTCCATAAATATGCAAAAAAATCATCAACAGTTTGCCGAAGTCACGATGCTAAACACGACATGGACCGTGCACCTCATTCAGTGTGCATTATTTACATACATTAAACATTTCTACATGTATAGTGATTAGTTGTAATGGATATGTCATATGGTTGGACCTCGGCTATGGAATGGAAAGCTAATTGTTATAAAGAGCTGCGGACGTATGGCTGCGTTTAGAAAGGCATAAAAGAACCTTTTCAAAGCACATTACTACTGACACTTTAAATATTTAGAACATTTGATTAAATATCTTACGTGTACATATATATATATATATATATATATATATATATATATATATATATATATATATATATATATATATATATATATATATATATATAATATTGTCTTGACTACATTTATTAATATTCATGTATGAGCATAGAGACTGTGTGAATGGCGAAAATAGGAAATACTAGTAGTGAGGGCTCTTTGCAATATTAAAAATGGCCGCCATCCAAAAAAACAACTTGTGTTTCCATATCTCAGGACCTGTTTCACACTAATATATATATATATATATATATATATATATATATATATATATATATATATATATATATATATATATTTACACAAATCCATCGGTTGGGCGACAATCTGTCGTCGTTTGGGCGACAAGTGTCGCCCTAACCCTGATATGTGGTGTCGCCCTAATACTATTGGTCCTGCGTTACTATAGCTTTCACTACAAAACAGTTTCAAGTTACTAATGAGCAAGAGCACGCATTCCTAAGCTTGTATTAATAAATTTTATTTCTGAAAGTACTCAAATTTAATTATTATAAAGATTTTAAAAATTGGAGTGGATATGTTTGTTTTGATAAATGTATCGGTTAGGCGACCCGGCTTATTGTTTAAATAAAACAAGAAATCTTATGTATGTTATATGTGTCTTTAGCAGGGATGTTCTACAATACAACATATTATCACATAGATGAACTTATCTTGTGATATACAAACAATTTTTGTGTTATTTCATCAAAACAGTAGAGCAAACGTATTTTTTGGTTCGCTGAGGTTGTCATGCGCACTAGCTACAAATTATGCTCCGCCCACTCGGTAAGGTCAAGGACGGCCTGCAAATGTTTCTTTGGAACTTTTTTAAGATCTAAAATTACAGATTCTATCTCAGTTAACTTCGAGCCACGGGCACACCGCAAAATTATCTGCTTACAGCAGGGCCTGGTATGGATATGGAAGTCGATACGGATAATTAAGTCGCTTCGTTGATAAATTTGACGACTGGCTCATGTCGATGGCATGGGCGTACTCAACATAAACGGCGAAGCCGAAGGACGCATTGCAATTCATACACATGTGATGTGTTCTATTAGTATTAATTTATCAATTGTTCATCAATTTAAAGTGTGAATATGTCACTTATGTATTCGGTTGATTATTCCATGTACCTTTTAAAGTGTTATTGTAAATAATGTCCAAGACAAGGTGGCCAAGTGAGGGCGTGTTTGTTTATTATACTTTAGTTTATATGTCAAATTTATGTTGATTATCGACTTAACTGGCCTAAATTATTACGGCCTTTTAAAATCGTGTTTTAACCTTATATCGATGTGTATGTGTTCGCAATGTGATTCTACATCACTTCCGGTACAAAGAAGTCAGATTAAACTATTTTCATTTGTGTTTTAGAACAATTTAAACAGCACCAGAAGCGCGGAGCCGGAGGCGATTTCTTTCGACTCGGCGTGTTTAAATTGTTCTAAAACACAAATTAAAATAGTTTAATCTAACTTCTTTGTACTAGAAGTGATGTAGAATCGCATTGCGAATACATACACATCAACATAAGGTGAATAAACGGTTTTAAAACTTAAAAGGCCGTAATAATTTAGGCCAGTATCGGAGTATTGAGTTAACTATACGATTACCGTTACCGTTATAGTACCCCGAAAATTAGTGCTACTGGGCAGTGCCTTTCTTTTCATGACAAATCTAGACATTATGATTATTAATTTGTATGTGATAAAATAAATAGTGTCTCATTAGCAGAATTAGTATTGGGGTATTACTACAGTTAATCCCCCTGTTGTGGTTCACAATAACAATAATAGGTGGTGATATTTAAAAATAATAATATTATTTTATCCTGTTCCTGGAGCAAGCAAATCAATGACAATGTCAATGACAATGACAATGACAATGACAATGACAATGACAATGACAATGACAATGACAATGACAATGACAATGACAATGACAATGACAATGACAATGACAATGACAATGACAATGGGTGATAGTTGGTATTTTCTTTCAGAATTGTCACTACAAACTATCCAAAATGAAAATTAATGGTGTTTAAGCTGTTAGTAGTTTAACAGTGTCCCATGTGCAATATTTTGAAAATATTTCAGTTACTATTAAGATCTATGATTAAAACAATATAGGTTCATTCCATGCCAAATCAACCAATATCCAGAAATCTTCCCAGGTTACCATCTCGAGTTTTAATGAAATTTCACACATGGTTATGTATAATATATACATAATATAATTATATAGCTATCTAAATGATCGCTAAACGCAAACTGTTAGAGTTAAATTCTAATTAGTTATAAACTTATAGTTCATTGAGTACAGAGTCTGTTACACCTTTTCTTTGGCTTTGCAATCGCGACCGCAGTAATATTTGTTTTTACGATTTTGGAATGCTAATATATTTCTTAATGTGTATGTTAATTTTCTGGATTCTGATTTTTGTGTGCATTTATATGATAGTTTCAGAGTTACAAACACTCAAAAATGGGCGTTTGTTCACTTCAGAATAGCATTATTCATGTTTTGGGGTACAGCTACAACTTTCATCATCTACGACTACTATAAACACATACCGTATAAATGACCTGTTTTGAAGTATATACCTCTCTAAAAGAAACCTCATCAGAATAAGCACATGTGGCTGAATACACATGTGGCTGGGGTCCAAATATGACAAAGAAAATAATTGTTTTTAAAAGAATTTCCTCATACCAAAGGTGGTTTGGCCATGTGGGCATTTATCCAGCAATATGAGCTTTTAATATGATTAACATACGTATACTGTGGTAATTTATATCTTTGCCAAGATTTAACTTGTCTCATATCATTCAACTTCTACAAATTCCGAGTTTTTGTAATAAATCTTTGTCATGATTTTGGAATGCAGATAACTTTATTAATTTTGAAGTTACTATTCTACAATATGCAACGTAACGTAACTCCTGTATGGGAAACTGGATTCTGAACTTATTTGGTTTTGTTTATGTGATAATTTCAGAGTTACAAGCACCCAAAGTTGGGCGTTTGTTCACTCCAGAATTATATTTGTCATGTTTCGGGGTACGGATACAATCTGATCACTCATCACATACTATATATATATATTACCTGGTTTGAAATTTATACCTATAGGTCCTTCTCTAAAAGAAAGCTTTTCAGATTAAGCATACTATTCACGTGTGGCTGTGATCCAAATATGACAAGAATACATAAATTGCTAACAAAATGTCCTGATGCCAGAGGTGATTTGGCCATGTGGGCAATTAGCTAAAACATGATCATTAATATGATTAATATACGTGCATATTTGCGAAGTTTTAACTTGTGATCTGAAATCATTCAATTTCAAATAATGATGTGTTGATGATATTCCCTGTTTGGCACCCAAAAACATGTTAGGCAACTATTAATTAAGCACAAATCTATATTTTCCAGTGAAGGTAGTTATTTTATTCATAAATTGCTAAATAACTATATTTTAATCAAAAGTATTATTACATAACATGGAATGTATAAATATTCAAACAATTCTCACAAAACAATGAGAGGTATCACTGTGATTGATTCCTATAACACTCGGTGGCTTGGTTGTCTGTCTGGCTTTGCTTGGGGGAAATGTCCACATAAAACAGGCTCTGTGCTAAAATAAATATCTGCAAATTCAGTTTTGTAGCAGGGAGTGATTGAAATATGATCTACTGTCAATCATTTACATTGACATCTGAGCCTATTTTATTGAAGAAAGTGCTGTTGACATAAATAAAAACAATATAAATTTATCAAAATATTACAATGTCTATGCATTTAAATCTGACTCTAATTGCTAGGTCCAACTTTGATCTATGTCAAGCCCACGTAGTAGTGGCATTATTGCTTAAGACTAATTTATCATAATGGCAACTATTGCATCATCATTCTAAGTCTAATGTAATGTGAACGTTAATGTGAATACTAAGCTTGTTAGTGTTGGTGATCATTCCTTCAATGTGATTGGACCTCAACTATGGAATTCACTGTCAATTCATATAAAGTGTGGTGGGAGCCTATCAATGTTCAAACAGACTCTAAAGACGTACATGTTCAAAGCAGAATATTGCAACATTTTCTTTTCTTTCAGCCTTTACTATACTTTAACTCCTACGTGTTATCTACCCATTATTGTGTATATATGTAAATAGTACTTAAATACATTTTATTCATTTTATTTATTGAAGTGATTAAAATGATTTGACTGTTTTCATAACTATTATATAAGATTTTTGTTTTCTATTTATTGTGCTTATATATGTGCTATATAATGTTTAGGTTATTAGTCTTGTACTGCGCTTTGAGGGTATTATTGGAAATTGCGCTTTATAAAATTAACACAATTTATAAAAAAAAAATAAGTATTTTCCAGAAAAAGTTATTATTTTATTTGCAAATTGCTTATTTGCAAATAAAATAATAACTTTTTCTGGAAAATACTTATTTTTTATTGATAGAGTTGGTTAGCTTGTTCCCTAGCACTATAAACACAACATTATTTAAAATTGAACGAATTGAGACAAGTTAATACTTGGCAAATATACTGGTAATACATGTTTGCTAATCCTAGGAAAGGATAAGAAACTAGGTAGTTGCCCACATGGCCACATCACCTTTGGGAATAGTGCATTTTGTAACATTTTATATTTTATTATCATATTTGGACCCCAGCCACACTTAAATATTATATTTGATTATGATAACCTTTCTTTTGAAGAAGCAAGCACCTGCAGGTATACCAGGTATAACATTTAGTATATGTATGTGACGAAAATCAAGTTGTAATAAAACCCAAAACTTGAAAAATATAATTCCTGATTGAATAAATGCCCAAATAGTTATGTCTATGACTCTAAAATATTACATAAATAGGAACAATAAATTCCGAATCCAGGTCTCCATATGGAAACTAGATTATGTAGCAAATTTAATACAATAACTTAAAAATTAGGAAAGTTATTAGCATTCCAAATTCATAACAAATATTTACTGCAGATGTGAAGTGTGAAAACAGGGGAATCAATACAACATTATCTGAAGTTGAATGAACTGAGACCACACGTTGAAACTTTGCACATTACAGGTTTATATATATATGATTATGTTAAGCGTATAATATCCAAATCACAAATCACCTTTGACATAAGGGCATTTTTTAAAGAACAAGAACAACAAGATTTTTTAAAATAATGTTATTGTCTTGTCATATTTGGATTCCAGCACACATTAATAGTAAGCTTGAATCTGATAAAACAGATATAACTGGTCCGCTATTCACTCAACCATAACTTTATAGCTAATTGGAATTTGGCACTGTAAGTGTGCATGTAGTCATCATTTATACGGGTGCACATGAGAGTGAAATTTCACCTCTGGTTGAGTTGGTGCAGTAGCCAGTCCTCAGGCTCAGGACTTCTCAAGCCACATTACTTTCCTGGCAGATTCTTCCAATTGGACACCATATCCATTTTTAGGAAGCTTTCAGTCATGCTACAGTTAATGTACAAAAACTGTTCATACAAGAATATCCACTAATGTTTATAATCAGGTATTAAATAATTAACACTGCAGCACAGTATTTGACCCAGTTTCTCTAAGTCCGATGCTTTTGACAGAAATCTAACCCAATGGTCCAGGGCTGCAATACTACTAATACTACGAAGCTGTCATAGTCTATGCTCAGAATCTCAAAAACAATCAGTGGTACCTAGATGTCAGAAGCTGTTATCCATATCAGGGTTTATCTCTATATTTTTCTAGTCACACTCTGTTCAGATGACACTTTCTATTGGAATTCTACTGTATAGCGAGCTATTTTATTAAAACTAAAGTGTTTTTTAACGTGTGTCAACACACACATAATCAGCTATATATCTACTAATTACAGGGCTATACGATTAAATTTGGTGTTATCATGTATGTGCGACACTATGCGTGCATGGGTGTGCATGTTTGCGTGAGTGCATACATGCATGTATGTGTGTGTGTGTGAGCACCAGCTGCATGTATGCAGCAAATTCTAAATTAATACAACTGATAGAACTGAAATGAAAGTACAAAATATATAAACATTTTAGCTTCATCCGGGGACTGAAATGTCAACTTTTTGATTAAAATAAGATTGCCACCTAGACAATCCTGTCAAGATGGCAGGTGAACAAAGAAGCTCATTTGTTAATCAGCAGTCCAGCTTACTTATCCAAGTGTAACGCTCGTTTTCTGAAGTTTATGTTGATTCTATTTTTAAACTAAACATTCATGCTACTAGCACCCACAACATTGGCAGACAATATATTCCTTTTATTTAGTCCTATGTAAAATTAGAACTTTCCGATTTTTAGTCTACACTGCTCCTTTATATAAGTAATTTCATATCCTCTGTTAATAATTGTGTCATTTTAGTGAGTCAGTCAACACATTCTTGAGTTTGTTTAATAATAGTAATAATGAATTCTGTTGAACCAATATCCTCGAAGATCATGCTCAGTGGCATGAAAAAACTAATGGATTAAGCAAACTTATAATTGTAAAACAATGCATGAGTCACCAATGGATGGATGAAGATGCTAGGAAGCTAAGGAGGATAGGCAGCATTAAAGGAATACACAGCTTTAAAGAGATTTTAAAGGGGCTTAATTGAAAGCATTTGATCAGGGATCCAATATAAAATAGTTATATGATCCTAAATTTTATCAAATACAGCTCTAACTTAATAAGTATGGCAGTGTCGCCAATAACAAATATGTTTCTCGCATATTGAATTAGTCAGCAAATTAATTGGCCAGAAATTTGTTCATTCCCTGTGCCATTGTAGTTATAAATGCTAGTCTTAATTAAGTAAACTTTAAAAAAAAACATTGTCTAATATTGTTTGATTAATTTACTATTATTTTACTGCTCTTTATGATGTGTTTTATTACATTTCACTTCTGCCATGTTGTCTGATGTGTGGCTTTATTAAATAAATTATATTTATTTATTTTATTAAAAAAAATTTTTTTACTGCTATTTATGATATACTTCACATATACGTGTACATTCACTATACACTAAAATCCCAATAGGAAGTGCCATCTGAACAGGTTGTGACCAGAAAAATATGGAGATAAACCTGACATGGAGATCAGCTACTAACATTAAGTATTACTGATTTGTTTTTGAAATTCTGGGTATAGACTATGACAGTTTGTTAGTTTTGCAGGGACCATTGTGGTGATTCATAGATTTAGATTGTTATATAAAGCATCGGACTTAAAGAATCTGCGTCAAATCCTGTGCTGCAATGTTAAGTATTTGACAGTGCCAGTACCTGGCTATGGACACTGGTGGATATTTATGTGTGAACAGTCTTCATGCATTAATTGCAGCATGACTGGATGCCTCAATATGGTGTTTAATTGGATATGTCTGCCAGGAAAGTAAAGTGATTTGAGGTGTCCTGAGCCTGAGGACTGGCATAAAACTGACTCTATATGCATTTGTTGCTCAAACAAATGTAGCACATTCTGCAATTCAACAAACGTTCTAACAGATTCGCCCACCCCAAAACAACGTTATCTGACACCAGCAACGACGGCTTGTGCATTCCCATGCTGTAAAGCCTGTAATGCATATGCATCGAAAAACTATCGGTGCAATAGTCCCATAACTACTGTACCGACTTTAGGTGAATTATACACTTCGTATTATATATAATATATATCCATGGCATAGAATAGAAGGGCACAGTCTAAAGATAATCAACCGAATACATAGCTGATACATCCACACAATAAATAAATACATACTAGATTAATCATTGATAAATAGAACACATTTGCAATGCGCTCTCGACGTTTTTATTGAGTACGTCCATGGCCATGCCATCGCCATATGTCGGTCGTCAACTTTGTCAACAAACGGATTTAATTATTCGTTCCGACTTCCATATGCATACCAGACCCAGCTGTAAGCGGAACATTTTTCCTCCCGAAAAAGGGGAAATGCACATAGTGTTACATAGTATTTAGTAATATATAATTACACAATATGCCTAATATTCAATTTAAATTATTTGCACTATTGCCCGTAGTATTGGCATCGTGTCACAGTTGCCGTAAGTCATAACTTCACTCTTCAGTCTTTAATCAGTTTACACCACATTGAAACATATACCACATTTAACAAGTCATTTGTGAATATTAGTATCGTGACTGTTTCGAGAATAGCACTTTTAAGCACTCGTAACCTGCGATACTTGATACAAAAACAGTGGCGCTAATAAGTTCCAAAGTCCATCGAAAAAACGGGACCGCACAGCAGATTGAAACACACGAGTTGGCGTGTGCTATAAATAGCCCTATCCACAATTAAATTGTCATTAAGCGCCAGCGGTCTAGAGGGTGTGTAGTAACGAATAATTATTATGCCGCTCTTTGACTGCAAATCTGACGATTGTGCTGGCGGTTATATTTACTATAACATATCCAGAAGGCATAATATGCCCTATATTGTAGCGTCTCTGTTAACTGGGAAGAAACACAGGAAATGACGATTTTGCATAATATATTAATTATGTATTTATGCCGATTATGGTGCAGAAACATAAAAAAATGCATGCCATTGTTTGGCATAGACAATATATGGCCTTTTATTACAGGCTAACCAGGGGCAGGAGCCGGTGAGTCATGGACTATCTTAATTTGATTGGCTTCCCAATCCCAACCTTTAAGTAACTGTCCGTGATATATTATGTCAAGCAAGCTTATTCATCGTCAAATTTAATTTCCCATTTGACTTGATTTGTATGTTTCGTGTTTTTCATCTGAAACTTGAAAGGACTGTTTCTGTGACATCCACTGGCAATATGTCTGGCTGTCACTGTCATGTTATATTTTATGTAAGCTAATTTAGCTCATTTTTAAGCTTGAGATATATTGTAACGCAATTTCGTAATTATAGCAACCAAACTAGTTTAATTTTTAATTACAAGTACAGTTATTTTTAAGTTTTAAAAGGGCATGCTGCAAGCCCGCACGTATAATGTGCTTACTTACGCACAATTGTTTACGTTAACCTTGGGTGTGCTAAGAGAGTTGAATTTGAAGTTTATCTAACCATGGGTACATTATTTGCAAAAAGACTGCGTCAGTCCGTGAGAGGTATGCTGCGTGATGTGCAAAACAGATCCAGACAGTTAATTATTTGTTGTTGTTAGGAAATACAAATTTAGGAGGAACCTTTCTAACCGGATTTTGAAAAGGGGATACAATTTTGCAATGCAAGCATTATAATTTGACCAGTTCGATGGAAAACCTAATAAGTATATATTTTTTCCTTACTATCACAACAGATCTCTACAAACAAAAAGAAACAGAAAGTGTTGCTGCACACATAGTTTTATAAGTGACAGAAGAAATGTGGATAGTCTGTTACATCATCCTTAATATTAAAAAACAGGCAATAACGTATGTTCTACTTATCACTGTGATGCATGCTCAATGTTACGTTACACCACTACAACGGGGAAATGTTGGGAAAGAAAATGTTCACTTTAAATTGCAACAGAAGCAGTTGCTGCAGCAAGAATTAAAAAAAATAAAGGATGAACGAATGTTTGCTGTGGGTCGTATCATGGTGTTGTGCTATATCCTGTAAGATTCATTTCACACGCGGCGGGAAAATGTAAAGTTCTGTTTATTTTTTACCAAAACCTTTCACTTGACTTGTATAGAGCAGTCGGACGCGCATAAAGTCCCACTTGTCTACGGGACATAGCGCCTCGAAACATCGGGTAAACGGCGTGAGTAACAGTGATTCAACTTAATACGCTAAATGCCCCCATCGGTAGTAACAATGACTCGATTAATACGCCAGATGCCTCGGTGGCGCGGATAAACAGCGGAATAACTATGACTAACTTCGTCTAACGTCTAACTTTCGAACGCCTGCCAAAGCCCGCCGATCGTACCGACGACCAGGGTGGCGACATGCGACACGCGAGCAGGCGTTGCCCGGCGCGCGGGAGAAACTAACGACTCTCTTAGTGAGTTCCATTTTACATTGTAATTACACTGGATACGGTTCTCCATGTCATATAATTCATTGAGTCTCATGCCAGACTCAGATTGCATCTTATAGGCGTCAATCGTGTTCAGTTCGACGGTTGAGAGATCGTTAGGCCAATGAAGGTGAACTACGAATGTCCGTGGTCCGAGTAATAGCACTGGTGTAACCCTGAAACAGGCCAGCACCCGGGGCATCATTCCGAATGAATATTACCATACTTTATCCACGGTGCACACGGCCGTGCGAGAGTTGGCTTCATTCAGTTGCATTTTAATCTTTCCTCTTAATGATTTCCTCATCATTTAAAAAGAAAGATAACAAATCGAACTGATTATTACCATACCCTCTTTATAAGTCGGAGTGTTTCTCTTGCGGAGATGTGTCCGCGTTTAGATGGTCAAATCCTCGACTGGTTTCCCTGGTAGTGGATTGTCACGGTGGGAGTCTCGCCGATCGTGCGCAGATGGCGAGGCCTCCTTATGTTAATGGCACTAGATTTTATATTACTATTGTTTCAGATCATGCAGAGGTCACTATCACCTTATAGTGTGATCGACTGGGCCAAACTATTACGAATACGAATACATTTATTTCAGGTAAAAACCCATATACAATTGGTATATACATTAGCACATTTACGTATTCAAAAATGAAAAGCATTGTCCTCCGCCTGACAGGTTAGTGTCATAAATGAATATTTACAAGTGTAGCAAAATGGCAATTTGATGCCTTGAAACCTTTCCACCGTCATTAGCTTCGATTTGATACCAAGATGATCTCTGTGTCTCGAAAATTATGCCCGCTGTGGGTGAAAACCTAAACCACACTCTAAATAACTGAAATTGTAATTATCGCATGTTGGGTCTTCTAATGTGCTACTATTTTTATTGTACTGATAATAATCATGATCTAACTGTCGCCTTAATGTTTCTAATTTGTTTTTCAGTTTGATTGTGCGCATTAAAATTATTATATTGAAGGTCAAGGTCAATGATAACAATCAAGGACAATGCGTGTTATCCCGCGCATTGACTGCGCGGGCGGGAAAATCAAACTAGGCCTGACAATATGGCATGTGGTATATAATTTCGAAGCTCTGCATCTGGAACTTTGGTTCCTAATATAATTACGCCCGCTGTGGGTGAAAATCCTAACACGCCCCCTAAATCACATAAATTATTTTTATCGAATGTCCGGTCTTCTGATGCGCTACTGTCTTTAGTGCATCGACACTAACGATGATCTTGACTTAATGTTTTTATGTTGTTAAATTTGATTGTTCACATTGCTATACATGAATTATTCTGAAAGTCAAGGTCGCCGATACATTTCAATGTCAATGTGTTTGCACCCTGCTCATGGACTGTGCGGGCGCGAAAATTAAACTGCTTGACCATATGGCATGTAATACCTCATTTTGTAGCTCTGCATCTCTAGGTGTCGAATAATGGACCTTGTTTCTGTTTTAATTACGTAGGATACGCTTGGCATAAAGCCCATGGAGGTAATATGGCCCCCACTATAATGTCTATATCTGCCAACTTATCGAACACGAAATTTGCTTTATACGGTGAAGACTGGTGCAGTCACTTAGTGGATATTGTTCGTGATCATATAGCCAAATACCAGGAGCTCAGAGAAGCACCGAAGAATGGGGAACTGCGAGAAATCGGACGCTTCTGGATCTAATACATGGATTGCATCTGGCTCTTTGTTTAATTGAGCAATGCAACCGAAAGATCGAACCAGATCGGTACAAGTCTGTCATAAGCGGAATGCCAAACCCGCTTTTCCGTGCAGATCAGCAGAATTATGCTCGATTTCTCACATAGGCCTACTACAGCAGACATGCCACATTTTTGGGATGGCAATCCGTATTTTTGACAAACTATTCTGTAAGAATCCGTATCACTAGTCAGATCTTCCAGTTAACTGGCCTAAGTTATTAAGGCCTTTTCAAAACGGGGTTTTCCACGTTTTTTCGACGTGTTTTTTATGTGTATGTGTTTGGAATGCAGTCTTGCCACATTTTTGAGATGGCAATCCGTATTTTTGACCTAAACGTTGGTAAGAATCCGTATCAATCCGTATCATTAATCAGATATTCCAGTTAACTGGCCTAAGACTGTCTTAGGCTTAGCCTAAGTTATTAATTTAAGGTCTCATCAAAACGGTATTTTCGATTATTTGGGCCAGTTAACTGGAAGATTACCGAAGTTTTACTTCACTTCAGCACGTTGAAACTGCGCACCGCGAAACAGACAGTGTCATCAAATAATGACAATTTATTTCAGCAGTTCGCGCGTATATCGAAGTTTCACTGGCAAGCGTCAACATATTGAAATCAGAAATCCAGGCGATTTCATTGAACTCGGCGTCGAGCTCCATTTCCTGTACAGCTTTTTATAATCGTCACGCGCCTGCCACGCGCCCCGTTCCCACCCGTTGAGCCACCAGCTGCAGGTTTGAGAACTAAAATTTACCAGCACGCCATCTGTTACGCGCTACAATAAACTAATCGGTGGTTTAGTTCGTTCGTTTAGAAGTCACTTAGTCACTAACAGCAAACAATTATTCCGTTACGCAGTATAGTTTTGTGACGCATGCAAGGCATAATGTGGGTAAAAATAAATTCTCCATAAATTTATTTAAAATCCGTATCAAAACGGACTACGGCCGTATTACTTAAAAACAGCCAAAATCCGTATCGGATAAGGGTAATCCGTATCATGTGGCATGTCTGGGAATGTCATTCTGTATCACTCACGCTAAAAGAAGTCAGATATATATTTTTAATTGTGTTTTAGTTCAATTTAATGCCGTCGAGTCGACGTAAATAGGATGATGTCACAAGGCGCGAGCTGTTAGCGCAGCCCAGACAGATCGGAGGCCTCAAACCCCGGCTAGCTTTGTCAAAGGTGATGTCTAACGTGTGCATTGCGAAGTCGAAATAAATTGCCATATTTTATAAATTTATTATAAAATGATGACATTAATGTGTAGCCTTAGTTTTGGGGACATATTCGCAAATCGTGGCTTATTTACGTCGACTCGACGACATTAATTTGATAAAAAACACAATTAAACAATATATATATCCGACTTCTTTTTAGCGGGTGTGATGCAGAATGACATTCTAAACACATAGGCATCGACAAAACATGGTAAAACCGTTTTGAAAAGGCCCAAATAATGTAAGCCAGTAACTGGAAAATTACCGAAGTTTTATAATTATTTCACAACAAATTTACCAGCGCGCCATCTGTTACGTGCTACAATAAACTAATCGGTGGTTTAGTTCGTTCGTTTCGAATCGATTTACTTAGTTACTAACAGTAATCGATTATTCTGTCTATGCTGTACAGGTTTGTGACGCAAGCAAGGACATAAAGTGGTTAAAAATAATGTCTCTATCAATTTAGTTAAAATCCGTATCAAAATAGAGTACGGCCGTATCACTTAAAAACCCGCCAAAATCCGTATCAGATACGGGTAATCCGTATCATGTGGCAAGTCTGCTACAGACAATTTATGAAATACGTTGAGAAAACGCGTCCTGGTTCAGAGAAACTACCGAGTTCCCATGTAGCGAACCCCATTCAAATCCTGCAATACTTAAAATAATAGAAGAAACAGCTATGAAGAGGCTAAAGACGGGTCAGGTTCTGTTGTATATTATGTTGGAATCGGCGGTATCGTCATTAATGTTGAGTGAGCCCAATTCAATTCTTGAGTGCACACACCAAGTATAATTTAAATGCGCACAATCAAACTGAACAACATTGAGATACATTAAACTAACATCTAGATCATGATTATTATCAGTACAATAAAGATAGTAGCGCATTAGAAGGCAATAATTAAAATGTCAGCGACTTAGGGGTGGGTTAATTAGGTTTTCACCCACAGCGGGCATAATTTGCGAGACACAAAGGTCATCTTGGTATAACATCGAAGCTAATGACAGTGGAAAGTTTTCTAGGTGACAAAATTGCCACTTGGTTAAACAAAAAGACTTATAAATATTCATTTATAACACTAACTTGTCAGGCGGAGGACGATTGTTTCATTTTTAGGGGGATTCAATGGTTCACACTGTGGAATTGAATTGGAGCAAACCCCTATATCATACACCGCCACCTTTCCACATATCTCAGGATGCTTTCTGCCAAATGGTGTGTCTCTACAGCTATGTTTCAATGTTTTTCAATTCAGTTTATTTCAGTTCAATTTCTTTCAATTCCACTTCCATCTATAATTATTCAATTCCAAGTCCTGCTCAAAAACTACATCTTGGGTATTTGCAAATATACATAGAAAGCAGAGTAATAATTTACTAAATAATTATATATTATAGAGTAGATACTTAGACATAGAATGATGATTTGAGATTGATAATATATGTAGTGTCACATTTTGATAGGTTTCTGCACCATTTATTAATACAATACAGAACTAGGGCTGAGTACATTTTCATTAGTATGCTAGTGGCTGGGTACAAGTGTAAGAACATTATCATGACTACAGTATTAATAAAACAAATATATTATAAGTAATAATTTCCATTTATTTTTCAGTTATTAATTAATACAATTTATAATTGTAACTCAGCGCAGGTGATTATGCAATGGTTGTTGATAATTTATATATCAGGAAAACTGTAAACAAAAAACATCTATATTTCATCAATAATGAAGTTCACAATTTATAATCACACACTACTGGTTGTTGAAAAGGTTGGCACATGTCCACATGTTAGACAGCCAGGCTACAACCATTGCATAATACTATATTACTAGGGTCTAGAACCATTATCGCTACTTCCCTTATAGCTGCAGTTTTTCCCCATTATATATACTCGTGAAATTTGACAGGCAAACTAGTCACGTCATAGCTACTTATTTAATTACACAATTCAGGAAGGGACAGCAAGAGGGAGCATTAACTATTTCAGATTACTGTAAGATTCCTACATGAAACGTATTAATGAAGGACACATTTTAAAAGTCATAAGAATGACATACAAATGTAACTGCCAGTTATTTGAAATGGAAAATATACCATAAAACACATATGCAATTGTTTTTCAAAAGACAACTATATTAATTGTACTGGGTACAAAATTGCATTTATCGAAAAATAATGAGTCATCAATTATTCTTGTTAGGTGGTGGTGGGATGGCAGCATCATGCTTAGCAAACATGAACTGGAAGATGTTGGGATAGTGTTTCCCCACAACTTTCACAAACTTGGAATTCCAACCCTCAACATGGTTGTTTTTTAATTTGTCAGTTTATGTGTAGAATTTCCACTCCTCAATGGTGATTTTTGAATCACCACCAAGCATGTCTCCACAAAATTATCACTTGACTTTGTGGAAATTCCTCAGTGGGACACACTTATATCAAAGCTGTACACCACTCATGGACATCAGCTGGATGGAGATGAAAATGTAATAGTTAATGCTCCCTTATCTTGTTAAATTGTAAAATGGAGAAATAGAAAAATAGCTATAATGGGACTAGTTCATCTTTCAAACTTAATTAGTAGCTATAACGGGAATAAAGATTAGCTAAAATGAGAAGAAACCGCTATTAGTACAGATGGAAATGGGCAGTTATTATTCTTAGCAGTTAGCACTGTTATCCAGTGCAAAGCAGGGCCCAGTGGCCTTCAGAATACATCAAGAGCTTGTCCTGCCTAATTGGTGGGTTAGCTGCTAATTGGCTCTTTATGGACATACTGGTAGCTTAATTAAACAAACATCATTATGCCTACACTGATAGCATACCTGTACAGTTATTATTTGTTTGCTCAAGGTGTTTCTCACTGGAAAAATATGCTGCCTGCTGACTCTTGTGTGAGGACCCAGTTTGGTATCAAAGTCAGAGAATGATATATGGAACAAGTCCCAAATAGCCCAGCTGACATCTTGACAGGTCACCTCTTGACACTGTAGGCTGGACAGTTTAAATACCTCTATCTTTAAAAGAATTCTTCTCATATATCTATTAAGATAAAGAAACCACAAATAACAGTAAAATTACCAAATGTCATGTTTGTCATACTATAGTACATACTACAGGAACTATAAACTCCTATTATGATAATCAAACAATTGCGATCATTTTTAGTAGTCAATAGCAGTAACATGGTACTGATTCACAGGAATAAAAATCACTATTTTAGCTAGGAAAAAGTTACAGGAAACAAGGCCACAGAATAAATGTGTTGAAACACTAGATCAGTACATTAAAATGGTTTTGACGTTTGATTCACCGACACAGCAAAATGAAGCATGCAGCAATAAGATAAATAATTAACTCCAAATATGACAATGCATCAACCAGTGTTTAAACGTCAATACAGGCAAGGTGTTACAAACTGATTGAGTAGCTAGGAAGAACATAAAAAAACACCGAGTGGCTATTTGGTAGTATTGGCTAGGTAAAAATTTGTTTACAACATTTATATAAATGATGGTTGTCACATTCATGATTCAGTTTTCGGTCTTCACAGGGTATATGCTTGCACTGGTGATCTTTGACCTTTAACTGGTTACACTTTGGACTATTTGGAGATGTCCTGGCTTCACTGGTAGTCTTAGTGATACTGTGAGTGTGATTTTTATCTGGGCAATTTCTATGGTTCTTTGAAGCAGTCCCCAGCCAGCACTCATACATATAAGGCAGTAGGTTAAGCCTAATTGATTTCCCTTTCATCAGTTTCTTCCATTATTTAATTGATGGGCAATGTTTGACCAGCAGCTTCATTATCCAACTTTTCTTGGTCATTAAACACCATTGCCTGCACCGCAATACTCCCAACTGTCTGTAAAATATATTTTGCAGCATCACAAAAAAATCAGATGCTCAATTCCTTTGATTCAATTTAATTCAAAATATTTCAATTCCAATTCAATATCTTCCAATTACAATTCCCGCTCCAATTCCAGAATTGAATTGGTATTGAACTGACCAATTCCAAAAATGCTCATTGCTATGTTATACTTTCTTTTAAACATGTTTTTTGTTTAAAAATACAGTAGTTTCCATTAGATAGTCAATTTATAGTGCAATCTTATCCAACTAATATTTATGAGAACAATCAAGAACTTCCTCTCGATAAATTCACAGTTTAGATAGTGTTTTACTGAAAAGGCCATTTTACAGACGGCCTATGAATATTGAAGCATATTGTTTAAAAAAAGTCACTAGAATGTCAAAATTGACAAGTTAGCCAGAGTGGGGCCAAGTGAACGGGCTGGGGGCAGTTTGCTACTACCTCGGTTTTGGGAAATAGCTGTGTCATCATCTATTGCGAGTCTACTGACAGGAACTGGATATTTTACATATAAATATATTGTTTTATATGTTTCAACACATTACCAGGCAGTTTAGACCACATCGCTAGGCACAGCGAACTTTCACAATGACTAACATAATGAGCAACGGGTTCATTAAGAGAACCAGTTATGAAATCCCCATTCTGGCTTTAACAATATTGTACAACAATAAACAAAAGGAACATTGAACATAGTGAAATTATTTTATTTTGTATCATATCATCAAAATGTATTTTAAATGAGGAACAACACTCAAATAAAGTTCACACCAAGAGCAATCCCTATAGGTTGGAACCGGTGAGGTATTCGTGCAAAATAGGTAGTCCATCATATCGTTTACACGTCACGGACATTTCAGCCTTTTCTGAAAAACAAGAGGGCATACCCTATCACTTGTATGTATATAGTATATAATATACATATATATTTTCAGTTTAGTAATACCCTATGCTATTACATACGTTTTGGTATATATCCTATTTTCCTGTAATCTAATCACAGAATGCAGTCAATATTTATGTGCTAAATCTTTAAAATATATTACATGGAATTTATACAAACATGGCAAAAAATGTTGTGTTCTATGTGCATGTCTTTCTTTCACTATGTCAAGACCAGAAGGTGTCATGCCAATCTGTGCATGATCATGTGGATTAAAATAGAATGTAAAAGCGCTACGTAAGTTATGCGACGTTATTGGACTTAGCTGAAATTTAACGTCGTGATTTGTAGAGTGAATATGCATTTTTTTCTATTGTATTTTGGTTCATTTCTTGTGCACAGGTTGTATAATGACTGCATGAAATAGGTTGGAAACCAGTAATAACATTGGAACCATTTAACTTACGCATGTAAAACCATAAATGGGTCAACCCTTTAGAAAACGTAAATTTGTTGTGACCTTGATTTGACCTTCAAAGTTGACCTAGATTTTATATATGGCCTAGATTTGACCCATAGCATGGTATTAATTCCCATTAATAGTATAACTTAGGTGAACTTTTTTAAGACATGAGCCTTGTTAACATATAAATATAAAAACTGTCAATACAGCAACTTTATGGGCACTTTAAACGGTTATTAGAATTTGACCTAATTACTTGACCTAGATCTCACATCTGATCAACCTACATACTTGTATTTATTGCATAATTAAAATGTTAATAAATTCATCATGAATTTTGATAAACCCTTTGACATGACTATCATTTATTTTGTGACCTTAACTTGATCTACACAGTTGACCTTCCCATGCTTTTCTATATTTGGCCCACTGCATTTGCATTAACTTTTTATTGACGACGTAATTTTGCTTTAAAATGTGCACAGTTAATATTTGCATTATGCAGACTGCCAATGTACTCACATTATTACTATGTAATCTGTAAAACGTTTTTACAACTTGACCTATATTTCACATTTGACCTATATAATGGAAACAACTTGCATAAGTAATTCATACAGGCACCATGAATCTTGAAACAAACCTAGGGCTAGGTTTTTAGGAAATGTAATTGTTTTTGATAACTTTGTCTTGACCTGCATTCTAGGTTTGACCTAGATTTAACATACATATTGGTATTAATTCCTATTAATGATTTACCTGAAAATTAATTAGGAACTAGTTTGGCAGTTGTAGTTCGGGGGCAAACTCACTAATATAATGACTTATATACTTTGTAAACTTTTTGTACGTGGTTATGACAGCATACCTTATTTACTTGACCTACATTTCGCACTTCACCTATTGATAGTGTAATTTATTAATAAAATTGCACTCTGGATATTAGAGGGATGACAAATATCAGATACACATGTAAACATTAACTAATAACATTAATGTGACCTAGCATCAAGTTTTGGTACAACCTAAAGTTTGAACTACTATTCTACTTCTGAATTGTATTTGGAAAATGATTGTGTTATTTAGTTATAATTCATTAATACATGAGCACAAGGCATAATAGGCATAATGTAAACAGTGCCGCAACACTGTTCATAATGTCACCAAGGCTAACATTAAAAGAGCAGATTATTTATTTAAAAAAATCAAACAGAACACATGCTTAAGTCTGTGCAGCATTCACTGAAGTATACTCACACACCATGATGGTAATAATTTATTTATGTGTAAAACCAGTGCTTTTTTATGATAGGTAATGTGCATAAGTCCATGTTATAAACTGATATGCATTGAAGTAAAGTTCATAAATTAATATAATATCAGTCCATGCAATATGCACTAAAGAATAGTGTGTAGCATCATTATAGGTAATGACTAATGTGCATTAAGTCCAAGCAATATGCATTGAAGTTCATAATTTCTCTGTGAAAGTCCATTGGGAACTCTCCAACTTGCTGATGAGTCGACCCATGTCAGGACCAATGTCTATAATTCTCAGTTGAATAGCACCTTTCGGTATGTGAGTACATTTAACTGCACATAACTTCCAGTTGAGCAACAGGTGTAGACTATATACGTAACTAGCCACTAAGTAGTACTTGTTAACATTCTGTTTCAATGTCAATCCTCTAGCAACTATAGCTGTATCAACATTATGAATCAGAATATTTATTTCATCAATGGCATGGAAGTAAATTGTCAAATTAATTCTTATTTAGTGAAATACTACGATTTTTGTAAAACGACTATCACTTCAAAATCCAAACTGAACCACTCGGTTTCTACCTCGTCTTGTTCAAAATCACTGCTACATGCCGCAACACATTTACTGCATAAACATCACGTCCACAGGTTGTTCCATAATTTTCCTGCACTTACTGTGGTGTTTATTGTGAGCAGTTGCTTATAAGGTTTTCGATAAATTGAAATATTACAATTGTTTATATCACTCACAGATTATGGCGCACGACGATGAAATCACTGGATCTACGGTTGCTAATAAAAACTGTATTGTGTCCAGGGGGATGCAATATAATTTTGAGGCAAGCCCTGAATGAAGCTAGGCACACGAAACGAATGGAGGCCACCTAAGGTCAAAGTTTCCCGTCGCCCAGCCCCGGGCAGGAGAGGGCAGTGTGACAGCCACCTGGCCGGTGACCTCGAACTAGCCTCGGTTACCCAGACTCCGTGAGGTGGCAGCACTTTTAGGCCCCCTCAACTACGCCTGGGACAGTATATATTCTTAAGTTTCTACATCCGGGCAGCCTTACCCCAGAATAGGGTAGAGACGCTGATTGGCTCTCAGGCCAACTATGAAATAAAAATTTAAATAACGATATAGTTTTACAAGATAATAATATCATTTGAAAAGTATTCACCATTGAACTTATAGTAACACAACAGTAAGTAAAAATTCAAATTTACCGTTGTTTATAAAATAAGAATTACGGCAGGATTAACCAGTATCCGTGAGGTGGCAGCATTGTCTAGCCCGACACGGATAGCATACAAATTAAATAAGGAAACCTTTTGATTAAATAATGCTGTATTATAAAAACTATTAAAAATTAAACTTATATTAACCCAAAATAAATAGAAATACAAATTTTCAGTTGTTTATAAAAAAAATATTACGGCAGTGTCCGTGAGGTGGCAGCATTTTATAGATCACGCGGATACCAAACAAAAGCCGGCAAATGTCACCAGACTGTCTTCTCGGCGTAGTTCCGCAGCCGACCGACAGTCGGTTAAGCGAGACTAACCTCGAACCGGCAGTTCCGCTGTATTCGTTGACTTGGCAACAGGGTTTGTCGGTACCTCTGTTGGTTTTAACGAAATTTCCCGCCCGCCCTCCCTCTTTCTCGACTGGTGTGTCCCCTTTACAGGTTTGGTACTACATTGTGTGTTCATGTCTTACGTGTGGACTTGTAAACTACAACAATTTCTATATGTCTGCACATTATGCGGTCTGCCTTCAGTTGTGGCTTATTTGGTTGTGTGTATATCCCTTACTGTTGTTCTTTGTGTACGCTTGTGCACCATCACCCACGAATGTGAGGTGCACGTTATATGACGCTTTTCCCTGCATTAGCTCAGTACATGAGGTTTGGCATTTTGCCTTTCATCCGCTTGTTGTTCAGCGACGAATGCTGGGTTTTTAATGCGGGTACTCGTCAGAGTACATTTGTTGAGGGGGGTTGTTTTTCCCCCTTTACGGTTTCTGTCAATGTATACTTTCGCTTAACGCATGTGTTTTCTGTCGATACACTATTATACATTACATTGTATCAGTATACATGCAAGTAGCTGATTGTACGATAGGCTTTTTGTTGTACTTGGATGCTTATCATTTACCATAATACTGTATGTCTTTCAAGGTACAATCAGCAGAGCGCACACTTCAAGTGAGCGCCAGGCAATCCAGTTGTAAATAAAATATCTAGATTGCCATATTACCATTACAAGGTATTTTGTGTCTTATTGATCTACCGTAAACAGAGCCAGGCCCAGCTGTAGTTTATTAGGGAGTATTAAGGGCCACTTACGAGTGGGAAGGGCTCAGGCACGCAAAATGTGTCTAAATTGGCTAAAAATAATCTGTTTGCATAGTCTTAATTTCAGACTGACAATTTTGTTTCTAGTTTGTTGATGTTCTTTGAACACAGGCACAGTGTCCAACTGATATGACTAAAGATTTATTCACTTTGAGATCCAGCGCCAGGCTTCCAGCGACATAAGATATACCATAACCACCAGCAGTACCTAGAGGGTCAACTCATCAACAACTTGGAGAGTTCCCCATGGACTATCACAGAGAAATTGTGAACTTCAATGCATATCGCATGGACTTATGAACATTACCTATAGTGAAAGCTGTGTGAATGTCAGTGATGCCAGTGCACGCATGGGTCAACTTCTCAAGAACTGACAACACTCTTTGATCTCGAGAGAAGTGTCTGGTATCGCATTTGCTTCATTCTCTCTTTTCTACTTGAATTTATGTGCAATAACAATGTATACACTTGAAGAACATTGCAGTATGATCTTGGGAATTGTAGATACTGCTACTACAATGTTTCCATTCTTCAATAACTGGCAGAACTGTGACATCAGCAGAAATCAATGGTGTGGCTAGTTATGCCTAGTTTACACCTGTTGCTCAACTGGAAGTTATGTGCAGTGAAATGTACTCACATAATGAAAGCTGGTATTTAACTGAGAATTGTAGACATTGGTCCTGACATGGGTCGACTCATCAGCAAGTCGGAGAGTTCCGAACTTTAATGCATATTGCTTGGACTTAATGCACATTAGTCATTACCTATGATGAAGCTACACACTTTTATTTAGTGCATATTGCATGGACTTACATTAATTGATGAACTTTACTTCAGTGCATATAAGTTTATAACATAGACTTATTCACATTACCTATCACGAAAATAAAACACTTGATTTACACATATTACCATTATGGTGTGTGAATATACTTCAGTGTATGCTGCTCTGACTTAAGCATGTGATCTATTATAAACATTTATATAAATCAGTTTTTTAATGTTAACCTTGGTGACATCATGAAAGGTGTTGCAGCACTGTTTACGTTATGTCTAAAATAATAAATTGCCTTGATGTATTTATGATATCTCATGTTTTGTCAGTTTGTCACACTGTATCCATCCCCAAAAGCTGTTGTGTGCTCATGTATTATATAACTAAATAACGCAATCATTTTCCAAATATAATTCAGAAGTAAAATAGTAGGTCAAACTGCAGGTTGTACCAAAACTTGATGCTATGCCACATTAATGTCAATTAATGTATCTGATATGTGTAATCCCTCTAAAGTCCAGTATGCAATTTTATTAATAAATTACACTATATAATAGGTGAAGTGCAAAATGTAGGTCAAGTACATGTAAGTTATGCTGTCATAACCACATACAAAAAGTTTACATAGCATATAAGTCATTATATTAGTGAGTTTGCTTCCGAACTACAACTGCCAAGTTCCTCATTCATTTTCAGATCAATTATATCATTAATAGGAATTAATACCATTATGTAGGTTAAATCTAGGTCAGAATGCAGGTCAACTGCAAAAGTCAAGGCAAAGTTATGAAAAACAATTACATTTCTAACACCTAGCCCTAGCTCTAGGTGTTTATCAAGTTTGATGGTGCATGTATGAATTACTTACGCAAGCTCTTCCATTATATAAGTCAACTGTGAAATATATGTCAAGTTGTAAACCTGTTTTACAGATTACATAGTAATAAAGCCATTACATTGGCAGTCTTCATACTTCAAATGTTAACAGTGCAAATCTTAAAGCAGAATTGTGTCATCAAAAAAAAATAATGCAAATGCATTGGGCCAAATAATACTATAGAAACACATGGGAATGTAACTGTAAAGGTCAAGTCAAGGTCACAAAATAATTCACATATCAAAGGGTTTATCAAGATTCATGGTGAATTTATGAATTAATTATGCAATAAATTCGAGTATATAGTTCATATGTGAAATATAGGTCAAATAATTCGGTCAAGTTCTAATAACCGTTTAAAGTGTCCATAAAGTTGCTATATTCACAGTTTTTATATTTAAATGTTAGCAAGGCTCATTACCTAAACAATATTACCAACATTATACCATTATACCATTAGTCTATCTGTAGAACACTTTTTGAAATGGTGAACATTTTTACACTAACCAGTGAATTATCGAGGGTGTGCCAAAGTTTAACCCCAGTAACAGAAATACACATATTTTTAAAGTTAATACGTACATAGATTTGCTTGAAGTTACATTTATGCCTGGATGAATATCGTGATTCATGTATTCTGAATATTTTTTGTACATTCATTGGTAATTTATATAACAATATGCCTTAAACATAATTATAGCAGTTTTTAGTTTGACAAGATCTGGTGTTTTAAGAATATGTACATTGTGAAAGAGTAAGTTTGTGCGATGAAGTCTTTTGGCACCACAAATTAATCTTATAACCCTTTTCTGTAATACAACTAAACAATGAATAATTAACACCATACTGTGGGTCAAATCTAGGTCAGATATAATATCTAGGTCAACTTTGAAGGTCAAATCAAGGTCACAACAAATTATATTTCCCAAAGGGTTGACCCATTTTTAGTTTCACATGCGTAAGTTAAATGGTTCCAATGTTATTACTGGTTTCCAACCTATTTCATGCAGTCATTATACAACCTGTGCACAAGAAATGGACCAAAATACAATTTTATTTATTTTTAATTTTAAGATTTAAAATGTTTATTTCTCCCTAAATACTGAAGATTTCAAAAAAGTGTTATTAACTACATATTATTATCTATCACATGGCACCATCTAAATGATGGTATAACATATTCATTTTTTTTTATATACCTAACCTATATTATGATATCTATCGACTTCATACCTCATCGTCCAGACCAGAGCCAGAGGCAGAGCCAGTTACACTTATGCAGAATTCCGACCCGCTTCAATTTTGCCCTTATAACTGCATATTTGTCTATATTGGATACCTCACACAAACTCTAATCCTAAACATGATCAATCAGCATTCCCAGGTATATTTATGTTTCAAAAATATTGCATTTTTAGACCCAAATAGTGCTCCGATTTGTGCCAGTCGCAAGCGCAGCGATGCATGTGTCACGGCGCCGTGCACATGGAATGAGCGATAAACAGTTTGTTTATGCCGACTGCGCTGTCTTTTCGACTTCAAAAGTATGCCAAGACGCGCTGTTTATAAAACATATATATGCGCAAGATGATATTAAATGATTGAATTAACAAGATCAATTATCAAATGTTGACAAAATCAAAGATACAGTTACAATGGCAAAATTGAGGTGGGTCCGAATTCTGCATAACTGCCGGCTAGTATGATATCCTGCGAATTCAGACGGGCACCGTTTCATAAAATGCCAATTTCACGTCAAGCTCAAACTAATAAATATCTCTTCGAATTAATCAAGTCAGTTTTAATTAATTAAAATATCAGGATATCGATGTCTATACTTACATAATTACATGTCATGATTATCAGACGACGACGACGCTGGCAGAACCGCTATGCCGGTATAATCCTTTATTTTCGACATCTTACGTCACCTGGCGCCTAGAAAACTTGCAAGGTTTACGTAGCCATTGTGCCCGTTCTTTATAACTTGCGTCTGCCAGATTCCACAACGAATCTTTCACGAGAAAGCGCAACAAATAATTGAGTCGAGAGTTTTGCGAAACCCATCGTTGGCCATTTACAACCTTGACCTTAGAGTACTGCTCTTCGCTGATTGGTTTGCAAAACATACATCCAGCGTTTTCTTTGTGTCGCCGTAAGCTTGTAACTTTGCGTGTACATTTTGAACGGTTACGTTAGGGCGACACTATTTAGGCGACACCAAAAGTATATCTCTTAATTTTAACTATTGCTTACAAAAACGTTCGGCACTGTATTATAGTAGATGGTTTATACATACTAGACTAATGTTTATGTAATTGTTATGCTTAGTTGAATATATACAAACTGTCGCCCAACCCTTGCGATTTACAAGGTGTCGCCTAACCCTTGGATTTATCCATATATATATATATATATATATATATATATATATATATATATATATATATATATATATATATATATATATATATATATATATATATATATATATATGAATACACAGCGAGGTGTGTACATATTACACTTTACAGATACTTTATACACTCTGCAACTGGACGCATATACTGTATTCCCATGCTTATATGGTCCCCTCGCCACCGGCCACCCGAATTATACGGCCACATTTTCATTGCAATAGCATTTTCTAATACAAAATACGTCTCACCAGCGGCCACTCGGCTAACGTGGGCAATGATTAGGGTTGGATGAAGTCATAAATTGCAATCTTTAACTACAAGTCAAAAACAAATTAAGAAGGCCTACCATACACACTCGTCGTTCTTGGCGAAACATCACATAGACGGTATTGTTGCAATGTAAGATATATCAGATGTTGACACCCTATGTGTGTGTTTTAAAAGGAGCGGCCAGTTTGCCTTGAAACAGGGGCATATATCGATGGTTCCCCTCACCAGAGGCCATCTGCCTTATAGGTCACTTTGGGTTTGCTGAAGGGTTGGCCATATAAGAAGTGGACTACATGCATACAATGTACAAAGTACAATTTATACCACTCCACTGGTATGGGGATTAGGAGCAACAGTCAAACAGTAATTGTAAACAGCTCAAAACCATATAAACACAGAAACACACACAAACACAGACACACACGCACGCATTGTCAAAGAAAATTGCGGCGATGTTTACATTTTCGCTGTCGGCCCTAACTCATATCGGAAGACAAGACGGGTAGCGGGAATTGCTATTAAAATATGATTGCGACGACGTTCACAACTTCAAGACTTATAGGTTGAGCTTTCTCGGTTGCCGCACCAACGGTGTGGAATTCGCTTCTTGCCAGTGTTAGATCAGAAGGTAATATAGTTTCATTCCGCCGACGTCTAAAAACCTAACTCCTTAATGCTGCCTATCCTCCGTAGCCTCCTAGCTTCTTCATCCATCCATTGTCGACTCACGCATTGTTTTACGATTACGAGTTTGCTTAATATCTTGTTTTGTCGCGCCACTGAGCTTGATCTTCGAGGATATTGGCGCAAAAGAAGTCATTATTATTATTAATATATATGCGGAGGGGGTGTAACTCCAGATTCAAAACGCGTGAGGTCGCGGTTTTCTAAACCAGACATGGTACGCGTGAACTTCAAAGGATCCAACAGTCTACTCGAGGTAAGATTTTGAAGTAAGATTATCTTGGAGAATGCCACTGATACCGATTTTAACACATCGTCTACGGTAGACTAAAGTTCGAACTGAACACTATCTGTAAGATATGGGTAAGTTGTTTGAAAATTAGCACCCCCATTTTTCAGGGTGGGGGGTACAGCATAGGAATTGTCCCCCCACTTTTCAGGTCAAAAAAATTACGAGGCATATAGCCTGACTCAACACTCCTCTATCTTAAAAGCCGCTACATAGGACTAGCTAGACAATAAACTCGCGATATAAATTTCAGTAAAGCTATTTATCGCAAATTAACACGAGGCAAACCAGTTTTGAGGCATGTTTTGCGCCATAATCCGTGGTAGTTATTTAAACAAACGTAATATTTTATAATGTATTGAACGAAATTTTAGACTCTTCACAGCAGTCATCACAGGAGAGTTATCGAACAGCACGTAGCATTTACACCAACAATCCTTTGTTATTTCGCTGCACACTGATGATTTTAAATTTGTCGCGCATACGCAGAAAGGCCAATCGGAAAGTTTATAACTACCGGGAAAATGTAAGCTGCTGCCGGACTCTATCGAACTTATGTTGATATTATTAATAGGCTCTAGCCATCATGCACATTTTAAATGATAAAATTTGTGTTGCACTTTCACCCCTCGCTTGCTTGTTGCTAATCGCCTACGACAGAAGTGGCGGATTCCTGCACTTTTTGTAACCTATTCCCACTTGACTGATGACAAATTTCTTTGCCAAAATGTTGGATTGGTAAGTTCTACACAGGCACAGCATGTGCGTCGATCAATAGGGGAAGAGGGGGACGCTGACCACCCCACGGCCTGAGGGGGTCAGCATAGGAAATGTCCTCATACTTTTTCAGTTCATAAAACAAATTTATAGGCATATATATAGCGAGACTGACCACTCCCCTCTCTTAATTTAAACCCTACATCTGACTAGTAGTAAAATTAATAATAAAATAAATTGCTTCGTTGGCAGCAGCACGCAACTTGATCTAAGTCCAGTAAATATTCATCTTGCCGGGCTCTGTCATTTTGCACCCTTGTATTGATATATAGCCATCAAGCACATAATAGATTATTATTTTTGGTTTGCCCTGTCACCCCTTGGATTGCAGCCTGGTCGCTCTGGTGGATATTTATATCGCCTACGGCGGAACCAGAGGATTTATGCACTTTGTGTAATTTGATCTCAATTTAGTGATGACAAATTTCTTTGCCAAACGGTGGGATTGGGCAGTTCTACACAGGCACCCCTGTAAGCTCTGCATCTTGTCACTCTATGAATAAGGCAAGCAGTGTTGGGTCCAAAGTCTACCCCCAAATGTTCAGTGATTGGGGTAGGCCATGACCCCTCTTCAAATATATGTTGCAAACATAGCTATTATAAATATCATAACATAAAGGCTTTTTAGTTTAGAATTAACACTAGACCAACAATGAATTATGTTTTATATTAAAAAAAATACGTATGTGTATTTCAGGTCACACACACACACACACACACATATATATATATATATATATATATATATATATATATATTATGCATGTCATATATATATATATATATATATTATGCATGTCATATATATATATATATATATATATATATATATATATATATATATATATATATATAATATATATATGACATATTATTATATATATATATATATATATATATATATATATATATATATATATATATATATATTATATGATATATATATATAAATATATATATATAATATAATTTATTATATATGACATATTATAATATATTATATATATATATATATATATATATATATATATATATATATATATATATATATATATATATATAAAAGTATGCATACATATATGTGTATATAAATTGGTCCTCCGTTCCCCCCACTTTTAAAACCGGATCGACGCCCCTGCTTAAAGGTACTCAATCCACTCGTTTGCTAATCGCCAAACCGGTTCTTTTACTACCAGACGTGTAATGTGTTAATAGTTTAACTAGTATGCACAGTCAGTTAATTTTTTTAATGCATACTTGTCATTTTATAATTGTAAAAAAAGAATCGCCGTTACACCGGGTATAACTGGCGAAACAACCAGCAGCTGCCGACGCCCTGTGCTTTTTGGTTCACGTGTACGTTTTATGCGAGATCGACTTACTACGGTGCTATAACAAATCGCACGTGCTTTTGCGCGTCATGACTATAAGATTGCAAGTCAAAGGCAGTGATTCTTCTATGAAGGTACGCATTAAGTGCATTAACGCAGTCAGCAACAAGAGCGAGTAGTCGGGGGCTAATTCACTCTTGTGAACGGTGACTCGACGCGGATTCTCTAACTTGTAAGATTAGAATAAATACAAGTCTGAGTGTCACTGACAAGGCAACTGGCAAGCCAGTGTCTGAGTGTGAGTTGACAGTCGTCATCGATATCGCTCAGCATCACAACCTGTGTTGATATGTACCGGTATTGTATTTGATTACGCAGGATTGTTAATAAACTTAGTAATTGCGAAAGTACATATCCAGAGAGAATAGATGACGTGAGGGACGAAATAAAAAATAAAATTGACATGGGGACTGGTGCAGACTGGTAATAGGTAGGCTCTTGTCGGTCGGGCAAGAAACGTTGTATTTTTAGGGGGAGCATCCGTTATCTCGTGTAACAGAACGTCAAACGGAGAACTATATTATATTTCACAATTATAAAAAAGTTTTTTGCGACACACATTTCAGTACTATTACTGAATTTTGTTCATTTCTATTATATGTTATGCAAAATAATTTAATTTTTTATAACAGCGATGATTAATGGTGATGATTCTTTTCAATAAAAAATAGGACGTTGTTGCGTAGCCGAGCATCGGAACCATGTTCGCTGGTGATAAAGGTCCGAGCACTCAACGCGCATGCGCCTACTTTGACTTTCCCCGGTGCTCGGACGCAGTGCAGCAGGCCGAGCATCGGAACCGTGTTTGTTTGTGATAAAGGTCCGAGCATTCAACGCACAGGCGATTTCTTGGTTGTACTTTCACGTTACCCTTCGCTTCACTTCAGTATCAGTACGGGTGCGTAATCGTACTACTGCTACTAGCGATTCATAAGGATATTCGATTAATATTTATAAGTCCATTATAACAAGTCTTAGCCTATGGCATAGGCACAGGTATATCAACAAAAAATTAGAATATATTATATAATCATTTAAATGGTGCCATGTGATAGATACTAGTATGTAGTTAATAACACTTTTTGATTTTTTTCGAAATCTTCTATTTTTAAACCTTAAAATTGCTGCATTTTTGTCTATAGGATTTCGTTCCATTTCTTGTGCACAGGCTGCAAAATTACTGCATAAAATAGGTTGGAAACCAATAATAACATTGGAACCATTTAACTTACGCATGTGAAACCAAAAATGGGTCAACCCTTTAGGAAATGTAAATTTGTTGTGACCTTGATTTGACCTTCAAAGTTGACCTAGATTTTATATCTGACCTAGATTTGACCCACAGTATGGTATAAATTCCAATTAATGGTATAATTTAGGTGACATTGTTTAGGAAATGACCCTTGTTAACATTTATATATCAAAACTGTCAATATAGCAACTTTATGAACACTTTAAAAGGTTATTAGAACTTGACCTAATTATTTGACCTATATTTCACACATGACCTGTATACTGGAATTTAATGCATAATTAATTCATAAATTCACCATAAATCTTGATAAACCCTTTGACATGCGATTTATTTTGTGACCTTGACATGACCTTCACAGTTGACCTACATTCCCATGTTTTTCTATATTTGGCCCACTGCATTTACATGAACTTTTTTGATGAGTACATTTCACTGCACGTTACTTCCAGTTGAGCAACAGGTGTAGACTATGTATAACTAGTCACGCCATCAATTTCTGCTGATGTCACAGTTCTGTCATTTATTGAAGAATGGAAACATTGTAGTAGCAGTATCTACAATTCCCAAGACTATACTGCAATGTTCTTCATGTGTATACACTGTTATTGCAAATAAATTCGAGCTGAGCAACGAATGTGAAGCGACTGCGAATGTTGTCAGTTCTTGAGAAATTGACCCATGCGAGCATTGCCATCATTGACATTCACACAGGTTTCACTATATAGGTAATGTGCATAAGTCCATGCGATATGCATTAAAGTTCACAATTTCTCTGTTTTAGTCCATGGGGAACCTCTCCAAGTTGCTGATGAGTCGACCCTTGTCAGGAGCAATGCCTACAATTCAATACATTACAGTCAATACTACATACAACATTACAGAAAATTTAATTACAGCACTTAACTCTATGATAAAAAAATTAAACAGGAAATGGTTTTTTTTAACTATCACATGCAATATTAAACTTAGCTGTATATAACTTAACGTTGATATTGTAACTTATCCATATTCTTCACGACCACACTTCCTGAGTGTCTACATGAAATTGAAATAACGAAAATATTTCACATAAAATACCACACAAAATGGTAAATATTATTAATAACATCAACAATATTGTCACTGTAAACTAAATGGTAAAATGTGAATTACAGGTATTTGGTGGTGTATATATTAAAGTGGAAATATTAACTGCCTTTACTTTCTATAATAAAATAGTAATACTGACACACATATAATATACATGTATTAAGTTCTGTTTACACGATTTACTAAAAACCAACTGTTTTAGATGTGGATTGATCAGATTAATAATGTTTTCCTGCATTGATTAAAATGGAAGTAGGTCGCACACGCAATCACAAGTAATCGTGATGACCTGCCCTAATGCCGTAAATTTTACTGTTTTGAAATTTCGTGTTTTTCTTAAACTATTGATTATTGATGCAACACATATTTAATAATAACTTTCTACTATTTAACTGATAATCATAACATGAGGATAGCACAGATTACATGGCACGTACGTTGGCCGTTGCAAATGCCACGCAATGTTAATGGCGCCTGAACGCATAAATTATGAACAGCGCAGGCCGCAGCTCTGAACGACATGAAAAACGCTCCAAAACTGTCCTGATACCACCCGCTACGGCGGGATTTCCTCGCTTCCTAGATTGACGTACATAGTTCATATTTATACCATATGAAAGCTAAGATGCCGTAGAAGTGGGTTACAACTATCACATTTTCGGTTACACGCAAATCTTTATCAGCAGGTTATAAATAAACGCAACGCAAAGTTCACCAACCGTAATCATCAACCGCCGAATGCAAAGTAACATATTTTTCCCGCTGATCATCTTCCGAAGGCATTCATTGGTCGATATCAATGCCAACAGTAAACAAAATTAGTATGCATAGCGAGAAACACGCCGTTTTCCGAGACCATGTGATCCAGCCAGTCGCGTCGGCGGCAAAAAACCTGCGCGAGTTCTGGGATGCGTTACGCGGACACTGAGCGCTGCTGCTATCTAGCGGATGTTGATATACCGGCTATGGAAAAAATGAAAAAATACTTAAAATTTATAAGCCCAATTGCATGATTATAAATGTTTTTTTTTGCGTTAATGGTATGAATCTAAGTAAGTAATATATACCCATAACGACATTATAATTAATAAATATGAGCATTAATAATTACATGAGCACCGAAAGAAACAACAGGGGCATCATAGTCTACAGCATATGGTTGGTTGATGAATTTATTTTATTCATAGGGCATAACAGGCCAAAGTAATTGCGTTTTGAGAACTGCAGATTGTAATTGCTGTAGTATAGCAGAATGATTTATGGACTTCATGTTTTTATATAGTAAATTTAATATTATCATTTTAATAGAGCCAGTTCCATTAGAAAAAGATTGTAAGTAATATGTGTACTTTAGAAGATAATATTTATTTGCAGCTTATATAATAGTTGCTGTGGCACAATCTTGTTAAATCTTGTTAAAGTAATACGAATATAGTTGCTGTTTCCTAAAATTATATAACTGCTGTATTACTTTATGCAGAATTATTAAATACACACATGTGTAATGTAGCAATATTGTATGAAACAGTTTATTACTGGAAGATGACAAAAGAACATCTCTACAATGATGATTACCTGGGTAACATTAATATTTAAGTGACGTATGTACGCGTCATGCGCGAAGATAAATCGACTTGCAACCTGACACAGTAATGTAAAGCATGCTCGTGTATTGCACTAATGTAAAAAAAACTTGCTACGTAATCTCTATTATCTAGAATACATTACTAATTTATGGTAACTGATTCCATACCGACATTATTAACAGGGTATATAACTACATGTCATGCACTTGAAATCTGACACAGTAATGTAAATATGCATAATATAAGCATAAAAGTAAGAAAGGAGAAATGTAAAACATATATACATTTCACAAATGGCATAATACTAGTTATATAGTTATACAAAAGGGTTACCATGACACATGCTAGATTAGTGGGTAATACAACGAAATGGGAAAATAGCTCATATAGTCAACACTGCCAGTTTTGAGTTTCGTTATGGTTGCAGTGTTTTGATTATATACAGTGTTTATGTAAGAGGAGAAATGTAAAACATATACATGACATGACGGTGAATTTATTTTCGACGCTCAATACAAATATAAATACATAGATAAATGAATTTTAAAAACATTGCACAAAAGGGTTATCAGGACACGTGATATTTTCGGATAATCTAGTATTCAACAGCAGGAACTGCGTAATACCTAAGGTAGAAGGGGTTATATTTGTAAAACATAATTATGCCTGAGATAATTATTAATTTAATGCACTGAAATAATGAAATGTACGCAAACAATATCAATCATAAACAATTTAGTCAACATGACATACATCTTATAACAAACAAATAACAAAAATGAAAATTATGGTATTATGCTTGCGACATTTTAATTGCAGTTTTAATACATTTTATTATAATTTTATAAAAATACTGTATTAAAAACGTAATAATGCACATAACTATTTCACTAACATAAAATCAATCAATCAAGCAAAACAATAACTAGTATAATATGACATTAAGCATGAATTATATTATTATTGTAATATAAAACTGACACTCATTCGGTGGTTAAAAATGTCATATTGCAATTCGATAAAGATAATGATAACAGCAAAATTTAGGTGGTGCAAAATTTAAACAAATGTCCCCAGTTGTCTCATATGGACGCCGAGTCGTCTCGTGATCGGCGACGAGTTATCTTGAGCCGGCTCGGCCCGGGCCGAGTTGTCTGTGAGCCGAATCGACTGGCATTTGTCTTCGAAGTACTTGTGCTCGGGCTTAATCTTGCCAGCGCAGCCAGGATATAGAGCCACCGACGCAGCCGATGTCTTACAGTCCCGCCTGTGGTCAATGTAGAGTTGCACGGCTGTTTTCTTTTCTTTATTTGCGTCAAAACCATCGCCTACGTTCATCCCAACCTCAACCCATGCTCGGTTGCCATGAGAAAGAGCGGAAGCAAGGTACAAGACGTGACAATTGGCGCATGCGCGTTGAGTGCTCGGACCTATAACGCTGAGGTACAGGGTTCCGATGCTCGGCTACGTAACCACTTCGTAAAAGGACAACATGAAAATAATTTTTTAATACAGTAGTGAGTAGGTGTACATTATATCATGCAAGTATTACATATAACATTCTTGCACTTGTCTCCATTGTAGTCAATGCCTGGCTGTAGTCTATGACTATGTACCAGGGCCCGTATTCTCGAACGACTTACGAATTTCTTAGCGCCATCTTTTTGCAAATATGGCGTCGAAACTGCCGTAAGTTACGATTTTTCGTAAATGCTATTCTCGAAACAGTTAAGATAAGAATATTCGTAAATATGGCGTCGAAATTTCGTAAGTTACGAATTTTCGTAAATGCTATTCTCGAAACAGTTAAGATAAGAAAATTCGTAAATATGGCGTATTTTTCACCGTAACTTACGAAATCGAGATAGGTGCTGTAACTTTTTCGTAACTGTTGTATTAATTCATTCAGACATACATTTCTCAGTTATTATTGTATTACAAGATCGCCAACATATATTCAATAAATAGTGTATGCTTCATTGACACTTATGTGTGTGTGTCTATTTTATTGGCCGTTGTAATTGCATAAATACCGTCTTTAAAGCAGATTCCGCATAGATCTTGTGCGTCAATGCAAAAAGCCACAATAAAAATATCAATAACCGGGACCAGCCATTAAGCGGGACCGATTAGTAATTCGCCGTATTATTTGCAGACAGCGTGCTCGATAGTTATTATTTATGTAGGCACGTATAGCTACGCATTAACCTTTCCGTTTTATAATACCTCTGTATTGCACTATATTGAATTAAATGCAATGGCATGTTCATCTATATAATTTATCCTCCAACATATAATTACACTATTTTTTTATAAAACAAATTCTAACATCCTGGATATATGATTAACAAATAAATATTATTACACAATATGAACATTTCCAGTACGCTAAAACTTTCCCATCTGACATCAACCATGACCATTATTTAGCAAGAAGGTATAACATATAAATGGTAGTCAATCAGTACTACTAGCACATTTAGAGTGCACGAATATTGTGCCAACACGTCTTTATTGATTGCATATTTTATTAAAACATAATTTGTCAAACAATGACAGTACTATAGTTATGCAAATACACCTACCTTTTTCAACAAAATGAGCATGGTGTATGATGTGGTGATGTGCAAATATTCATTTGAAGGTATGCCACTGATTACATTTGAATACCATTCAGTATCATTCAGTACCATTGGACCAATCAATGCTATTTTTTAAGGCTCAGTAGTACTCTCAATGGTAATTTAAAATACCATTCAATACAACTGAACAAGGAATCCAAAATATCATAAAAAACATTCAGATACCATTCAAATACCCTTCCTTGGCCATAATAACCCCTAGTACCATTCAATGTCATTTTTTTGTAAGGGGTGCCTGAAATCGCATTAATTTTCACTCTCCAAAACAACTGACAGTGTCACAAATATATATATATATATTTTGACCTTATATTTTACAGATCAGCACTTATAATTCTGATCAATATAAAGAAGATTATTAACTTACTGTTGCTACCAATAGATCCTTAGAATTCCATGTAAGATATTTGAATAATTTTACATCTGATTTATGTGCATCCTAGAAATCCTTGTTTTCTTATAAAAAAAGTACCATTATTAACATTTTAGAACACTGTGATATTATAATAATTCTAAGTTATCCAAAAAAACACCACTGATAGGAATAGACACACTAAACCAATATAGTATTCATATACACACTAATTCAATATACATGTGTTTCAGAGTATTTCCAAAAACATTGCACTTGGAAGAAATGTGCCACATCCACAGATAGCATTGCAGGCAATGGAGAACAAAGTGAATATAATAAAATATTGATGTCATTGCTGCACAACCCCATGGTATAGCACACATTGTGCATTATTGGTAGAACGTTTGACAACCTCAAAATGGTCTGTAGCTAAACTGTCATCTTGGTGCTGCAGCAAGGTCAGTTGTAATCTGCATATTTCAAAATGCAAGGTTCAGCAGTCATTTTCATCCATTGTCTATCTGAAAATAGACATATTATGTGATTTATATAACACATCATAAGTAATTTATATTTCACTTGTTAATCAATACAAGCCATTCTAGTCAGTTTGTTTTATTATATTATAGCTGAGAAACAAACATATTGTTTACACACACAATGCAGGGATGTTTACATAATATATATATATTAATTGATGAGACTTGGGCTAGATAGATACTACCTGCCCCACAGAGGGTAGTATAACTTTATGAGTAATTTAAATCATAAGAATAAGATAACATATTGTCATCAATCAAGCTCAGAGGCAAATACAGACAATCCATTAAATCCATGTTAAAACTGTGTATGGTACGCAATATCTAAGTTGTAAACAGGTGCAACATTTAACAGAGCTTGTTTATGCATACCTTTTGGGTAAAAACAATTTTCAGATGTGGAGACCTATTTTAAATGGTCACTCCTAAGTAATTATTTATAAGAAACAGTTTGTCTTTATTATTATACCATCAATATGTAAACTGAGTTGTAAGCAACATGCTGACAAAAGAGTACATAATACAAGGCATTATGACGTTTGATTATATATTAGTACTGCACTAATACATATGTAGGATGTTGTGGTTTAGATGAACTGTCAAATTATGGGTATGTAAAATTATGGGTGCCAAGATGCACATACCATCACACAATGACAACATATTGTAACTTACCAGTTATTCTTACCAGTTTTCAGTCTGAGTGTGTCATCTTGGTTATTTGGTAGATTATGCTAGGCTGTGTTCTGTAAGTATATATAATATATATTTTAGGTTATAGCATGCAATGCAAAATTGTACATGAAAGTACTTATGTAATTTATTATTTACAGTTACAATGTATTTTAGTTTTGTAAAATAACTATGTATCATTATATGTACTGTGTATTTGGACTACTGATCTTTGAGATAATCTTTATACTTCACCAATGTTAGAATTGGTGTCATACATTATAACACCATCTGATATAGTCTAAGTCATATTTCTAAATTTTTCCCAGTTTCTAGCGCGAACATTATGCATTAAATTAATAAATACTAAGACATAATTTACAAGGTCATGTTGAAACCCCATGACGCACACATGTGTCATAATTTTCCCTGTGTACCTAGAACGGTTGCTCCAAACATTGCGACACCTAGGTCCTAGTCATGGGCATGGCGATACAAATTACACTGAGTCACTGACTCAGACTCAGTGATTAGTCTTATTATTTTTAATCTCGCATTTGTTGATTTGTCGCCGAGACTAAGGCTCAGCCTTAGATTTCGTCTGCACAATAACCGACATTACACACGTACGAATGTTTTATCGTATAACTGTTCTCACACTGACCTGTGGGCAATATAATGTTAACGTAGTTAGTCTTCTCGCGTAGCAGCAAATTCGTAATCACTGCAACTGAAAACCTTGATATTCCATTGACTGTCAACTCAGCATTCTGTTTGACAGCCGAGCGTGTCCTTGCTTGCGTTCTTTTTCTTTATTTTGCGATCAAATGCTTCGCCTGCGTTATGCCCGTTATTTTATGTGCATATTTTTCTTTGTGTTATGTATCGCATTTACACTGACTAATCACCAGTTTTCCTTGGATAATTATCCGTGTTGTTCTTTTTTCATTCACTGCTAGAACATGTGAGCAGAACTAAAACGGCAAAACATACAAAAAATCAGTGATCGTGCCCGTTGCAACGCAAACAAAACCTCGCGAGATTTCCGTACGTAAGATACGAAATTCTTAGCTGCGAAAATTCTTAACGCTTTCGAGAATACGAACTTACGAATTTTCGCCGCTACGTAAAAATCCGCCATATTTGCGAAAATTCTTACGTACGATGTAATTTTCTTCGAGAATACGGGCCCGGGTACCTTTCAACTCACACGTTCCAGCTGTTTTCAAATATTTATCAAAATTGTCATCACAGCAGTAACTGAATGCATAACCCCATAATATATTCGAATTATAATATTGCTACAGGCCATACTACAATGCAAAAGTGACACAAGGCAGAGGAGAGGCTAATATTAAGATAGTCACATGGGTATGGCAGATGCAGTGATGATACGTAGTCTGCGGGAGGCTCACACCTGATCAATGCAGGTAATTTAAACATTTTAACAATCAACAATGTATAAATTATCAAAATATTTTAATATGTCCATTTAAATATAGATTTGTTTTCATTGGCATATTATCTTGAACATGGAAAACTAGAATAACCTTTGCTCTTGTATAATGCATATTATACCCAGTGTGTCAACACAGACATTAATGCATATACACTGTGTGAGTCGTGGGGCATGGCTACATAGATCAATTTTTAAAATTACCTTCAAAATGGTGCATTTTGAAGGATGCTTTAACTTATTCCCTGGGAAATAGAGAGGAAACAAATGCACAGCTACAAGTGTAAACATGTTTATAGCAAGAAATACCTATGAGGTGGCCATCATGGCATATTTTGTGCAAAATGGCTTAGAAAAACACTGATGTGGTCCACTTCACTCATCATATAGCAGGGGAAATACTGAAGCGATGACTCAAGAAATCAATAGTATTTACAGTTTTGAAGAAGGTAGACATACATATTATGAATGCTTGAATATTTTCTGAGGGAATGTGCTGTTGGCATCACAATAACCTTATTTTGTCATTTCCAACATTTTCGTTGACCAGACAACCTCACATATTCATGTTTGACATAAAATGTCAAAAATGAAAATGTGTACACCATGTAGTAGTTATTGCATGGCATCATTATTTACTCCCAACTCCACTACCATGATGCATGTTTTTTGTTTTACTGAAATTGAATACATGCTTTTCTTTACAGGTCAACAAGAAACTGAACAATGCTTACTAGCACTAGTTCAACAAGTTACAGGACAGTTGTATTTGTGGACAGGACTATACAGCTATAAGCCGTGCAAGATGCTGCATATTAAATGTCAAATATTCGAATGTACTCCGCAGTACTGGTGGTGTGTACACTGGCTTCCATGCCGGTCAGATACCCTGACTGACTAGAATGTAGAATGCAGAGTGCTTGACATGCGAATATGGTGACGCCTGACTAGCTTTGCAGTTGGTGATGGAACGGTGGATGCCATGGTCTGTCAAATATGGCATGAGCGTTTGGTCAACCTCTCTCGACACTGTAAGACAGGTTCAACATTCTTTGGTGAACTACATCAGCTTGGATATCGATGACATTGTGCGAGTTCACTCTCTTTGACGATACTGCATACCAGCTTCCTGGCATTTTGCTGTACATCCACATCTGCCTATGCAAGAAACAAAGTGACAATTAACATGGGTCTGATATGTATTATATTTTATATGTGCGACACATGTAGCCAAAGTCAATATCATGGTAATAATTCAGAGATGGAGTGAGTACAATACAAATGTACTTGAGTACGAGTACGATTACTTTGAACATGCATGATTACGAGTACTCAGAAAACAAATGTACTCGAGTACGAGTATGATTACTTTAGAATGTACTCGAGTACGAGTACGATTACTTTAGAATGTAATCATGATTACTGGTACTTTCACGATTACTTTAATGAATATCCTGTTTCTACCGTAAAGGTGACCTCCATGGAAGCAGGTGTCATTCATGTTTTGTTGCAGTGCCAATATATAATATTCTAACTGATTACTGCTAACTGCTATCGACTGTCCAGATGTTATTATTATTATAAATCATCAGATGACTTTCTCATGTGTTGAATGAACCATTTAATCCTGGATTGATACTCAAGAAGTCCATATATCATGATACTACAAACTAAAGGTACCATAGTGATACTGTAGCAAATAGCATACAAGTGTTATAATGAGTGTCAATTTAGTGGTGGTTCAACTATGTCAATGAAGTATCAAGAGGAAAATATTAAACTTCTTAATCAAATACAAATATGATGCATTTAAGAATTTCAAATGTCCCCTTTTAAATGTCAAATACACATGATCAAATATAAATTATACAATAACAACATTTCAAATCCCAGGGATCATATTAGCAATAATATCCAATTCAAATAATTTTATTATGTCATATATCAGATGGGACAAACATAATAGTTGGGGATTTAGACAGGTTTACAGTTTACACTTACTTAAACAGAATGGACAAGGATTTAGCAGCTAACTGTCCAATCATTCAAACCATACTGAACGATAATCTATGAAGAGTTTCTTTGATTAAGATCAATTAAATAGTAAATGTGGGGCAAGGCATTGTTTGTTTTGTGCAGACATCAATGATCAGTCGCATTTTCCTGCTGCCAGTCCTGGCTTCGCACATCGGTGTTTCCGTAAGACCGGCGCCTCGACAATTCCGCGGGTCAGTGGCTTGAAAATTGCAATAGAGATTCATTGTTTAGAAATCGGATAAATAGGTTGCATTTCAATAGAAAATATCAGTGTAATGCTAGGCTGAAATGTCACGATGAACTAAGTCGCAAATATTAGGCGTAACACTTCGCCACGCAAAACATGCTACTGATGCATACATTTATGAATTCATCAACCGCCTATAAAATGGGGTGTCGTAGTCGATTTGGCGTGGTAAATGCGCATTATAAATCGGTATGTTAACGATACTTGAAATACGAAGGAATTTGTGCCAATAATGAGCGTATTATTTCAGTTTTGAACCTTTATGCGCGTTCAGCGACTGAGAAATCAGGTTATGATTTAAGATATGTTCGTGCATAATTTATAAGTTTATGTATGTATGTATATATATATATATATATATATATATATATATATATATATATATATATATATATATATGTATATATATATATATATATATATATATATATATATATATATATATATATATATACTGACCGAATACTTTTGTACTTTTACTTAAGTAGTTTTTTTTGGGTACTTTTACTTAAGTAGTTTTTTGTGAGGTTACTTTTACTTAGTTACTTCTCTGGAGTACTTGTAACAGCACTGCTCACACCACTAGATGGGAAGTCACCACACGACACTACATCAAGAATAACAGGGACTTTGTAAACATGATTGAATACATAGAGTTCATCGGGGCAGAAATTAGTGGCAGCACTGTCCAAAAGCAACCCAGTACCAGATGCAATCCGAGTCTCAAATAGAAAATTACAGGACGACTCTACACGGAAACAGCGAACAACACACACAGTGTACCAAATCCCAGAGTTACTGACTTTCTGTTTCAACGGCAGATATTTAGTTTACCAACAGAACAACATATCGATGACATAGTTGTGCAGATACATGATTACTGTGTGGAATGATTCACTATGCACCTCAAGGGTATTGCTCCAAACATCAAACTTCGGCAATCACCAATTATAAACGTTTCCCAATAACTACCGATACTGCTCTTCTATATTGGAACACTAGATCTCTATGTTTGTTTAAACACTGTGTCGGCCAATTGTCAGCTGTCTCCACAGGCATATCATGTTTGTACATAATACAAACACTCAATAATTCACAAGGCAAAACAACACATTGTTTCAAAACACCATCTATCATCCCTGTTCCCAATACATATACAGCCTGCAAATTGTGTTTTGTATAAAATATAATATGGAAGTTTGTCGTTTTAATGTTGTGTAATTCTACCCGTTGAAACAATTGTATTAAATGTTGTCTTTGCGATGGTCTCGACTACCTCAACAGTGACAACGACACCGACGTCATCAACACTGGCCACTACACCGACCACGTCAACAGTAACCACGACACCGACCACGTCAAAAGTAACCACTACAGCGACCACGTCAACAGTAACCACGACACCGACCACGTCAACATTAATCACGACACCGACCACGTTAACAGTAAGCACGACACCGACCACGTCAACAGTAACAACGACACCGATCACATCAACAGTAACCACAACACCGACCACATCAACAGTAACGACAGCACCGACCACTTCAACTGTAACCACGACATCCACCACATCAACAGTAACCACGACACGGACCACATCAACAGTAACAACGACACCGACCACGTCAAGAGTAACAACGACACCGACCACGTCAACAGTAACAACGACACCGACCACATCAACAGTAACCACGACACGGACCACATCAACAGTAACCACGACACCGACCACGTCAAGAGTAACAACGACACCGATCACGTCAACAGTAACCATGACACCGAACACGTCAACAGTAACAACGACACCGACCACATCAACAGTAACCACGACACCGACGACGTCAACAGTAACCACAGCACCAACCACACCAACAGTAACCACAACACCGACCACGTCAACAGTAACGACAGCACCGACCACTTCAACTGTAACCACGACATCCACCACATCAACAGTAACCACGACACGGACCACATCAACAGTAACAACGACACCGACCACGTCAAGAGTAACAACGACACCGACCACGTCAACAGTAACAACGACACCGACCACATCAACAGTAACCACGACACGGACCACATCAACAGTAACCACGACACCGACCACGTCAAGAGTAACAACGACACCGATCACGTCAACAGTAACCATGACACCGACCACGTCAACAGTAACCACGACACCGACCACGTCAACAGTAACCACGACACTGACCACATCAACAGTAACGACGACACCGACCACATCAACAGTAACGACGACACCGACCACGTCAACAGTAACGACGACACCGACCACGTCAACAGTAACCACGACACCGACCACAGCAACAGTAACGACGACATCGACCACGTCAACAGTAGCCACGACATCGACCACGTCAACAGTAGCCACGCCACCGACCACGTCAACAGTAACCATGACACAAACCACATCAACAGTAACCATGACACCGACCACATCAACAGTAACCATGACACCGACCACGTCAACAGTAACCACGATACCGACCACGACAACAGTAACCACGACACCGACCACGTCAACAGTAGCCACGACACCGACCACATCAACAGTAACCACGACACCGACCACGGCAACAGTAACCACGACACCGACCACGGCAACAGTAGCCAAGTCAACAACAATCTCGGAAATATTCTTTTGAATATCCTTAAAGGGGGTGTCACACGTAAGAGTGCCTCGTACGTATCACTCGTACGAGCGCATCGTACGAGTCACTCGTACGAGTACATGACATACGTAGTTATGGCTAAACAATCGAGTCGGGAGAGTTGCGTAAATTACGTCATAAGGTGAAGGCCATTACAGACGCACACGTGCTTCTTTACAGCAATGGCTGACAGTTGAAGCAGCAGCAGTGAAGAAGACCGTGCAATTTTGCTCGGTCCATTGGCTGTGCTGCTGCAAATTAATGACGAAGAAGAGAAAGTTGAAGAAACGGAAAAGATGGGGGGTTCGCCTAAGCATTGCGCGGCGCCAGTGGAGGACCCCAGAACACTTGCAAACTTTTTCCGGATGGATGCACAGCAATTTCAATAAAAAATCCTTCCTCGCCGTTAATTGTCCACAAAGACACAGCCATGCGCGACGCAATACCACTTGCTGAATGTCTTGCTGTAACTCTTCGATTTCTAGCGACAAGTATATTACATAATTTATTGTGTGAACATTATGTTGACCTTTCAATGATTTTATTGCTTTAGTATAATGTTTGGCTTGGTCTAAGCTATTATCGTTTATTTTAGACGCATTAGCTGGACCTGTGCAATCTACACATAGCAGTAACCATCTGCAGAATGCGCAGGTAAGGCGTGTCTATTTATAGCCTGGACCTGGTGGCCACGCGAATATTGGTGCCCGTTGTCGTTGTTAAACTTCAGACAGAGCTTTGTCACCGGTTTGTTGTCATAGATTGCCTACCTACCAAGGTATGCTATACAGTAATGAAATGCGGTGAGAACTTGAGAATCTTGTCTGGCCAACACTCCTGGTGGAGTAAAACGGTCGGAAATGTGGTCAGAACAAATGCTTTTTTATGTAGGTGGTGTAGACATTAATTGTAATTAATATGAAATGTTTGATTTAGCATTGTTAAAAATGCTTAATCAGTTCGATTGTTTTGCTCCTCGCGTTTCATGCTAATTTTGCGAAAGAGCAAACCTACCAAGTATCCCCTGTGACATACTGTTTCGGTTTTGCACATTTTTTTATTCGTTATTTGTTAAAATATAAAAACTATTTTAGGCTTGCCCAAGATTTATATAGTCTTTTTCATACTGAACATTTCTACCGTACGGGTTTTATGTGGTAGACTATCTTCGCCTTAAAGTGTATGCCCAATCATATTTCGTTATCTTTTGTATTGCTTAGAATGAAGCATTAGTATATTAATAGTGCATTCTGACAACTATTGTTGTTATTAGATCATCATACTAATTAATTAAATGGCATTTAGTATCAACTTTGGTGACGTCACACTCGGAAACCCTTTTGCCGAGGCTCGGCTATTTCCGGCGCGTGACGTAGAGGCGGGAACACACGCTCGGTTGACGAAGGCTGCCATATTATAAATAGTGTGCTGGGGCCGCTCGTAAGTATGCCTCGAAGTTGTGTAGCGGGTGGTTGCTCCAACAGACCATCACACTCTATTAGTCTATTGATGTGAAAAGGTGTACTTTGTGGGACCAGTTTGTTCGCGTAAAGCGAGCAGACTGGGTCAAGCCGTCAGCGCACTCGACGCTGTGTTCCTGTCACTTTTTGAACTCGGATTTCGACAGCTCTCTGCAACATCAGTTGGGCTTTCGAAAATACAGCACCCTGAGAGATGATGCAGTGCCGTCCGTGCATGCTGCGAATCCCACAAAAGTTGTGACATCGTCATTGTTAAGCGGAGACGAACCGGTGAAGAAGAAGACACGAGCAGCTGACAAGCTAAGCGCTGCCCTGGTGAAACTGTGTTTACTTCAAAGGCGCTTCTTTGACGGCTAGCAACAATGTAATACCTCATTGTCCTTTGCGCCAGCGCGGCCCTTAATTAGGCCAGCCACCGGGTGTATCCAGTAACAATATATCCAATGCAATGTACTCAGTCATCAGTGGTAGCGTGTGTTGTTTTTTTCTTTTCACAATAAGCATGAAGCCTGGCTTTTGAAAACGTGCGAACGAACATTGTTCTTGGAAGATGAATTATGAAATGTCTATATATAGAACCGTAGAATGCAACTACAGTATGTGTCCATGATGTTGAATAAAAGCCTGCACGTTTACTTGGATAACCAAAGGGTATTCCTGATATGCACAATGACATTGCCATTGGCATCCACGACTACAGGATGAAATCCTTCATGAATCATGTTGTGTGACACACTGCACTTCCACTGCAGACTCCTGTATTTTACCCAGGACAGGCTCTATTTCCCGACAACACAAGCATTCTTCTTCTCTGTCGAGTGGTTGGCACTGGCCACACAGACACCTGTACAAATACGTATTTCAGTCCAGCTAACTGGGTGAGCTGTACAATAATATAGTAGGCGCCGCTGTTACACCCCTCACTAACAACCGGTAGGTATCTCATTGAAAATATAAAACACTGCAGTATGATGTAAATAAATGACAACATGTAGCTATACTACTATACCCCCAAAACAAACAAAATTACGAAGTATTATTACAAATGATAATATATAAATAAAATTTAGACTGTTTAAACAGAACTATGTTTATGTCTACGAATTGTATGCCCTCTACTACAACCAGTTACAAGGCCAGTAGTTTCGCCGTCCGATAAAATTACGCAGCGTGGTTTCGCGCTAGTAAACTATGTTTACGATCGTCAACACAGACACCCGCAACACATATTCACTAATAAGCTACTTAGATAATTTTATTTAACCATACCAATTGGTGTTTCCCAGTCGTTCGGGGAGGACAGCCTCCACACGCAGACTGTCCTTGACCTTGTCGGCTTCAGAGTCGGAGTCAGTGAGTGTTGGTTCAAATTGATATGCCTCAACAACAGCGTCGGCCTGTGCACTCACGCTTGGTAAGATATCTCCATCAGAATCATATACATAGCTGTGACCATCTGTATAGATTTCATCACTTAAAAAACTCCCAGAATCAACGCTACTTTCATCACACTCATCAGCCATCCCTATGTGTTTATATCACCACGCAGCGACGGACCGGCTGTTGTGTTCCCGCCTCTACGTCACAGGTCAAAGTACAGCCGAAGGCAGAACGAGCGTTCCCGAAGCGCGCAGCTGGTTCGGCTTTACGTTTAAGTTGATTAATGTGTCAATTAGTCAGCTTAAGTGAGTAGGGCTATAGTTTGCTAGCTACTGTGGCAAGGGCAATGGGCCTATAGTTATTATTGTCTGACAAATCACCAGATTTATTTTTAATGATAGGAGCTATGATTGTTGTCGTCATTCTATACCACTGGTATGGTACCCAACAATTTACCATCAGATGGTGTCAGGGATTTTCTAGCTTTTTTACTGTTTCCAATGGTGTTAAACAGGGTGGAATCCTTTCCCCCCATCTTTTCAATGTGTACATGGACGACTAATCTAAACAAATTATATATTGGTTGTCGTTATGCTGGCACCTTAATCAACCACTTGATGTATGCTGATGACCTCTGTATTTTTTCTCCCAGTGTTGCTGGTTTGAGAAAACTTACTGATTGTTGTGACAAGTATGGCGAATTGTTCAATATTACTTATAATGCCAAGAAGTCCTTTTGTGTGGTTATTGACAACCAACCCCAGGACAGGAAACATTTTCATTGTATCCATCTCGATAACCATCCATTACCTTATACTACAAAATGTAAATATCTTGGTCATATAATCAACAATAACCTGACTGATGACGACGACATAGCCAGACAAAAAAGATGCCTTTATGCCCAAGCCAATGTATTAGCTCGAAAATTTTGTCTTTGTAATATTTCCACCAAAATTATTTTATTTCAAGCATACTGTGCTCCTATGTATACTTCTAGTCTTTGGTGCACATTCAAAAAATATAGCCTCAAAAGCATTACTGTCGCATACAATAATAGCCTCAGAATTTTACTAAACTTACCCTCAAGATGTAGTGCAAGTTTTATGTTTGCCACCAACTATATTAAAGCCTTCAATGAACGCATTCGTTCATCAATATTCAGTCTTTTATGTCGTCTTCATCAGTCAGATAATATCCTTTTTATTAATTACCTTCATACCGATATTCATTTTAAGAGCCATATGTACTCATACTGGAGGTCGTTATTGTACACATGTCATTAGTATTGTATTTATTTTTGAATCATTTTTTAATTTTTTTTATTTTTACAACTTATTTAATTCATTTCCTCATATATTTAGACATAACTTTTTAAATTTTACACTTATATTTTTACGTTGATCTCATTGCTTTGATTGTATTATATGTATTGTACTTTTTTTTGTGTGTGTGTATTTTATGTATACATATATGGACGTCTTGTCTGAAATAAACCTTATTATTATTATTATTATTATTTATAGTTGTAGAATACTATTACTAATATTTTAGCAAAAATCGTCTCTGAGGTTGGGCATACACTTTAATGACGTGATAGCGCGTGATTATGTGATGTCGCAAGATCGGCCTTGACCCCCATCCAGGCAGTCGCATCCCTGTATTTACAGTTTTACACACGTGTTTCTTTTCCGACTTGCTTTTGCATTTTAACTCGTTTTTATATGAAATGTCAATGCGTGGTCGCCCACGGAAATACGCCACCGACTCGGCAAAGAAAAGGGCACAAGCAGAACAGAAACGAAATCGACCGCCCGCAAAAGTGTAAGACTTACATAGGAAAGGCGATGAGTTTATGGATTCAGACAAAAGTAATGTCATGACCAGCATCAAAACTGATGCAGCGTTCGCCAAGTGTCTTATTGACAGGTTAGTACTCTGTTATTACTCGGCTTCAACCATTTTCACATTGTTTTAATACTGCGTGTGCCAGCTGACAAAATTGTTTTGCTATTAAATTAGCCGACGGTATTAGGCCATTTAGCTATTTTAGGGTCATTCCGAGTGAACGCAAATAAAATTCCATAAATTGGTTGCTGTCATCGACGTCTAAGACTTAGTCTTAGATTATTTTTGAATGGATCAGTAATACAGTACGATGAGAGCTTTGCTGCTTTGCATTTGGTAAGATTAGCAAGAATCAAAAATGTGAGCGTTCTAGCTTAAATAGGTTTCAAGTTATGGCACTTTGACATTTGACAGCTTGTTAAAAATAAATAATTTTATTCATATTTCACTAGTCAATATATTCTGCAATCTTGAGCCTGTGTCAGTGAAATTGTGTTGAGTTGATCTATATAATATAGAGATTACACAAATACAATTACAATATAAATACAGTGTACGGTTAATGTACAGCACGTTCATGCAAATCATGATTTCTTCAAAATATCACTCGCGATAGGGTTTTTAGACCCTGATTGTGAGCAGAATACACATACCTTAGACATAAATTGTACATATTTGGTATATAAATGTGCAAATCAGAGGAATATGGCATATCTGGTTGCCTTAATTATTAATCTATATATTTGCAAAGATGGTATGTTATTATATTTCTTAAAATATGACCAACTTCCGACCCAAACATTTCGATGAGGCGTACCTTGTATTGTCACAAAGCATTTCTAGGTGTAAGCTCATTCTTATAGCTCAAATAACTAGTAAGTCTCAATATCCTTCCGAGCTTCCTTCACACAAAAAATGGCATACGTCTGGGTGCCCCAATTTTTAAAATAAATTGCTTGTGATATACGAGAGGGTTTTCAGACATTGATTGTAAGCTAAATATGGATGGTTCAATGAACTGTTGTGTCAGTTTGATATCTATGCATAACATTGTGAATTATCAGAGCAACATGACATGCCTGACTGTCTTAATTAGGAATGCACACATACCCAACGTGCTATATTTTATATTTCTTAAATATTAGCAAACTTCCGACCGGTCAGTGTGGATATTGTTATGAAACGTTTACCAGGCATAAACCAAACAAACACATAGAAAACAAGTAACTCTCAATATCCTTCCATGCTTCCTTCTCAAGAAGAATGAGGACCCATTGGTACCCAAAACTTATCAATATATCACTTGCGAGCGTGTTTTCAAGCACTGATTTTGAGTTAAACATACATGTTGTTGGTAATGTTTATAAATATTAGATATCTATGCATATCGGTATACATTTTCAGGGAGTTTTGCATGTCTGTTTGTCGTATTTATGAATCTGTACATATTAAAACTGGTATAGATCTGTTTACGAAGCATAAAGCAAACATAACACAAATATCAAGTAAATTTATAAAAACTTCTCATACAAATATAAGTTGTATCAATTGTAATTTCGTGACAGTTCTACCATGGGTAGATTTTTTCAATTTATGTCACAGTACTTACATATACATGTATAGTTATTGTATACTGCTTTTACCCAGTGATGGGTCCGTAGCCCAGTACAAAAATTTCAAGAATTTGCTAATATTCATCACTACAGTGATGACTTTGGACTGGATTGCGAATGGAATTTCTTCGTGACCAGCCATGGTAAAAACATGTTTGATTGATTTTTAACCATTCTGGCCATTCTTATTTGTGTACACTTAACAAAGCTTTTGTCAAACTTTCAATTTTATTTTGTATTTCATTTGCAGTTCCCTTTTCCAGCTGATTTTTCATACATGTATTCTTCAATATTTGTGCATAATATAAATTATAAAATCTATGTTGTTGCAGAATCCCCTATGATGACGACCCAGTGTGATTAGAAGCAGTTGATCCAGCTGATAGAATCTATCAATTTGGAGATGACACACTAGAAGAGATTCGCTGGTAAATATTATGGTGTATGTGTGTATATGTGTTACATGAAGTACATTTTTTTGTATGCAAAACTATGATACAAAATTGTAACTTTTGTCATGGTTTAAAGGTAAAGGTAAGTTCTTATATAGCTCAGTATACAATATTTAGGATTGCTCAAAGCGCTTTTTACACTTTACTCCCTGGCACACATGTTCAATCGAAGACCATCTCGGCTTCTCTGGGAAGCATTCAGCCATGTGGCAATTTCGCGAAATTCATCACTGTTTATAGCCAGGTACTCATTCATACAGCTGAGTGAACTGGAACAATGTAGTGTGAAAAAACTTGCCGAAGGTTTCACATGGCAGCACAGGATTTGAACCCGGGTCCTTTTATTTGAGAGTCCGGTGCTCTACCCCTGAACCACTGCGCTAATACTAGCAACCTTTGTTTATGACCAATATTAAAGAAAAACTGAACATTAGTCTCACAGACGGGTACATTTCGTCATGATGAAATTTCAGTAGTATGCCACAGTGCAGTTGTGAGGAACACTAAGTAGGTTTTCAGCTCACTTAATCTTCATGACATTAAAATGAACTGATTTTAGTAACAGTTTATTCTAATATTATTTTACTTAAAATCACTAATGACCTGTTATGGTGCTGTGCAAGTTAACAAACACAATTTGCTGTGCTTTGTGGTGAAACACTCAGCAGTGATTAATATTAAAAAAATACATTTCATTCAATATTACAAATTCATTATTCAGGGCTGTATAGTCCAAAGGACCTGAGGACCTCTTGGGCCAGTGTTGATGATTAAATGTCCATTTTGAGGTGTTCACAGTAATGTTCACTGGTTTGGTTATGTTTTATTTCGGATGCCACAAAGACGTTGCCACTCTGCAGCCTGTTACTACATGTGCACTTGTGCATGACATTGAAGACATTGTGACTGATGAGTACAGACGATGAAGACATGACACTTATGACAAGAGTGGAATACGTCACTGGCAAACCATGCTGCATTGTGTACAAAGAATGCCTTTTGGAGCTTGCCAGAATGGAGGTAATCATTGGTATTTGATAGTCGTAAAATATCATCATGACACAAGTAACTGCATTTTAAAGATGTTTCTTATAAACTATTAATTTGGTATAATGGCAAGAAAGAAGTTATGTTTGTTTTGATTAATTATGTTTATAATGATGTAAGTGTGGTGTATGTTGGTTAATTATATGTTGCCATATTTATGTTACAAACATAGAAATTAATATTATGGAAATTATACACTGAAATACTCATTACATCATACACTATAATTGGTATCAACTGCATTCTGATTGAGTAGAGTGGAATACCTAACTCTATCTTTACAGAAAGCACTAATTAATGCCCACCTATGTCACTGCATTCATACAATTTTTCTGTGTTTGTGGTCATCTCATATGAATAACCAGAGAAAAATATGCCAACTATGTGATTATGGTGAAGAAACATTTAATTCATAATTACAAACTTACAACATATTCAAAATTATTCATCATTAGCCCATTGAAATTATGTGTAATCATTATTTGTCACAGTCGTCTATTTGCCTATTTGTGTAGATGGATAGATTATGCAAAGTCAAAGGGTGCAGGCTTCCCTATGACCTGAAAATAAAACGAGTTTCAAGTGTGTGGTACTTCTGTCATCGAGTAACACCAATTCTTTATACTAATCAGTTCTGCTGGTAAAACAATTATTACAATTGTTGTCACATACACAGCTATGCACGGTTATGTTTAAAAAATTAACCGCTTGACCAATAAAGCATTATATATGTTAATATGCATCTAAATTGTCAGCTTAGTTTTAATATTAATTTGGTTCATATGCCAGTGGAAGTTGTTGTGCCCCCTAGAATTGATTTCTGAACCTGCTCCAGCGTATGATAGTTTATTTGTGTGCATGAGGTCTTTGCAATAATGGGTGTCCTTGATAAATTGTATATTGTTGGAATCGCATGTGGACGCATGGAACTAAAGACAACATAAAGTAAAAACATTTTATTGACACTTTTTGACAAGATTGACTACAATATAATGGCAAGCACTGCACATGATATATGTATTTATTTTTAATATCACATGCACATCAGATAAAAAAACAAGCAGTAATAAAACATTAAGAAAAGGTTGAAAACACTACACCCATGGGCAAATTGTTCAAAACCCTGAAACAATTGTTACACAACAAAATCTTGGCAATTTACCTAAAATTGTAAAGTTTACTCATAATGCACGCACTATAGATATTATTGAAACATGCTGTAAATAGATTATTTTTACAGCAGTAGAACTTAAATTGATGTTTTATTAAACATATTTCTCTTGACAAGTTTGCATACAAGTTTCAGTTTGGATTGAATGGCAGACTCATCTGACAAGATTTTATAAATGAGAGCCATGTTAATTGTCACTTTGTTTCTTGCATAGGTAGATGTGGATGCACAGAAAATGTCAGGTACCTGGCATGCACTACCATTAAAGAGAGTGAACTCACACAGTAATGCCATCGATATCCAAGCCGATGAAGTTCACCAAAGAATGCAGAAACTATCTTATAGTGTTGAGAGAGGTTGACCGAAGGCTCATGCCATATTTGCCAGACCAAGGCGTACTACCACAAACTGCAAAGTTAGTCAGATCTATATTGGTCTCTAGTCAATTTGGGTAACTGACTGGCCTGGAAGTCAGTGCACACACCATCGGTACAGGGGAGACTGTCATGGATGCAACACACAACTGAGATCACTCGCTTGATATTCACATGACATTTGATCTGCAGCGTCTTGCACAGCCCATGGTTGTGGAATCTTGTCCGGGATCTTGGACAGTAAAATTATAACTTATTAACCTTTTGACCTAGTGGTGCTGTTCTGTTTCCTGTTGAGTATTGACCTGAAAAGAAAAGCATATATTCAAACTCAGTAAAAAAAAACTGGCATCATGGTATTAGAGTTGTCATTATGGAGTGTTCATTGCCATGTAATAAATCAATCTACAGCTGTATAACATAATATTTTATGTATGATCTAAAGCATTCCACAAAAAAGGCAGCAAGAAATCTTCGGCTACAGCAGCACGTACAGGTTGATATCTAAGCAGGGTTGTAATTCATTAGGTGTGTATTGTCATTACATGAAAGTAAAATTACCGTGCTATATTTAATTGTAGGGATGCCTTACCTTAGATATTATTATAGAATTATTTGAATACTCCCAAGCATAGCGCATTCATATTTTCTGTTTTATTTTCAATATACAATTTTGTGTCAGGGTATGTCACGTAATAACTACTACATATGTTATATTTGACATTTAATGGCTCAGCTGGAGGTTGTATCCATGTCAAAGTAAAAGTTGGAAGTGACAAAATAATGTGTTGTTGTGATGCCAACAGTATATTTCCTTCACCAAAATATTCAAACATGTCTACCTTCTTCAGAATGAATAATAATTGATTTCATAAATTTATTTCTTAGTTACTGTTTTATGCTGAATAGTTTTTTAAAGGTGTTGGCCGAAGTCTGTGTGGACACTGGACTGGACACACTTAGTATAACATGCATTACACAACTGCAAAGGTTATCCTAGTTTTCCATGTCCAGGATATTATGAAAATGTTAATGAAAGCAAATGTGTATTGAAATGGGCATATTAAAATATTTTGAAAATTTATACATTGTTGATTTGTTAAAATGTTTAATTCACTTGGAGTGATCAGACGTATCTTCCATGCATTTGACCGACACAAGTGATTGCATTAATCTTAGCCCCGCCTCTGCCTCGTCTCACTTGCATTGTAGTGTGGCCCATACTAATATATCATAATTCGAGTTGTATTGTGCATTCATATATTGCTGTGATGAAAAGATAAAGATTAGAACAGCTGGCATATGTGAATTGAAAGGTATCAGGTATTACATAGACTACAGCCAGGCATCACTGACCAAAATGGAAACAAGTGCAAGAATGTTATGTGTAATACTTGCATATGGTGTACACTTGCTAGTAGCTATACGAGCATTTTATGTTCATGTTTACATTTTTTATATTGAATAAATTCATCACCATCATGGTTGTCATAAAAATCTAAATTATGTTGCATAAAATATAATGCAAATCAACAACATCCAGCAATCATAATAAAATGTGAGTCACAAAACACTGTTTAAATAATTGTGATAACCAACATAATTATTCGTTTGACGTTTTGTTGCACGAGATAACGGATGCTCCCCACGATCACCCGGAGCCTAGCTACTGCCAATGTTCCGAAGCCAATGATTTATCATTTCGCCCCTAACGTCATCTACACTCTCTAGATATGTACTTTCGCAATGACACAGCTTATGAACAAGATCCTGCGTAATCAAATACAATACATATAAACGTATAAATACATGCTGTATGAGTGTATCTGGACAGAGCTTTGTCACCGGTTTGTTGTCATAGATTGCCTACCTACCAAGGTATGCTATACAGTAATGAAATGCGGTGAGAACTTGAGAACCTTTTCTGGACAACACTCCTGGTGGAGTAAAACGGTCGGAAATGTGGTCAGAACAAATGTTTTTTTTTATGTAGGTTGTGTAGACATTAATTGTAATTAATATGAAATGTTTGATTTAGCATTGTTAACCACTTAAAATATTTATATGAAATATCAGGTATACCATCAGGCATGTATCAGTCATTTTTCATAAATGGATTATTTATTATCCATAAAAGGAAACCCCTACTTGGTAACAACCAAACCTACAAACAAACAACCGGGGGGAGTTTGTCACACAACAGACTCTTTTTTGCATACAAGAATATACTAATTACCAGGCTACCTATCAATAAAGAAATGTTCACTATTATACACTGATGACATTTTATGTATACATTTGTTTGACAAATAAAAGGTTTGTACGGCCTTGTCGTGTCTTACCCTCAACAGTTGTTACACGTACATGCAAGCATGGGGTGAATTGTTAATAATACTGTTAATGGTTTATGGTCATCTTAGCTTAATTTCAAATGAGGTTGTCTGTTCCTTGATTAGCTAGGGTACATAATTATCATCACTGTGTTTGCTAAATAAGTTACAATTTGTATCAGTATTGTGAGGATTATATATTGATGGTTTTGTTTACAATTTGATATTTCATGTACACAACAATAACTTTGTAAATTGGTTTACACAGGTTTGGTTTACTGAAGTGCAATTGACAGTATAGCAACATTATGTCATTATAAGTGTCGAATACACCTCACTTTGCTTTACTAGAATCCTTTTCATATCGCATCTACGTACTAAATCAGCCACACCTATTACGTTAAGGTTAAGCATACACCATGTTACGGAACTAGAACATGTTTCTTATGAAAACATATGGCAAAATCAAAAGCTCACAAAAAACGCCATGTTCCTACCTGAATTGACAGCGATTTACATTTTGTTCGTGTCATGAGCCACATATACAATGTTAAGCTATTCATTATGAGGTGTAAACAAGGGATACGGACGAGTTTTATCTAGTTTACATTTTAGGTCATGACTGTCTATATATTTTGTATTTAATTCAACGAAGTGGTTACGTAGCCGAGCATCGGAACCCTGTACCTCGGCGTTATAGGTCCGAGCACTCAACGCGCATGCGCTAATTGTCACGTGTTGCATCTTGCTTCCGCTCTTTCTCACGCCAGCCTAGCCTCGGTTACCCAGACTCCGTGAGGTGGCAGCACTTTAAAGCCCCCTCAAATACGCCTGGGACAGTATATGGGCTTAAGTTTCTACATCCGGGCAGCCTTACCCCAGATTAGGGTAGAGACGTTGATTAATTGGCTCTCAGGCCAACTATGAAATAAAAATTTAAATAACGATATAGTTTTACAAGATAATAATATCATATGAAAAGTATTCACCATTGAACTTATATTAACACAAAAGTAAGCAAAAATTCAAATTTACCGTTGTTTATAAAATAAGAATTACGGCAGGATTAACCAGTATCCGTGAGGTGGCAGCATTGTCTAGCCCGACATGGATAGCATACACATTAAATAAGGAAACCTTTTGATCAAATAATGCTGTATTATAAAAACTATTCAAAATTTAACTTATATTAACACAAAATAAATAGAAATACAAATTTGCAGTTGTTTATAAAATATATATTACGGCAGTGTCCGTGAGGGGGCAGCATTTTATAGATCACGGCTGCTACCCAAACAAAAGCCGTTAATGTAACCAGACTGTCTTCTCGGCGTAGTTCCGCAGCCGACCGACAGTCGGTTAAGCGAGACTAACGCCAGCCTAGTCTCGCTTAACCGACTGTCGGTCGGCTGCGGAACTACGCCGAGAAGACAGTCTGGTGACATTTGCCGGCTTTTGTTTGGTATCCGCGTGATCTATAAAATGCTGCCACCTCACGGACACTGCCGTAATATTTTTTTATATAAACAACTGAAAATGTGTATTTCTATTTATTTTGGGTTAATATAAGTTTAATTTTTAATAGTTTTTATAATACAGCATTATTTAATCAAAAGGTTTCCTTATTTAATTTGTATGCTATCCGTGTCGGGCTAGACAATGCTGCCACCTCACGGATACTGGTTAATCCTGCCGTAATTCTTATTTTATAAACAACGGTAAATTTGAATTTTTACTTACTGTTGTGTTACTATAAGTTCAATGGTGAATACTTTTCAAATGATATTATTATCTTGTAAAACGATATCGTTATTTAAATTTTTATTTCATAGTTGGCCTGAGAGCCAATCAGCGTCTCTACCCTATTCTGGGGTAAGGCTGCCCGGATGTAGAAACTTAAGAATACATACTGTCCCAGGCGTAGTTGAGGGGGCCTAAAAGTGCTGCCACCTCACGGAGTCTGGGTAACCGAGGCTAACGCCAGCCGAGCATGGGTTGAGGTTGGGATGAACGTAGGCGATGGTTTTGACGCAAATAAAGGAAATAAAACAGCAGTGCAACTCTACATTGACCACAGGCGGGACTGTAAGACATCGGCTGCGTCGGTGGCTCTATATCCTGGCTGCGCTGGCAAGATTAAGCCCGAGCACAAGTACTTCGAAGACAAATGCTAGTCGATTCGGCTCACAGACAACTCGGCCCGGGCCGAGCCGGCTCAAGATAACTCGTCGCCGATCATGAGACGACTCGGCGTCCATATGAGACAACTGGGGACATTTGTTTAAATTTGGCACCACCTCAATTTTGCTGTTATCACTATCTTTATCGAATTGCAATATGACATTTTTAACCACAGAATAAGGGTCAGTTTTATATAACAATAATAATATAATTCATGCTTAATGTTTATACTAGTTGTTTTGCTTGATTAATTTTATATTAGTGAAATAGTTATGTGCATTATTACGTTTTTAAGACAATATTTATATAAAATTATAATAAAATGTATTAAAACTGCAATTAAAATGCCGCAAGCATAATTACCATAATTTTAATTTTTTTAGTTTGTTATAAGATGTATGTTATGTTGACTAAATTGTCTATGATTGATATTGTTTGCCTACATTTAATTATTTAAGTGCATTAAATTAATAATTATCCCAGGCATAATTATGTTTTACAAATATAACCCCTTCTACCTTAGATATTACGCAGTTCCTGCTGTTAAATACTAGACTATCCGCAAATCTCACGTGTCATGATAACCCTTTTGTGCAATGTTTTTAAAATTCATTTATCTATGTATTTGTATTGAGCATCGAAAATAAATTCACCGTCATGTCATGTATATGTTTTACATTTCTCCTCTTACATAACATTTCTCCTCAAAATACTGCAACCATAACGAAACTCAAAACTGGCAGTGTTGACTACATCAGCTATTTTCCAATTTCGCTACATTACCCACTAATCTAGCATGTGTCATGGTAACCCTTTTGTATAGCTATATAACAAGTATTATGCCATTTGTGAAATGTATATATGTTTTACATTTCTCCTTTCTTACTTTTATGCTTAATTAGTGCACTACATATGCATGTTTTACATTACTGTGTCAGATTTCAAGTGCATGACATGTAGTTATATATACCTTGTTAATAATGTCGGTATGGAATCAGTTACCATAAATTAGTAATGTATTCTAGATAATAGAGATCACGTAGCAAGTTTTTTACTTAGTGCAATACACGAGTATGCTTTACATTACTGTGTCAGATTGCAAGTCGATTTGTCTTCGCGCATGACGCGTACATACGTCACTTAAATAATAATGCTACCCAGGTAATCATCATTGTAGATATGTTCTTTTGTCATCTTCCAGTAATAAACTGCTACATACAATATTGCTACATTACACATGTGTGTATTTAATAATTCTGCATAAAGTAATACAGCAGATATATAATTTCAGGAAACAGCAACTATATTCGTATTATTTTTGCCACAGCAACTATTATATAAGCTGCAAATAAATATCTTCTAAAGTACACATATTACTTATAATCTTTTTCTAATGGAACTGGCTCTATTAAAATGATAATATTAAATTTACTATCTAAAAACATGAAGTCCATAAAATTATCATTCTGCTATACTACAGCAATTACAATCTGCAGTTCTCAAAACGCAATTGCTTTGGCCTGTTATGAATAAATTAAATTCATCAACCAGCCATATGCTGTATGATGCCCCTGTTGTTTCTTTCGGTGCTCATGTAATTATTAATAATGCTCATATTTATTAATTATAATGTCGTTATGGGTATATATTACGCACTTAGATTCATACAATTAACGCAACAAATATTTATAATCATGCAATTGAGCTTATAAATTTAAAGTATTTATATCATTTTTTCCATAGGCTATGACTTGTTATAATGGACTTATAAATATTAATCGAATATCCTTATGAATCGCTAGTAGCAGTAGTACGATTACGCACCCGTACTGATACTGATGCGAAGGGTAACGTGAAAGTATGACCAAGAAATCGCCTGTGCGTTGAATGCGCGGACCGTTATCACAAACAAACACGGTTGCGATGCTCGATCTGCTGCACCGCGTCCGAGCACCGGGGGAAGTCAAAGTAGGCGCATGCGCGTTGAGTGCTCGGACCTTTATCACCAGCGAACACGGTTCCGATGCTCGGCTACGCAACAACGTCCACCAAACATTATTCCAGAATCTGGATCGAAACTTAAAAGGTACTGGGAAACGTTCTAAAGTCTCTAGACCTAAATGGAGTGTCAAACAGTTCCTTTGTTGGTGACTGTTTCTTCTCATTAGCGTAAAATTACCTTGTAATTTTAGCGGGGAGTGTACCGATCGCCGAAATGGGCGATAATACAGGATTTAATGTTCCGATGCCAATTTTAAAGCACAAACGTACCTGACAGCGTTCCATATTTTTACAGCAAAATAGTTGAAGGTGTGGATCTTGTATTTGACCCTGTTTGAAGTTCAGTGTTTGTTTTTTAAGGCATTATGCTGTATTTATTATAAGGTCTAGATGTACACACCCAAACAGGAGTTGTCTGCTCTCCCATCATGTAAACAGAGCACTCATTGGCAAGCAGCCAGGATATAATGGAGTGCAGAAAGTAGTTCCAAGAGTCTCAGTCGCATATCTGAATTAGTGGGGGTTTACAATTCTTTGATTCAGACATATAACTTGTTTTGTACTATGAAAGGTTTTGTGACTGTGTTAGTCTATGATGATGTTTAGTGTATATGTTCTGTAGACATCTTCTAGAAAGTGTATGAATACGACTGAGTGAAAAGCTCTTCAGAACACAAGCATGGTATATTTCACCATAGCAAATATTTGAGAAACAAGATGTAAACATGCCCCGATTATCGAACTCAGGACCCATATAAGACCAACGAGGTGTGTACTTAATAGGATGAACACCCACAATTATACTGAATTGTATTTGTTGTATCTTAATAACCCCTCATGTAAAGGTTAATCGAACCTTTCTGTGGAGATCACCCACCCACGTGGGCCTGGCCCTGGAGTTGTCATGAAAGATTGATTCTTGTTTAAGCATGCTTCATCACTTATAATTTGTGTTGTGTTGTGTTGGAATCATGCCATATTTTCTGTAAGGCCTATATGCCAAAGAGTATTATTGCAATATCTATCCTAAAGACCAAATATCTGTATGTACGAGAGAAACATAGACATTTACTGTACATAGTAGTGCAGCTACTACTAGTCATGTCACTGACAGACACTGTGTCTGTGTGTGATCAATATCCACAAATTGAGAGAAAACTGATTTATCGTATTTTTTGAACTAGTCATTAACGTGTCATTGCAGAAACAGAGAAAAAGTGTGTTAAACTAATCATTCAGACACAAACCTTGTCGTTTTACAGTTTTCACGGTGCTTACAAGGTGTACAGAATTTCGTGTAATGTCCACGCCAAAAAAACATCAGTAGTTACAAGAAACCTTGGTCGGCCTTCATGCTATATGGGCTCCGGATCTACACTGTTGAAGATCCTAAGATTCGACTGAGTTCTTCCAAACATTGTTTCACAGTAGTATGTCAGGGTCTTATCGTTGGCGCGGCGCGGGAGGAGGAAGAGGAGTACCACCGGAGGAATTCCACCGGTGGAATTCCACCGGTCAAGTGTCGCCCTCTGGCGGATAAGTCATGTACTAGTGGCGCCATCTGGCGGATAGATCATGCATTAGTGGCGCCGCCTGGTGGACAAGTCACGAACAAGTAGTGTCCAAATGCGTGCGTCTTATTTTTTTAAGTGGCGCCCTCTGGTGGATAGGTCGTGTATTAGCGTCGCCCTCTGGCGGATAGGTAATGTACTAGTGGTGCCCTCTTACGGACATGTCACGAACTAGTACTGTCCAAATTCGTGCATCTTGTTTTTAGGTGTCGCCATCTGGCGGATATAACATGCACTAGTGTCGCCGCCTGGTGGGCAAGTCACGAACTAATACTACGTAAATTCGTGCGTCTTATTTTTAAAGTGGCGCCTCCTGGCGGATAGGTCGTGTATTAGTGTCGCCCCCTTACGGACAATTCACGAACTAATACTGTCCAAATTCGTGTCTCTTATTTTTTTAAATTACGTCAAAATGGCGTTAGGGGTTATGTAGCGTCCCCTCGGGGATAGATGACGAATCATAAACTTGGTGAAAGAACAGGAGGAGTCATCTGCCGGATACGTATTCGGCTAATCGATCACCTGACTTAATATTATAGCCGTCAACTGTGTGTGTGTGTGTTTGCGCGTGTGTGCGTGTGTGCGTGTGTGCGTATGTGCGTATGTGCGTATGTTCGTATGTTCGTATGTGTGCGTATGTGTGTATGTGTGTATGTGCGTATGTGCGTATGTTCGTATGTGTGGTTTTATTTTATTTCGCCTTATTTCATTTTATGTTGTGTTATATTACATTATGTTATGTTCTGTTATGTTGTTATATTAATTTATTTTATGTTTTGTTATATTAATTTATTTTTGTTCATGTTATTTTATTTTATTATGTTGTTTTTTATGTTATGTTATATTATTTACTTTTATTATGTAGTGTTATATTATTATATGTTATTTTATTATACTATCCTTGTAAGGAATGCTTTATTTTCTAAGTCTCCTAAAATAAAACAGGACATTTGCACTTATACACACGAGGCTAGGACAGTTTTATGTCATGCGCACACCATAACTTCCGCTAAAATGACGTTTCCTACCACGTGCAAAACACAACTTCCGTAAAAATGGTGGGGCAGACCAGCACCATAACACAATTTCAGTTAAAACTGGTTCCATTTAAAGTTTCATCGCGATAACCTTGACAAGTTTTCTTATTTGCCTGAGTCAGTGTGCCATCTACATAGCATTTCATAACGTTTCACCGTGTCATTGCGTTAGACATGTGGTGTTTTAACAAATTTAACTAAGTTAGTTTTGTAATTTGTAGTAAATAGAATATTTTTCTATTATACGTCATAACTGGGTCAAGTTATTTCATATTTTACTCGGTGTGCCGATTTTTGTACCATTTCACAATTTTTCAACGCATCACCGCGATGACTGTCATTTTCACGTATTTTTAGTGTTTACATGCTATAACTTTGACAAGTTTCTCATATTCTGCTAAGTCGGTTTGCTAACCTCGTTCCATTTCGTAACGTTTCACCGTTTCATTGTGTTACACAGGTAGTGTTTTTACTAATTTATCTAACTTATTCTTGTAACTTGTAGTAAAGTGAAATATGTTTCTGTTTCAACACCATAACTTTGTCAAGTTTTTTCATATTTTACCAAACCGGTGCACCAACGTTTGTATCATTTCACAACTTTTTCAGCGTTTCACCGCCATCACTTTGTCAATTTCACTTATTTTTAGGGTTTACATACCATAACTTTGTCAAGTTTGTCATATTTTACTCACACGGTGCACCAACTTTATACCATTTCACATATGTTTACCGTTTCACCGCCATGACTTTGTCAATTTCATGTATTTTTACATGCTATAACTTGTCGTTGCCCAATCCATACACACGAGACTAGGATAGTTTTATGTCATGCGCAGACCATAACTTCCGTTAAAATGACGCTTCCTACCACATGCAAAACACAACTTCCGTAAAATGTCGGGTCACATCAGGCCCATAACAAATTTCTTGCAACATTACACATTCAATCATAGTGATAACGTTAAAAACTAGTGCCATTTAAAGTTTCCACGCAATAACCCTGCCAACTCTTATTTCTTATTTCACTGAGCCAGTGTCCTCACCTCGTTCCATTTCGTAACGTTTCACCGTTTCATTGCGTTACACAGGTGGTGTTTTCACAAATGTAACTAAGTTATTCTTGTAACTTCTAGTAAAATAGTATAGTTTTCTATTCTACGCCATAACTTTGTCATGTTTTTTCATATTTACTAACTCGGTGTGCCGACTTTTGTACCATTTCACAATTTGTCAACACATCACCGCGATGACTTTGTCATTTTCACGTATATTTAGTGTTTACATGCTATGACTTTGGCAAGTTTCTCATATTCTGCTAAGTCGGTTTGCTAACCTCGTTCCATTTCGTAACCACACATACAAACATACGAACATACGCACATACGCACTTACGCACATACACACATACGCACATACGCACATACGCACATACGCACATACACACATACGCACACATACGAACATACGAAAATACGCACACATACGCACATACGCACATACGCACATACGCACATACGCACATACGAACATACGCACACACGCACCCACACACACACACACAGTTGACGGCTATAATATAAAGTCACGTGATCGATTAGCCGAATACGTATCCGGCAGATGACTCCTCCTGTTCTTTCACCAAGTTTATAATTTCACCAAATTTATAATTTAAAAAAATTAGAGACGAATTTGGGCAGTATTAGTTCGTGAATTGTCCGTAAGGGGGCGACACTAATATACGACATATCCGCCGGGAGGCGCCACTTTAAAAATAAGACGCACGAATTTACGTAGTATTAGTTCGTGACTTGCCCACCAGGCGGCGACACTAGTGCATGATCTATCCGCCAGATGGCGACACTTAACAAACAAGATGCACGAATTTGGACAGTACTAGTTCGTGACTTGTCCGTAAGAGGGCACCACTAGTACACGACCTATCCACCAGAGGGCGCCACTTTAAAAAAACAAGACGCACGAATTTTGACACTACTAGTTCTGACTTGTCCACCAGGCGTCGCCAATAGTGCATGATCTATCCGCCAGGTGGCGCCACTACTACACAACTTATCCGCCAGAGGGCGACACTTGACCGGTGGAATTCCACCGGTGGTACTCCTCCTCCCGCGCCGCGCCAACGACCCAACGATAAGACCCTGACATACTACTTTTCACTAATAGAGACGTCTTACGTCCACTTTGAATGAAATGTCACACTAGTAATTCACCCTCTGAATGGCTCCCAGTAAAATTCTATGTTGGACAGGGCTGTATCCTCTCAACCAACTTCTTATTGGTCATCACTGCCTTGGTTATGTTGATAACCGCAACAAACAAGGAGGCATCTAGTGGACAATACTGACCACGTTAGAAAACCACGACTTTGCCGATGGTCCTGCAATCATCTCAGTAACGCTTGACCATCAACATGAGTAAAACAGTAGTTATGCCAATCAAACCTGGCGTACCAATAGCACAACCAACGCACAGGTGATGAGGAACAACTCTAATCCTGTTACTCCTCATGGTGAACTACTTGAAATTATAGATGATTTTACTTAACTGAATACTCACATAGGCAGAGTCAACAGGACCCCAAAAAGACATCCCAACAATATTTGGGGAAACCCCCCTATGTTGTCGACACACTTCAGACCACTTGAAAGTCAAAGGAGCATAGCTTGGAAATAAAGATTTACATGTTGTAACATAAATGTAAAATATATCTTACCTTATATCTCAGAGTTGTAAAGAGGAATTTGGCAAATATCGAAGTTTTTACAGTGGATACTTGACAAAGATCTGTCAGATACTCAGACCTAACAATATGCCCCATTTAGAACTCGTTAAAACCAGCTGCAAAAGTGTGGTCGGAGTTGTCAAACGCCGCCTGAGATGGCTTCGGCAAACCATTAACATCTTGTATCCACAAAGATCCTAAGATGAACATCACGAAGTGGGGCGAGGCACAATCCTTGCGAAAAACCCGCCCTAGTGAGAAAATATTGTCGAAATTGGAGACGAAGAGGATAAGGAAATATAAGTACCCAGTATTAAATCGGTGTTTGAATTGTTGCATTTTTAACATCGCGCGTGCTTAAGCCCACAACATATACGCGACTGCGGGAATAAAAAAGATCGAGCGTTTAATGTGTTCAAATGATAGTAAAACCTTAAACCCATGTATGCATACATTTAGAAGTGCCTTACTAAAGCGTCACTACATATATGCATGCACTACAATACAATACGCGAATATGTTACATCTTAAATTAGCACCTGGCATTAGGGAAGCTTACGAAACACAATTAGAATTATACAGCCCAATATTTATGACAAGGAATGCAGTTGATGGCATCCAAAATAGGAAGATGATATTTGACGGTTGCTGATAGACGAATAACTGCAGGGGAAGTCGGTAGCAAGTTGACCTTAGAGCTGCCTACAAGATTCATATGGTTATGGTAACTAACACAGGAGATGGTAACTGGGGTCACTGCCAAATAACAGATGCCCTGAGGTTATTTATATTACATTTTCCGTTGGAACCTACATATTACCAATGTCTACAACTCAACCGGTTTTTCACTATATTTCATGTATTTTTAGCTCCTCCGAATGGATTGTATAAGTATGTTATGACTGTGATGGTATGCCAATGTAAATGCATAGAACGACATATGCAGTCCATGAGATCAGTCTTGGAAGATGACGAGACTCGAGGTCGATCAGTGTTATCCCTCTCTCTGCTTGTAATTGTAATAAAGTGATTTGTTCAGTACTTCTGGTGTCGAATCAGATATGTATGAATGCAAGATGAGTCGGACAATCCGACTACACAGATGTCAGGCCAAGACGACACGTTTCATGGTGGCAGCTACGGTTGAATCCGGCGCTTTCGACATTCGTAAATAGGTCAACACGCACGCGGCACCGTCGAGTCGACGCTGGCCAGCTCCGATTTGTTGTTCTCACTGTGTAAGTGATAGCCATTGCCATTACTAGGCAGCTATGGGTGATCTGTCAGGTATAGAGCCGCCCCGCATGAACTGGTTAGCCACTGATTTACCCACGGAGTTTCGTTCATTCCGTCAATATTGCGAACTGATTTTCAGTGGGCCCTTTGCTGAAAAAGGGCAGAGTGAACGAGTGACCTACATCCTGCTATGGGTAGGACAGGAGGGTCGGCGAATGTACAATACGTGGGACCTCAGTGAAACTGAGAAGAAAGACGTTGAGGTCAGTTGGGCTAAATTCCAGGCTCTGATAGAACCCAAGTCTAATTACAGGCTGAGCCGTTTTCATCTGCAAAAATTCAGGCAGTTAAGCTCTGAGACAGTTGACGAATTCATGACACGCTGCAAGACGCAGGCGCGTAAATGCAAGTTCCGTGATACTACAGAAACCGAGGAGAGGTTGATCGAACAGTTAGTAGTGGGTGTCCGGCACGGGAAAGTGCAAGAAAAGCTACTGTGCCGTGATGAGACACTAACACTTGACGCGGCGATGGACGTTGCTAGAACGCATGAAGCAACACTGGCCAACATGCAGCAGTTCTCAGGAGACGCTAGCAGCATCAGTCACGTCAGCCGATCGCGGAGAACCCATGAGCCAAGCGGACGTCGAGAGGAGGCACCTACGTGCGCAAAATGTGGACGTCATCATGCGCCCACAGATCGATGTCCAGCAGAGGGCAGTAGGTGTAACGCATGTGGGAAACTCAATCACTGGCAGCGAGTATGTCGGTAGGCTACAGGTTGGACGTCTGGCGCAGGAGGAAGACGACACTCTTCTGGGCGACCAAGATCCCGAGCTAGGTCAAGACGAAGGACCAACCGAGATGAGCGCCAACGAGGTGGTGTCCACTCCATCAGTCAGGACGCCAGATTTGAACAGCTCAGCGACAACTTCGAGCCGCTTGCTTATAATACCGTCAACATCAATGCCGTCGAGAGGGACGAGGTATATGCGACTCTCAGGATCACGCTGAAAGACAGGCCTGACACCCCAGCGACACTTCGTGTCAAGGTCGACCCAGGTGCGCAGGGTAACGTAATGCCGCTGAGGACGTTGCAGCGCATGTACCCGTCAAGCATCGACACAGAAGGAATACCTGTGCGAGGCAGCCTTGAGCATCGAGATACGATCCTAACTGCCTACAACGGACAATTGATCCGGCAGTACGGTACTACGCGACTGAAGTGTGTGCATGAGACAACCACACACGAAGCAGAGTTCTTTGTTGCTGACAAACCAGGTCCAGTGATCTTGGGACTACCTTCCTGCCGCAAGCTCAACTTGGTGACCTTGAACTGTGCAGTCAGCGAACATCCACCGACGTTGAACTCGAAGGAATATCTCCAGCGGCTGTATCCAGATTGTTTTAAGGGCTTCGGAAAGTTCCGCGAAACGTTCCACATCACACTAGACCCCGCTGTGACCCCTGTCGTACATGCGCCCAGACGATGTCCGATCCACATCAAAGACGACGTGAGGAATGAGATCAACCAGATGGTAGAACTCGGGGTGATCGAGAAGGTCGAGGAGCCTACAGATTGGGTATCTAGCATCGTATACAGCAGGAAGTCGAACGGAAAGTTGCGCATCTGCTTGGATCCCAAAGACTTGAACACAGCTATCAAGCGTCCGCACTACCCAACACCGACCTTGGAGGAAATTACCCACAAGCTTCTCAAAGCTAGACGCACGTCACGGATACTGGTCCGTGCAGTTAGACGATGAGTCTAAGCGTCTGACCACGTTCAACAGTCCCTTCGGCCGGTATTGTTTCAGAAGACTACCGTTTGGCCTGAACCCCAGCCAAGACGTGTTCCAGGAGAGGATGGACTGCATCCTTGAGAAGTGCCCCGGAACGATAAGTATTGCTGATGACGTGGGTGTGTTCGGGAAGACAGAAGCCGAACACGACAAACATCTGCACAACCTGATGAGAGTAACACTGCAGCATGGGCTGGTGTTCAACATTGATAAATGCGACATCAAACAGGCGAACATGAAGTTCTTCGGGTTGGAATTCAGCGCAGACGGCGTACGTCCAGACCCAGGCAGAGCCGCGGACATCCAGCGAATGAAAGCACCGCAAAACGTCGCACAGCTTCAGGAATTTCTGGGCATAGCCACGTACGTGTCGCCATTCATTCCAAACTTGTCGCAGAAAACCGCAACCCTGTGTGATCTAGTGAAGAAGGACGCCGAGTACATCTGGACGGACTCTCACAACGCAGCGTTTGAAGCGACGAAGTCTCTCATCTGTCGTGAAGTGACCCTTGCCTACTTCGACCCACAGGCTGAGAGTGTCATCCAGGTCGACGCCTCCAGCCGAGGACTCGGCGCTGTTCTCATTCAACACGGGAAGCCCATCGCGTTTGCCAGCAAGTCCCTTAGTGATTGCGAACAGAGATACGCCAAAATTGAACGTGAGATGTTCGCAGTCGTCTTCGGCTGCGAGAGGTTCCACATGTATGTCTACGGAAAATCGTTCGTTATCGAGTCGGACCACAAACCTCTCGAGATGATCAACTTGAAGAACCTTGCAGCAGCACCGCAGAGATTACAGAGAATGTTCCTGCGAGTACAACCGTATGACTTTGTGTTACGCTACAAGCCAGGAAAGCAAATGATGCTGGCCGACGCCATGTCAAGACAACCGAGTAGCGAGTCGACGCAGATCGACCTTGACATATAAGTGTCATTCGTACAGTTTTCAACGCAGAAACTACAGTCGATCAGAGAGGCGACACAGGCCGACGATGAACTGTGTGCGTTGAGAGCCGTCATCGTGGATGGATGGCCAGATAGCCAACGCTACCTAGCTGCACCGTTGCGACCCTACTGGTCATGCCGAGACGAGTTGGCAGTTGAGGACGGTCTTATCATGAAGGGCGACCGTCTGGTGATTCCCCTAAGTCTACAGGCGGAAGCATTGAGCAAACTGCACGAGGCTCACCAGGGCATAGAGAAGACCCGGCTACGAGCGAGGTCCTGTGTCTACTGGAAGTCGATCAACAAGGACATCGACGACATCGTGAGGAAGTGCGACGCGTGTCAACGGTTACAGAAACGTCAGGCGCACGAGCCGCTGATGCAGCATGAGTTACCGACACGTCCGTGGCAGATCGTCGGCACAGACCTGTTTGCCATACGAGAGGACACGTATCTTCTCATCTGTGACTACTACTCGAAATTCCCGTTTGTCTACCGCATCGAGGGGAAGGTGACGAGTGACCGCATCATATCGAAGATGAGTGAGGTGTTTGCGGAGAATGGATCGCCTAGCAAGGTTGTGAGCGACAACGGTGGACACTATAGCAGTCAGGCTTTTCGAAACTTCGCCGCCGAGTGGTGCTTCGACCACGTAACGTCCAGCCCACACTTCCCACAATCGAATGGATTCATCAAACGTCAAGTTCAGACGGTGAAGTATACCCTGAAGAAGGCAGCGATGTCGAGATCCAACCCGCAGAAAGCACTGCTCGCGTTGAGATCCACACCAATCGACAGCCACTTACCGTCACCGGCAGAGATGCTAAATGCTCGCAAGTACAAATCGAACCTCCCTGTGATCATCAGAAATGAACACTGGTCGAAAGACGAAATCAGACGTCGTCTCGCCGAGAGGCAAGAAATCCAACGTCTTAACCATGATAAGCGAGCTATGCAACCACTTGCACCGCTAATACCCGGACAGGACGTTCGTGTGAGAGACACTCAGACAGACACCTGGCAGCCTGCCAAGGTGATATCAACTGATGTACAGCCGCGGTCGTACAACGTCTTGACTCCGACAGGCAATGTCCTTAGGCGTAACCGTCGTCACCTCCGTGAGACGACTGAGCGACATACGTTCCAACAAGACAACGTGGACGATACAGACGACTTGACGCGAAGAGACGACATGCAAGTCGTACCACCTCCGTGTAACTCCGTGTTACCCCAGAAGAAGTCAGTCCGTTTCCAGCTTCCACAACCGGAACAATACACTAGCTCCGGAAGACGAGTGAAACGCCCACAACGATTGGACCTGTAATTGTGTTCTAGTTTACAGGAACATTATGGCTAATAGTTAGAATAATGATTTGATTTATCATACATACGGACATTAGTAAGTTAGTTATTTTGTCTTTATGTTTCGAAGAAAGAGGGATGTGATGGTATGCCAATGTAAATGCATAGAACGACATATGCAGTCCATGAGATCAGTCTTGGAAGATGACGAGACTCGAGGTCGATCAGTGTTATCCCTCTCTCTGCTTGTAATTGTAATAAAGTGATTTGTTCAGTACTTCTGGTGTCGAATCAGATATGTATGAATGCGAGATGAGTCGGACAATGCGACTACACAGATGTCAGGCCAAGACGACACGTTTCAATGACGGTTTAAGCATTTTCTTCTTCTTAGTCGTCTTCTTGTTGTTATTATTACTATTATTATTAACGAAATGGTTACGTAGCCGAGCATCGGAACCCTGTACCTCGGCGTTATAGGTCCGAGCACTCAACGCGCATGCGCTAATTGTCACGTGTTGCATCTTGCTTCCGCCCTTTCTCACGCCAGCCGAGCATGTGTTGAGGTTGGGATGAACGTAGGCGATGGTTTTGACGCAAATAAAGGAAATAAAACAGCAGTGCAACTCTACATTGACCACAGGCGGAACTGTAAGACATCGGCTGCGTCGGTGGCTCTATATTCTGGCTGCGCTGGCAAGATTAAGCCCGAGCACAAGTACTTCGAAGACAAATGCCAGTCGATTCGGCTCACAGACAACTCGGCCCGGGCCGAGCCGGCTAAATATAAGTCGTCGCCGATCATGAGACGACTCGGCGTCCATATGAGACAACTGGGGACATTTGTTTAAATTTGGCACCACCTCAATTTTGCTGTTATCACTATTTTTATCGAATTGCAATATGACATTTTTAACCACAGAGTAAGTGTCAGTTTTATATAACAATAATAATATAATTCATGCTTAATGTTTATACTAGTTGTTTTGCTTGATTAATTTTATATTAGTGAAATAGTTATGTGCATTATTACGTTTTTAAGACAATATTTATATAAAATTATAATAAAATGTATTAAAACTGCAATTAAAATGTCGCAAGCATAATGACCATATTTTTTTTTAGTTTGTTATAAGATGTATGTTATGTTGACTAAATTGTTTATGATTGATATTGTTTGCCTACATTTCATTATTTCGGTGCATTAAATTAATAATTATCCCAGGCATAATTATGTTTTACAAATATAACCCCTTCTACCTTAGATATTACGCAGTTCCTGCTGTTAAATACTAGACTATCCGCAAATCTCACGTGTCATGATAACTCTTTTGTGCAATGTTTTTAAAATTCATTTATCTATGTATTTGTATTGAGCATCGAAAATAAATTCACCGTCATGTCATGTATATGTTTTACATTTCTCCTCTTACATAAACACTGTAATCAAAATACTGCAACCATAATGAAACTCAAAACTGGCAGTGTTGAGTACATCAGCTATTTTCCAATTTCGCTACATTACCCACTAATCTAGCATGTGTCATGGTAACCCTTTTGTATAACTATATAACTAGTATTATGCCATTTGTGAAATGTATATATGTTTTACATTTCTCCTTTCTTACTTTTATGCTTATATTAGTGCACTACATATGCATGTTTTATATTACTGTCAGATTTCAAGTGCATGACATGTAGTTATATACCCTGTTAATGATGTCGGTATGGAATCAGTTACCATAAATTAGTAATGTATTCTAGATAATAGAGATCACGTAGCAAGTTTTTTTACTTAGTGCAATACACGAGTATGCTTTACATTACTGTGTCAGATTGCAAGTCGATTTGTCTTCGCGCATGACGCGTACATACGTCAGTTAAATAATAATGTTACCCAGGTAATCATCATTGTAGAGATGTTCTTTTGTCATCTTCCAGTAATAAACTGCTACATACAATATTGCTACATTACACATGTGTGTATTTAATAAAATTTACTATCTAAAAACATAAGTCCATAAATCATTCTGCTATACTACAGCAATTACAATCTGCAGTTCTCAAAACGCAATTGCTTTGGCCTGTTATGCCCTATGAATAAAATAAATTCATCAACCAGCCATATGCTGTATGATGCCCCTGTTTTTTCTTTCGGTGCTCATGTAATTATTAATAATGCTCATATTTATTAATTATAATGTCGTTATGGGTATATATTACGCACTTAGATTCAAACAATTAACGCAAACAATATTTATAATCATGCAATTGGGCTTATAAATTTTAAGTATTTATTTCATTTTTTCCATAGGCTGTGACTTGTTATAATGGACTTATAAATATTAATCGAATATCCTTATGAATCGCTAGTAGCAGTAGTACGATTACGCACCCGTACTGATATTGATGCGAAGGGTAACGTGAAAGTACGACCAAGAAATCGCCTGTGCGTTGAATGCTCGGATCTTTATCACAAACAAACACGGTTCCGATGCTCGGCCTGCTGCACCGCGTCCGAGCACCGGGGGAAATCAAAGTAGGCGCATGCGCGTTGAGTGCTCGGACCTTTATCACCAGCGAACACGGTTCCGATGCTCGGCTACGCAACAACGTCCTATTATTAACGCTTCAGTGTATCTTGTGACATTGCACGTTGCGATGATGCAAACATTCCAGTGTGTCAAAGCTCTTTTTCACTGGGACAACCTTGCCTTAAAACAATTTGCCACATTAAATAATTGTAATTATAAATTCAAATTATAGATTCATCAGAGGTGTGAAAGCAAACGAGGGAGCGTTTCGCAATATACAAAACATTTTATTATCAATATTTATTTGTCTATGTGCTATGATATCGATAGAATCCCACAAGATTACGTCTAATAATTCGAAAGAGTATAAACATTTTACCTTCAGGTATATTTATGGTTTTGATTGGTGCTTTTATAAAATGTAGTATTATATGGTGCGCTACTAGCCTGTTTTCAAGTACATCCGGTTGGTAGAGAAAGCTATCGCAAACACGTAGGGCTAGACAACTCAAGCTCATGGTATCGTCGTTGCATAACTGTATCGCCAAATGGCAGATCAGAATCCAGTGGACCAAGGAAATCATTCCCTCAGAAAACCATGGTGATAAAAAACGCGTTCTATATTTGGACAGCGCCACGTCATAGAATCCGTTAACGTCATTAAAAACGGGAACCGCCTGATTTGTATCGAATGCTTTCACAATGGCTGTGTGTGTGTTACCGCAGTATACGATCGTAATACTATCATTGTCTTGTAAGTAGCGAACTCTATTTGCAATACATCTATGACACCATATTCTTTGTCACGTAAATTACAACTTAGTGAACTTGTATTGTTTTTAAATTGATGTTGTACGTTATATACATTAATATAATACTCTTAACAAGTAATGTGCCAATTCAAACAGTTTTTAACTGGTAGCTTACGTCACTAAGCCCCAACAAATATTTTCGATCGCGTTGTAGCGCTTACGTTTTTCCGGCGTTAAATCCTTTCCGATTGACGTTTCTGCGCATGCGCGAGTCAGATACGACCTTGGTTGCTATGCGGGATGTTTACTTTTTCCACCCCGCGGCACCCACCGTTAAAACCGTTCAGATTGACGTTTCTGCGCATGCGCGTGTCAACTATTATGTTAACCGGCGAAAGTTTGTAGTTTCTGAGATGTTTTACAGTTATCTGAGACATTATATGAGCAGTGGCGTGCACCACCCGGCAGTAGCCAAGCATGACAATGTCCAGTGAAGGGTACGCTCAGCAGCGCTGAAGCATACTTTAAAAGGTGTGTTCAAAAAGGCTAAATTCGAGTCGACCCAGTCAGTGGCAGTGCTGACTCAGCCTCTCAGGAGCAGAGTCCAGTTATCAGTAATAAGATTATCGACAGCGTCAAACGTTCATCACAAATAATAATAATTATTATATTAAGTAACGTTGTCATTGGCATCGGAATATAAGTATAGGGTTGCATTAATTAAGTCGTTTATATAGAGTAGAAATGATACAGTAACGATATGAGTGAGCCCTGCATCAGTGCATGATCGTGTGTGTTTTCAATATCTTTAACTTTATTTCAGATTGTCATAGACATAGTACATACAGATGTCCACATAAACATTAACAAAATACAAGTGACTAGAAAAATATAAAAGTATTGCACATGGTAAATAGAGAAAAAAAACATTGCACAATGGTACATTCAAACAAAAACTATTATGTATATACAACATTTTGATCCAATGTCGTCTTATCCTGGATTGCCATTTTATTTATATCACTGTTGATAATTGTAGTTACCAACTTATTATTACTTATCAAGTCTCCGCATGAATTTATATACAAGGTTTCTAATTACAGCTTTACTATCTGGTACATGGTATTCTACAAACATGGTGGAGGCACTGCAATATTTAGGCTGATTTAGCAATAAGCGAAACACATTATTGTAAGCCACATGAAGATTATGTATACTTGCTACTGTGTAATTCCACCACAGCTGAGCAGTATATATGGGAGAGCAGAAAGTTCTAAGCAAAGTCAGCTTCACTTCAGTGGAACACATGTAAAATTTCCGCAATAGCATATTACCCCTAGCATATAGTTGTAGGCATTGGCGCATTGGCGTAAGATATCTTTGTCATCACGTAATGTATTAGAAATAAAGTGACCCAAATATTTCACATTATCCACTTCCTGGATTGTTTTACCATTAATCTTAAATGATGGAACTTCAATATTTTTCTTATATTTATCTTTAACATATTAACACAGCATTGTTCTTGGAGTTGTACTTGATATCATGATTTAACCCATAGAGTCCACATACCTGCATCAGTTCAGACAGTCTTGATACAGATGGGGACAGAATTACCAAGTCATCAGCATACATAAGATGGTTGATAGTTGTACTACATATTACACACCTTGTGTTACATTTGTTTAAAGCTATGGTTAAATCATCCATATATATATATTAAAAAGGTGTGGTGAGAGTATACCACCTTGCCTGACACCATTTGCAACATAAAAATGTTCCAACAATTTGCCTGACCATCTTATACACATAGTCTGATTCGAATACCAATATATAAGCAGTCTAACAATATATCCAGATACTCCCCTGTCAATCAACTTTTGAAATAAGATAGAATGTTTCACTCTGTCAAAGGATTTAGAAGCATCTAAAAACATGTAAACATAGACCCATCTAGACTCCTATGCCTGTCAATAACTTCCTTTAAGACATAAATACACAAGTCTGTCCCGTGTTTTTTCTTAAATCCAAACTGATTGGACATTGTTGACCGCGTAACTGACATTCTGTCTAACAATATGTTTTCAATTTTTGTTGACACAATACTAGCTAATGCAATCGGTCTATAATTGTCTTTGCTGTTAATCTTGCTACATTTATCTTTGATAATAGGAACCAGCACAACAGATAACAAAGAACTAGGTAAAAATCCATGTTGTTATAATTATATGATTAACTTGATGTGTAGAACCTTATTGTATAGAAATGTATCGCTTGAGGCAATTTTCTAAAGTATAATTGTAGTATTATGTTCCAAAGCTTAGGCTAACCCTAGCTAAACAAAACTCAAAAGGCCCACAATCGTAATCATGGGCATGGGCATGGCGTAAAGCCGACAGTTTCAAAAATAAAATCAAGATATGATGATAAATATGGCCCGAGTGAAATTATCTGTGTAGATTTTTTTTTTTTGAATTATTGAATCAAGGTGTTGCTTAGTATAATATTGATTTCACTGTTATGTAGCATCATAATGACACAACTAGGAAATCTTCTGCCAGGTCAAAAATCCGTGTCATTTAAGATTATTCAAGGGCAGATAACACGCACGGTATTTTTGACATACTCACATAGTCATAGGCGTTTCGAGATTTATAATTTGCCATTTTAATATCTTGTATTGTAGGTACTGTTTTGTTTATGATAATTTATATATATATATATATATATATATATATATATATATATATATATATATATATATATATCACAATACCTGTCCACATCTTGACAGAATGTCATCACTGGGAAAACAATTTACATTTTGGTACAAAGATAACTGACGAATACGTAAATGGTCATGCCAGAATTTTGTTAGCAAAAGTAAAACTATGTAAACATTTCAGGTATGTGTGTTCTACCACATTTTTACAGAATATCATCACTGGGAGAGATGGACAGTTTAGTTAAAAAGATGTAAAAGGTGTGAAATTGGAAATGCCAAATGTGGAAGATAATCTTCCGGACGACCTGCAAAGGTGGCTACGCACACGTGGGTTGTCTGCCTCCATGTCTGAATCAATAGCATGTCTCATGAAAAGGTAACTAAGGAAAATATCTTGTAAAGCAGTACTGTTCTCTGTCTGTCAGTGTGTTTGTGGAGCCATATCACCAATAATTTTGCTTATGTGGGGTTTCAAATGGGAGTTTGTAGTCATTTCACTTACAACGCTTCATATTCACCTTTTTATGCAATTAATCCTCCCACAATTTTATTCAGGGCTGTATACTATTCAATACAGTGAGTCAGTGACTCTAACCTTTTCTGTGGCAGTTACTTACGCTTACAATACTTTTGCATACATTATACCTATACGTTTACAAATGCATTCTGTTAATGTGACGTTAGCTGTATGCATGTTTCACAGTGAAATGTCTCATAACCAATAGCCTTTCTAACTACATCGTTGATCCGGACTTTGGCTTATGACATTGTGTAAAGTTATGTGGATGACAGAATACGTAAGGTCACTTCTCCGGCATTTTACAACTGGACAGACACTCTTTCAGATATCCCGCACAAATTTCACTATACACACATGTATGAATATCTGATGAAGAGAGAAGTGAGTGTTTTATCAGCAGATGGAGTCATTATCAATAATGCCATGTTGCTAGTGGCAGAAAAACCACTGCAGAGTGTCTTTGTGTGGGGGCAAATGCAACCATGTAGGTGCAATCTTGTTTGCCCTAGTCGAGTTCTGAGAATATCAGACGAAGACTAGCTGCACAGGACAACATCAACATTGGCATCTGCCCTCTAGAATAAACAAAAAGAGGACAAAGCCCCAGATCATTTGTGAGAAAATATGAAAGTATACAATCCACAATAATTATACTGATCATGGTTTTTCTAAGTATATGTAAGTGTATATATATATATATATATATATATATATATATATATATATATATATATATATATATATATATATATATATATATATATATATATATATCAGTAATTTTTAAATTTAGGAATTTATCGTATTTGTATTTAAATACCTTTATAAATTACTCTTGACTTAATTCTTAAAAGTCAATTATTTGTAATGAGTCATTTGGCAATTCACTGAGAAGTAATGCAGCAGTGTCGATAACAGGGTCTTGTATAGCATAGTAGTTGCTGTATCCATCTAGAGGTATCCTCGAATGCTCACCTCGACCATACACATGTTTCTTAACATCTCTCGCCCCTGAAGCAGTTATTGAAATCAAATAAATATATTAATTAATCCTTGTAGTATATTTTCATTCAATATCGTAGAAACTTGGAAAAACCATGATCAGTATAATTATTATGGATAGTATTCTTTCACATTGTCTCACCAATGATCTGGGGCTTTGTCCTCTTGTTGCTTATTCTAGAGGGCAGATGCCAGTGTTGATGTTGTCCTGTGCAGCTAGTCTTCATCTGATATTCCCAGAACTCGACTAGGGCAAACAAGATTGCACCTACATGGTTGCATTTGCCTCCACACAAAGACACTCTGCAGTGGTTTTTCTGCCACTGGCAACATGGCATTATCGATAATGACTCCATCTGCTGATAAAACAATCACTTCTCTCTTCATCAGATATTCATACATGTGTGTATAGTTAAATTTCTGCGGGATATCTGAAAGAGTGTCTGTCCAGTTGTAAAATGCCGGAGAAGTGACCTTACGTATTCTGTCATCCACATAACTTTACACAATGTCATACGCCAAAGTCCGAATCAACGAGGTATTTAGAAAAGCTATTGGTCATGAGACATTTCACTGTGAAACATGCATACAGCTAACGTCACATTAAAAGAATGCATTTGTAAACTTATAGGTATAATGTATGCAAAAGTATTGTAAGCGTAAGTAACTGCAACAGAAAAGGTTAGAGTCACTGACGCACTGTATTGATTAGTATACAGCCTGAATAAAATTGTGGGAGGATTAATTGCCCAAAAAGGTGAATATGAAGTGTTGTACGTGTAATGACTACAATCTCCCATTTGAAACCCCATATAAGCAAAATTATTGGTGATATGGATCCACAAACACACTGACAGACAGAGAACAGTACTGCTTTACAAGATATTTTCCTTAGTTACCTTTTCATGAGACATGCTTTTGATTCAGACCTCGAGGCAGACAACCCACGTGTGCGTAGCCACCTATGCAGGTCGTCCGGAAGATTATCCTCCACATTTGGCATTTCAAATTTTGCACCTTTTACATCTTTTTAACTAAACTATCCATCTCTCCCAGTGATGATATTCTGTAAAAATGTGGTAGAACACACATACCTGAAATGTTTACAGTTTTACTTTTGGTAACAAAATTCTGGCATGACCATTTACATATTCCTCAGTTATCTTTGTACCAAAATGTCAATTGTTTTCCCAGTGATGAGATTCTGTCAAGATGTGGACAGATACCTGAACTATTTATCTTTTTATTTTTTTGCTTTACAGTGATATATATTTTTTACAGTGATATATATATATATATATATATATATATATATATATATATATATATATATATATATATATATAAGGTTAAATGCTGCATAGGGAGACCAGTTGTGCATATACCACCGCGTACGGGACACCGCGGATTTAAGGAGACCGCAGCCGGTCTCCGTAATGTTTTGAGGCGTGATTGCGTAACTACTGCATTTTATGTTACGATTCCCTTGCTAGTGGAGATAGTTTAGACATAAAGGAATTAACTTATGCCATTATTCGGAACTTTATTTTATATTTTGATTGATTTTGAGCACATTTATTGCAGACCCTTGTATATTTTGAAGTGCCTAAGGCACCGCGTACGGGACTCCGGCAGAAAAGTGCTTATAGTTTAAAAGTGTTGCTATATATTGATTGAGGGGTTAGTGTTTCGTGTTCAGTGTAATATATGCTTGTTGGATATGTATTAATTTTGATAAATATGTAAACACATTAATAAAACAAATATTTGACGGATCTCCAAGCCATACGTCGTACATTTGTTGAATGCGGTCACGTCAATTTTACGACATTCGATACACACACAGTGAACTCAATAAGCTAGCATACTTTAACTGATTAAAGTGGTATTATAAACGCCGAAGAAGTAATTTTTTTCATTTGAGTATTTGTACTTATTTAATATTGTGTAGCTTAACGATGTCTTAACATGATGTAGCAAATGTCGTAAAGCGGCAGTGAACAACAACAACCTTCGGCTTCGGAAGTAACGAAGTATAGGTAAGTTCATTGAAAACATTCAGTTTTTAAATTATTTAGGGTTACGTTTATAGAACACATTGCGTGAATTCTATGGAAATAACCATCTTTGTTAGATGCATGCAATTGTATGCAGTTGAAGCTGAATTATACCCCTATATTTAGTTAAATTTAAAAGTAAACAATTGTCAGTTGGAAGATTGCGGTCGCACCTATAGCCATAGCCTATACTATAGTCCTAGAACGTTGTGATTATAATTACATTTTTATCTAAACGTATGACGATAGATCCGTCGTCGTCGACATTCTTATGCTCATTTTCTGTTTAAGTAATATTACACCTTAAACTTAGTGTAACTGTGTGACCAAAAACCTTGTTTGATTCAACGAAGCCGTCGAAGGGGTCGAAGGCGAAGCTGATGATTTTATTATATTGAGATTTTGATCACTGTCACGTGACTGCGGTCGCTAAGACGCAGACTACTATGATGGTGGTTGATTGTTAGTCCTTTTTTATTAAGAACCATACTTTTTGGAACATATGCATGTGATATTGTAGAAGGATGGAACTGGAGCACTGTTGTTATATCAAATTTAGCCTAAACTGACATAATTGAGGTGGACACCGATATTAATATTCAAGTGCCGAAGACGTCAGACTTCAGTTCCAATTTTCGGGGCTTTTCTGTTCGTAGCACAACACATGCCTCCAAACACCTTTGTCGTATTAACAAAACATTGATTACATTTTTGGGATATCTGTGATAAGTTAAACTAATGTCTCCAGCTAGTGTAAATAATTGTGTCCTGTCTAATGTGTGTAAGTTTGTCTATGTTTTCATTTTATATCACATGAATTAACTGGTGTGAAACTTGACACTAACAGGACAGTGTAACAAAATAGGTGTGACTTGTATAGAATTCGAACCCACCTCAATTTTACCTTTATAACTGTTTCTTTGCTAACACTCTATACTTCATTTTGTTAATTTAATCTGTCAACATAATTCCATGGATGCATATTTATGTTATTTTTTTTATTTTTATAAATGTTCAGTGCATCTGAACTTAATTTTCAGGTAAAAAAAAACATGCGGTCAGCATAAATATATTATAGTTATCACTCAGTCCAAGAGCATGGGATATTACTAGAGTACACATCATAAAACATATTAATGACATGTTATTGTTAAGCACAATATCCAAGTGAACATACGATTTGCTTATAAAAAGCTCTTTCTTGTTGTAGCTGAAGCAGCAACATGCCAAAACAACGAGCTATGCTGCTCACAAGATGTCAACAAATGGTATGCATGGCTTATTTTGGTTACTGTCAATGGTAGAGCATGTTTACAACCATACACATGCACGCATGCATACACATGAATATCTTATAAAATAATACACATGGCTGTGTAAAGTAGTCTGAAATATTATTTATATATTTTCCTCATTTTAATGTCTAACTTATTTTGATGCACATGTGCAGATAGTATATTGTTAGTTGACTAATGTAACTGTACTTATTTTATTTCAGATACGAGCATGCCTTCAATCAAATCAGCAAAAGGCAAATGCACGTTGTCATGTGTCTTGCTAATATGAGATGTTTAACTGATTAACACTAAAATTACTATTTAAAAATAATATTTAGTTCCTTTAACTTGATCTATATCAGAAACCATGTCAGTAATTTTTTCTTTTTATATTGATGTTAGCAGTCCAAAATTAGATGTTTGTTTGAAGTATATTTGGGTTGAAATAACAAAATATGATACCTACTTACTCATACCCAATATAGTCATAGGGTATAAAACAGCCTAGAACATGCATAATGCTCCTTAAATACACACTAGTGAGTGCTTTGTATGCTATTTGTGACTGCTGTAACCTAGGATGGCAAAGGTAGTGATAAATTGGCTGGACAGTTTGGAATGGGTGTTGCCAGTGGGAGACCTTATACTGACCAGTGATTCCAATGGTATTTCACTGCTTACAATACTCTCTCAAATAGAGTACAAAGCTAAAATTCACCAGACCGATTGGCCTGACAAGTGCCACAGTCAAATCATGAACTAACGAAGTATGGGGCATTCAATGTAAAATCAATAGAAAAGGGTGACATTTACATGACCATCTTCGATTTTGATGACATTGTGTATTGGTTTTTATGATCACAAGTCTATGTTTCCCACACATTGTAGAATTGTCTACTTATTTAGATAACACGTACACCAAAATTTTTAATACATATTTTTTTATGATTTGACCAGACCTAGCAAAAACATGTAACCTCATATTTCACTGATTTGTTTTTATGTTGAAGCATACATATATAGCAAGAATCCGTGAATGTTTTATCGTGCGCAATTGAATAGTGCATGAGTTATGAATTTAAAAAACATTTCTTACGTCACATTAATGCTGACATATAGGCAATGAGTACAGTCATTATGCTCTGTTACTATGCAAACGGCAGCTGGCTTACTGATTTTTTTTTTTTTTTTATAACCTTTATTATACACTAATTAAAAATACTGATTATCTTACTCTACACATGCTGCCATACTTAATGTACAATATAAACATTACAATGGGTCATAACACAATACTGGTATACATCGCTCATGTTACTTACTGCTTTGGCTTCCACTGCATTTTCATACATTAACCCTATTCTGCTGGATTTTACCTTGAAAAAGGTAATGAGTAATGGTAGCTTTAGCTTCTAGCTGGTTCCAATCTACCTCTGGTTTTGACTATATTCTGAACTGATATATTTGTCTATGATACCTACTGCTCTCAATCAGCATGATGAATCTAATACTGTTATGAATATAATACTGTTACTTAAGAATACCCCACACCGTTACAGAGTAGAACAAATGTCCTGCATATCTCTAGTACATAGATTGGATCTTTCTGGTTCTCAAGTTAAGCCTAATTACTATGTTGTGGTCATATTTACCTAAATTTGTGTCCATGTTACCTACTATCTTACATAGTAACCTCATGTTGTCATCTCTTAGCCATGAGGATTGTCATCCCAGCTTCCGTTGTAGTCATGCCAGCTACATCAGAATGTACTCATTTTTAATATAAATTATGCCTTTGAATTTAGTAGTGAAATGTCCCTTTTTTGTATACCAGTACTGTGTTCTGACCTATATGCCAAAACAAGGGTAACATTTTAAATTTTGTATCTATGTTCGATTTTGATTAATTATTTTGCTTATATTCATAAGTCAAAGTGTGGCATGTGCATTTTTATGTCAGTCTGACCACCCATTTAGTCATGGTCAAGTCATATCATCAAAAGTTGTCATGACGATAACTACCTGGTAACTTTCCAGATGTCATTCTGGTCTCCTAAGCAATCTACATGTTGCCATCATTTTAAATTTATAATAAAGATATGTTTATCTTTGTACCCAATAACAAAATAATAATTCGGAATAATAGTTTGCTAAATTTAGTTGATTTCGACCTGACAATGCAAAAATCAAGTAAGCTCTAATTTTCTTGACTTTCTATTTTGAACCATATATAATTGGCAATAATTGCAGAAAGTTTTATCAGGCACATTGCACTTCTTAATGCTGCTATAGTGGTATACTCGGAACTAAATCTGTCACATAATCTATCAGTATGCAAACGGATGCTGCCATCATAAAATGTACTGTTTGTTTCTTTACATATTCTCTGCAGATGTGGTAAACACCTGTATTTGTTGGTATGTATAATATATGTGTACCTGTAGGTAGCAGAGACAACAAAAGGCCATTTACTATTTGACTTTTGGGGACAAGCCATGACATCTAGAAAGTCACTAGGTAGTCAAGGTTAGATCAAATAGTTATGATTTATATATAGACATGTTCAACATCAAAGATAGAAGTCACCAAAATTACCTGACTATGACTACCGTTAAATGATGGTCAGATTGACCTAAAATATGGTTGTTTGTAACATACAATCATGAATGCAAACTAATACCAATTTGTTTCTTAAAATCAATCCTGGATAAATAAATGTAACCCAATTTTGGCATGAAGTTTTACACACACAGACACACACACACAGACACACACACACACACACACACACACACACACACACACACACACACACACACACACACACACACACACACACAGATGCACGCGCGCACATGCACACGCACACTCACGAACACACACACACACACACACACACACACACACACACACACACACATGCAAGCACATTTGCATGCACATTAAGCATAACAGTGAAAGTGAAATCGGAGGTTACATGTTTTTGTTACTTGAAGTCAGGCCAAAGGTCAAAGAGTTGTTTAAAAATGGTGGTATATGGGTTATTGTCTAACTAGGTAGGCAATTCTAATAGCTTTAAAATGACACCAACATTACATCTGTAGTTTGGTCTCCTATGAGTGTAGTTAAGATACCTGAAAGCTCGCTAGGCATCAAGGTCAGATCATAGTTTGATGACCTCTATATCTTGATGTGAAGGTCAGCTTGACTTAACATTTGCATAAACTCATTATCATAAACTAATACACAAAATGTCATTAAATTCAAAGACGATCATGTAATTACTTGATTGATTTTATATGGAAAGCCGTGTATTGATGAGGTTAATATATTGCTAAGGGCTGTATTCAGTTGCATAACTGTAATTGTATTTGTAATATAATAATTGTAATTTAATCTGACTTTGATATGCATCATTCACCTAAAGTGCCAATTACATTTAATGAAGATGTCATGTAGCTGGCAGTGTTTCCTCAGAGAGTAAAATATAGCAACTGTCCCGGTGCAAGGGTCAGCATCCATGTTATGTGCTTGTATGCTGTTAGTTGACTTTTAGAATTATATAGGCAGATCTTGTATATATCGTATTATGTATATATGTTACTGGTTGGCTTAATACAGTGATATAAACTAATGTCTGCCTTGCTATTTACAGCAAACGAGTTCATGACATCAACACTAGCAGTGTCCCACATAAAAGCACTTTTTAGAATTTGTCCTATCTGTGTCACCTATGCAAATCGAACATTGGATAAGTCAAATTGTGTACACATTTGCAACAACTGTTAAATCTAATCATGTTTTTACACATGGGAATGTTTGCAATTTACGTGTTATTGTAATTCAGATATTATTTATGTTACTGCATGTATTTGAACATGTGAATAAATGATGTTGTGCTTGTATGCTACAGTATAATTGTTTTATTATTATCATTTTTAAAAGAAGCTACTAGTTATTTACATAGCGGATACTCTTTATAAAGCAGTAGTCCAGCACAGAACAAACAAAGGAACTCGGCAGAGGCACATCCCATTTCCTCCTTGAAGTGGGATAGAAACCCTGGGCTAGGGATATCCAATGGCTGACTATCCACTCCTTTGTGTTCATTAAAGACACATCTCAACTTGATTTTTTTCTCAAGCGTCGATCACATTTTATGCCTGATATACATGTAAGTTGGTAGCTATGCGACTTAATATTGCCCTAGATATATCAACACAGTGATACCACATGCTTGTATTGCAGAGAGATCTACTACATTGTCAGACTAAGTTAATTAGAATATTGCTGGATGAACTTTGATGTTGCAAGAGCTAAAGTATAAAAATAGTAGAATGTCAACTGTTCGTAACCAGTTTGGGAATGTGTTAGCTTTACAATTTTCCGACAAAAAATAATAAATAATTACCATTATGTATTCAGTTGTGTTGAGTTATATGAATTAGATTAATTAATAATGTTAAAGCACACTATTATTTAATAGTTTAAAAAAGTGTATTCATACTTGTACTCAAATGATATCCTGGCCTCATGTATGAAGTACACTCATGGGACTGTTTCAAAAGCCAGGTTGTGGTACCACCTATCTCCATAGAAAATGTGTTAGGTTTTACAATTTTCCACCAAAAAAAATACCATTATGAATTCAGTTGTGTTGAGTTATATAAATTAGGTTAATTAATAATTACTTGTACTTGTACTTAAATTATTGCCTTGGCCTCATGAATGAAGTACAGGCATAGGACTGTTTCGAAAACATTGTACAACTTTACCCGCCCATGTAGTACTTACCAATTTGTTACATTTTGAGGGTATAACCCATTGACAAAATAGCTTCCTTGTCTAGGCTTGGATATGTGGGAAAATGTATATTCTTTTTTATTAGTTTCAGCTATTAATAATAATTAAATAATTTTGTGGCTTGCATAATTTTGTTTATCTTTATATTAATCACAAATTGTTTCACATTATAAGTTGAAATTATTGTAGCTGTCTTAGATATAAAATACGGTAGAATTTGGTAAAATAAAATGCATTTACGTTGACATATGTAACCCTTAATAATGTCACATTTGTTTTTAAAACAGTTACAAGCTTAAGTTAAAAAATTCAAAAAAATATAAAGGTATTTGCAGGGATTCGATCGTAAGACGTTATGACTCAAAGTCAAACACTTTACCGATTACGCCACTTGTCCCCATACGGCTTCGACACTGAATATTGTTACCATGTTCTATGAAAACGATGCGACCTGGGTTCCGCGTATTTATTTTTGTAAATATGTTTATATAAAATAATTTATATAACATGTGTTTACTGAGCTAATGTTAGAGAGCAAGGCCAAGCAGCAAAAGGGGCATCGTCATCGACATTTTCACGTCAGTGACTTTTGTCTGTGCTGTGACTGTCTGTGAATGTGTGTGTTTGTAAAAGTCCAACGGCAACGCCAACGGCAACGGCAACGGCAACGGCAACGGCAACGGCAACGGCAACGGCAACGGCAACGGCAACGGCAACGGCAACGGCAACGGCAACGGCAACGGCAACGGCAACGGCAACGGCAACGGCAACGGCAACGGCAACGGCAACGGCAACGGCAACGGCAACGGCAACGGCAACGGCAACGGCAACGGCAACGGCAACGGCAACGGCAACGGCAACGGCAACGGCAACGGCAACGGCAACGGCAACGGCAACGGCAACGGCAACGGCAACGGCAACGGCAATAAATACCCTACTTTGAACTACGACTGCAGTTGATTAAGATTCATTGAATTCGCCAACATGCTCTAAAACAAAGTACTAAAGTGTAAATGTATATTCATTTATTTATGTTGTTATTATTATATCGTTGTATTCAATTTTTTAATTATATACTGCCGCAAACAAATATAAATAACTTCCGGTAACACACCGGTCTCCCTATGCAGCATCTATGCATACAGTTTTTAAGGAGACCGATTTGTGTTTATATATGTTATTCATTAAAATATCATAACCATATTTTAGTACGTAATGTATATTTGTATTACAGACAATGTTCCAATTAGACATAATTGAAAAATCAGTTAAATAAAAATATACGGCCGGGGTTCTGTACGCGGTCGTATATGCACTGGTCTCTCTATGGACTATGCAGCATTTAGCCTTATATATATATAATAAATTATCATAAAACAAACAGTATCTACAATTCAAGATATTAAAATGACAAATTCGAAATCTCGAAACGCCTATGACTATGTCAAAAATACCTTGCGTGTTATCTGCCCTTGAATAATCTTAAATGACACGGATTTTTGATCTGGCAGAAGATTTCCTAGTTGTGTCATTGTGATGCTACATAACAGTGAAATCAATATTATACTAAGCAACACCTTGATTCAATAATTCATAAAAAATAAATAAACACAGATAATTTCACATGGGCCATATTTATCATCATATCTTGATTATATTTTTGAAACTGTCGGCTTTACGCCATGGCCCATGCCCATGCCCATGCCCATGATTACGATTGTGGGCCTTTTGAGTTTTGTTTAGCTAGGCTTAGCCTAAGCTTTGGAACATAATACTACAATTATACTTTAGAAAATTGCCTCAAGCAATACATTTCTATACAATAAGGTTCTACACATCAAGTTAATCATATAATTATAACAACTAAGACATATGGAAAACGCAGCTGCACAAAAAAGTCGAAGATGAAGGCGCTGTCAAACCTGGCGGCAGATGCGTGACTTCACAAGTTGACTTCAACGAGAATCTTGCTGTCAAATAGTATGGCATAACCAGTAATATAATAAGTTGCGGCGCTCTTTCATGACGGATTCACACACTTTGATTATATGCCGCGAAGTCTTTTTCACTACATTTTCTTGTTAGGTAGCCAGTTTGTGATATAGCCAGATCTTGCGAGACACCCGAAAAACACAGGCCTATTAACATCGGATAATGGCGGCACAACAAACTTTTGACGAGTACAAAATGCACAATGCATTGCGCCGGAAGGGCTTCCCCAGATAATGATGTCATAGTGCACAAGGTCCATTGCACCATGGCGCGTTGATAGATTTAGGTGGAAACCATTCTCACACAAAGGTAACCACCTAGGGTATCCAGACGTCACACCATATTGATCTATTGTTGCGCGTTTCTTGTCAGAACAAAGAAACAAGTAAATGTCACACCGGTCCAATATAAGTCACAGTTATATATATTGGAGCACCCCGGGATAAATATTGGACCGCTAGTCATTGCATTGCAAATTATAGCACATATCAGGATACACTGTTTAGACTTACACAAATATGTCACGTAGGGCCTATACTTATAACTAGTCCATTTTTATGGACTGGACACGCTACAAGTGTTAAATGACGGATTGTCTCTGATTAGCTTATATACTGCAATATAGCCCAGCCGATATGTGAATGAATTGTGCGTTTTACGATACAAGCATGAAATTGGGCATAAATGTAGAGCAAATAATGACAAAAATGTTTGGATATAGGGCTATCTCAGATTTCGCCTTGGAAGGCGTTGGCGGCCATTTTCCAAGATGGCCGCCGTAAACCTATTTTCTCATATCTTAACAACTGCTTCAAGTAAATCAGTAGTTTTGGTACCTAATATAGGTTTTCGGGGACCACCATTTCAAATATATAACCTTTGACCTTCTCCGACATTCACATCCGCCATTTTTAAAGATGGCGGCCGCCAAGACTAATGATCCTATATCTCATGTCCTACGCCACCTAGAGCAGTAACTTTGTTGTCACAATATAGGTATGAGGACAGCCGATCTAAGTGTTGCTGCCATTAGCATATTTGTTGCCGCTGTCAAGATGCTTTTTGAGTGTCGCCTTCGGAACCCCGTAAAGGGGGTGTCACACGTACGAGTGCCTCGTACGAGTCACTCGTACGGGTCACTCATACGAGAACATGTCACACGTAGTCGTGGCAAAACAATCGAGTCGGGAGAGTTGCGTAAATGACGACATAAGGCGAAGGTCATTACAGACGCACACGTGCTTCTTTACGGCAATGGCTGACAGTTGAAGCAGCAGCACAGAAGAAGAACATGCAATTTTGCTCGGTGCGTTGGCTGTACTGCAGCAAATTAATGACGAAGAAGAGAAAGAAAAGCTGAAGAAACGGAAACGAAGGTGGGTTCGCCTAAGCATTGCGCGTCGCCAGCAATTCGGCGCATTCCATGCTCTGGTGAAGGACATTAAAGTGGAGGACCCCAGAACATTTCCAAACTCTGTCCGGATGGATGCGCAACAATTTCAATATCGTCTTCGCCGTTAATTGTCCACAAAGACACAGCCATGGGCGACGCAATACCACTTGCTGAGCGCTTTGCTGTAACTCTTCGATTTCTAGCGACGATATATTACATAATTTATTGTGTGAACATTATGTTGACGTTTCAATGATTTGATTGATTTAGTATAATGTTTGGCTTGGCTTCATCTATTACAGTGTATCGTTTATTTTATACGCATTAGCTGGACCTGTGCAATCTACAAAGAGCAGCAACCATCTGCAGATTGCGCAGGTAAGGCGTGTCTATTTATAGCTTGGACCTGGTGGCCACGCGAATATTGGTGCACGTTGTCGTTGCTAAACTTCAGACAGAGCTTAGTCACAGGTTTGTTGTCATAGATTGCCTACCTACCAAGGTATGTTATACAGTTATGAAATGTGGTGAGAACTTGAGAATCTTGTCTTGTCGGTATACTGGCCAACACTCCTGGTGGAGTCAAACGGTTAGAAATGTGGTCAGAACAAATGTTTTTTTATGTAGGTGGTGTAGACATTAATTGTTATTAACATGAAATGTTTGATTTAGCATTGTTAACCACTTAAAATATTTATATGAAATATCAGGTATACCATCAGGCATGTATCAGTAATGTTTTTTATACATGGATTATTTATTATCCATAAAAATAAATCCCTACTTGGTAACAACCAAACCTACAAACAAGCAACCTGGGGCAGTTTGTCACACAACAACAATATTCACTATTATACACTTTTGATATTCTGTATATACAGTTGTTTGATAAATAAAAGGTTTGCATGGCCTTGTCGTGTCTTACACGCAACAGCTGTTACTATATGCAAGCATGGGGATGTATAATTAATACTACTGTTAGTGGTTTATGGTCATCTTGGCTTAATTTAAAACTAGGTTGTCTGTTCCTTGATTACCTTGGGTACATAATTATCATCACTGTGTTTGCTAAATAAGTTGCAATTTTTATCAGTATTGTGAGCAGTATATATTTATGGTTTTGTTTACAATTAAAATATTTCATAACACAACAATAACATTGTAAACTGGTTTACATAGGTTTGGCTAACTTAAGTGCAATTTATATGCTAGCAACATTATGATTATAATAAGTGTCGAATACACCTCACTTTGCTTTACTAGAATCATAATTCAGAGAAAAAACAACTAAGCGGATGGTGATAGGATTTGATGGTGAAAATTAATAATCAAGTAATGCAGTGATTGATTTACCACAAATGCTATGGAGGTATGTTAATTTATCATTAATTTTTGCAACAGGAATCCAGGGTACATACATATTTAAAAACCAATCAACCACACAAACATCTGTTTCAGAATGTGACCCATCCCGAAATAGTTCAAGGTATGAACCTAAGGTTGAGCGTATATAAATACAGGTCTAAAAACGCACTGAACACTTAGTCCACTCTGGATTCCTCCAACCCTGATAAAATATAATCACTGCAATACTTGTGACTAGTAATGTTAATTCACACACTTTTATTTTTACAAATGCAAGTTATTATTTCATGATATATGTCCTAAGCGTAACAGTTACCAATCTCTTGAGTATCAGTACGGCATTAGTCATACTACCTTTGAGAAAATAATCCCATAGACATGTTCAGCAATCCATCTTGCACTGAAGGAAGTCATGAATTAAGTTAATAATAAATAACACATCTTCATAAATCATTTAGTCATAATGTGTTAAAACATTAATTAAATATATGAAAATGTCAGATAAAGCAATATGGTCGGTTGCCCATAATATAAAAAAAAACATTTCCTTTTGTTGAATAGCAATCCACGGAAGGAAGCTGTGTGACCCTGACAATGTTTTTACATCAAATTATATTTTCTCGCATCAATGAACATAATGCCACACGATTTGGACCACACTTAGACAAACTGAAGTTCATAACTATACGGAATCTAAATATAATGAGCAATTGCTTAGTTAAGAGGAACAACTGTGAAATCCCAATTCTGGCTTGAATACTATCATACTACTATAGACAAAAGAAACAATGGGTATAATGAAGTAGTAGACAATGTCCCAGCTTTTGAAACAATTTTGTATTATTTTATTTATGTGATATCATCTCATCAACATACATTTCAAATGAGCGGCAACACACAAATAAGTTTTTACACCAATATCACTCCTTCGGTTGGAACCAGTGATATGTAGTCTTCATGCAAGATATCCTTTATTTGTATCATCATTTCGTTCATGCATCATTGTAGCCTTTTTGTGGAAAAAAGGGCAGACACAATCACTTGTATGTATATTACACATTTGTATTATTAATAACACATACCCCATACATATATGAGGATCTTATCAGAGTTATTTCATATTTATTATATGCATATCATGTGCTGATTCTGTAACATTTATTATGGTACATTTATGCAAACAGACTGTTACGGAACAACAATAAATCCTTTTTAAAATAAAATAGACTAGCAAACTCAAAAATATCAACAACAAAAACGTCACGGTTAAAAACCGTGTGTCCTATCTGCACTGACTTTGCAGTAACTATCCTTCCAATGACCGTGTCCAGAAATTTGTATTCATATTTTTTTCTTATCACATCTATATACTAAATCAGTCACACCTATTAGGTTAAGGTTAAGCAAACACCATGTTACAGAACTAGAACATGTTTCTTATGAAAAAAGATGGCAAAATCAAAAGCTCACAAAAATGCCATGTTGAAAACAGTGTGTCCTACCTAAAATGACAGCACATTATATTTGTCTCGTGTCATGAGCCACAGATACAATGAAAAGCTATTCCTTATCAGGTGTAAACAAGGGGTACGGACGAGTTTTACCTACTTTAAATTTCAGGTCATGAATGTATATTTTGTATTTAATTATACATTCAAAACATTATTCTCAGTCAGTCACCAGTGGAGTGCAGTGCTCGTGGAAGTGTCATTCACTTATTGGTAACGTGTGTTCAGACGAGCACTGTTTTATGGATTAAAACGTTTAAAATACTAATATTGTGGGAAACTAAACAACAGTTGGCACTTAAGTCGGACCCACCTCAATTTTGTTATTATAACTGTATTTTTGCCAACATTTGATATTTAATTTTGTTAATTCAATCAATTATAATCATCTTGCGCATATTTATGTTTTATAAACAGCGCGTCTTGGCATACTTTTGAGGTCGAAAAGACAGCGCGATTTGTGCCAGTCGGAAGCGCAGCGGTGCATGTGTTACTGCGCTGTGCACATGGAATGAGCGATAAACAGTTTGTTTATGCCGACCGCGCTGTCTTTTCGACCTCAAAAGTCTGCTAAGACGCGCTGTTTATAAAACATAAATATGCGCAAGTTGATTATAATTGATTTAATTAACAAAATCAAGTATCAAATGTTGGCAAAAACACAGTTATAATGGAAAAATTGAGGTGGGTCCGGCTTGTACATAAGTGCCCAACAGTTAATCGAGGGATCCTCATTTCATGAGGTCGCTGTCTCTACTTACTTCTGACAGGGCTCTGACATTGAAGTTTGAACGATCTAGCCATCATTCGACGCCGACGCCGACGACCACGACGTTGCCTTGCCCTTGGCGTTGCTACCGACTTTCTGAGATACATTCCTCCATTTTTGTGAACATTCCTTCAAAGTTCAAGGGGCGTCAATAATGAGAACTTGCAGTCTATTCATAACCGATGCCTCTGTCTTTGTAACGTGGGTTTGCACCATTGCACAGCGAAATGTTCACGGTAAAACTCGAAAAAAAATTGAAGCGAGAGTTTTGCAAATCAGTATCTGCCATATTTAAAAAGGTCGAAGTTCAATTCAGTGCTGTCATCTCATTGGTTGTTAACTCCGAGTCACTCGTACGAGTGCCTCGTACGAGTGACTCGGACTATATGTCACACGTACGATTTTACGTCCGATTTTGTGTCACACGTACGATTTTCATGGTCTCGTCCGAGTCACTCGTACGAGTCTCTCGGACGTGTGACAGCACCTTAAGTCTTGGCGATGGCATTTAAGCTTGCGTCTCCGTTTTGAAGACCAGTCAAGGCGCGGTCCAAGTCTTCTTCAGGCCATCTGCCATATGTGTCCATAATGAACAACATATTTTGTCTAGCATTCTCTCCCTGAGCAGACAAACGGAGCGACCGGGCGCGATTGTGGGCGTGCGGGAGTGAATATTAAAAAAAATGAAGTAGCATCGTGTAGAATGGAAAATCTGAAGTACGATTAGATAAGGCTACATTAACATTTAAAACATATATTGAAAAATTTGATATTGATTTTTATCAACTTTCCTTTACATAAGCGTCGGAATCTATATGGGACCGCCTGAGATATATATATATATTGAGCCACCGGTCCAATATATGTCCCTTCTGCTGGTCCAATATCGGTAACACGACACTTCCAGTTTTCGGATGTAGTTCTCCTGAGTTATTTGGAGTGACACTTTCTGAGCTTAACTGTGATTATAAAAGACCCTCAAACACCCGACAAGCAAATCCCATTGATGGAGCATCAATAGATACAGAGAGGCACACGCTTGAAATTGCGATACAATTATAACACTAGGATGCAAAATTAAGAAATCCACACCGGTTTTTTTTGCGCGCGCTTTTCGCCACTTTGAATCAGCCAATCGATAATTTGCTTTGCCGCTAATACCCTATTCGGTGCCACAAGTTGGTGTATTGTCGTAAGGCTGAGAAATCGCCGTGGTCCAATATATATACTGGTCCAATATGAGTCACCCTCCCCTATATGTTCTGTGGTTAAGCATTCGCGATGTTTAAATGTCAAATATTCAAACACCGAGTAATTACAAGAAACAAAAAGCTTTATGTAATGTCGGTTTACATGTGAATTTGATAACATTAGCTCATCTGAGCTATTTTCCGACAATTAATTCTGGTACGCATAGTTCTTTATCCTCCAGTGGGACACAACTCTTCTACAATACTTCCTCACCGGGTACGGTCTTTTGCAGGAGATTGTGCATCGCACCATTGGTGTTGTTTATCTCAGAAATTCGTTGTGGATACAAATGCTAATGGTATGTCGCAACCACCACAGGCGTCAGGATGTACTATATCCAACCACACTGTTGCTGATGGTCTTGTAGAGTTCCACATTGGGTATAATGTTAGGCCAGAATATCTTACGTATCATCCATTATGAAAAGCTTCGATCTTTGTCATATTCCCTTTTGCTTCTTGTCGACAAGCTCGATTACCTGACAAAACGAATCTCTGCGCTAACAGAAAATCTGAGAGAGCGCGATAAAAAAAATCAAAAAACTTGAAAGGAAAATGGCAACACTGGAGCTTGATTCTGACAAGGTAGAGCAGTACTCGCGGCGCTCGAACCTCAGGTTCAGTGGAATTCCGGAAACGGACAACGAAGTCGAAGACACAACGGATAAAATCTTACAAATCATCAATGGCATGGAAGTGCCAGTGTAGACCAAGTCGAACGGAGTCATTGTCTTGGACCCAAGGTGGACAGAAATGGGAAAGCCAGACAACGAAACATCATCATCAAATTCAACAGAGAGAGCGTGAGAGACAGAGTATACAAGGCAAGGTTCAACCTGAAAACCAGAAACAAAGATGGACACAGGAGGATTTTCGTAAATGAAGATCTGACTGCAACACGTGGGGCACTTGCATATCGCACAAGGACATTGAAAAAAGAAGGACGGATCATGGACTGCTGGACAGTTGCTGGGAAGATTATGGTAAAAAAACAAAAATGGACTCGTAGTAAATATTACTACAGATGCGGAATTGAGTGCTTATGGACAAGTGTGAAATGTGCAAATCAGGTCAACCGCATAAATATCTGTGTATATAATGTGGTGAAGTATTTCTCTTTCAGGAAATTAGTGACAATGAAGAAACTTATTGAAGAAACTTATGAAACTTATATATTAATGGATAAACGTTCAAAATTCTCAGACTGTAATCAGACTGTAATCCTCACAATTTTGGAAATGACAAAGACCCAAACAACAATATCTACAATAACATATCAAAATGTAAGTATTATACTGACTTACAATTAAATGAGGAAATTGGTGGGGTTAATGAATTGTCGTTTATACATTTTAATGCCAGAAGTCAAAAACAAATTTTCACAAGATTAAAGACTACATTTTAGAACTAAACGTAAACTTTGATATAATTGCTATAACTGAAACATGGATAGAACCAAACTTAATTAGTGACTTAGTATAAATAATGATGATGCATTTCATATCACAAGGGGTAACCGAAGAGGGGGTGGTGTTGCTATAAACAAGAAATTATCAGGTACACTGGCAGAAAGTAAATCATTTGTAATAGAAAATATTCTTATATATATATATATACATATATATGTATATATGTATATATATATATATATATATATATATATATGTATATATATATATATATTTATATATATATATATATATATATATATATATATATATATATGTAAATATATACATATACATATATATATATATATATATATATATATATATATATATATATATATATATATATATAACCAGGGGGATACTATGACTATGTTACAAAGTGTATTTATTTATTTGTATTATTTCTATTATTTGTTGTTTTGTATAAGTTACATGCAGCAGGCAATGTTTGTACGGGAGAAGGCCGGGAAAAACGCAAAGGCTGAACTTTACGTTGTGCTCTGACACCGGATGTCATATCACCTCTTCTTGTACGACGAGGAGACGACGACCGATGGTATGTGCTCCCTGCTGGATTCCGGAAACGAAGAGAGGATACACTGTTCAGATCTCTGCATTTAGGAACATCATCGCAAATCCTAGACTGAATTGTTCACTCTACCTCAACTTCATCGCCCCTTGCAGTGTCCAAAAAAGGTCCACCGAGGCACTCTGTTGAAGATCGTTAGATCTGGCGGAGTTCCTCCAAACACTAATTCGCTGATATAGAAGTTGTACATCCACTTTGTATGCACCGTCGTTCTGAGTAATTCATCCTCTAATTGGTTCCCAGACAAATCCTATTTTAGACAAGGCTGTATCCTCTTAATCAACTTCTTATCGGTCGTCATCGACTTGATTACAATGATAACCGCAACATACAAACCCAGAGGCATGCAGTGGATAGTGCTGTTCAAATTAGAATAACACGACTTTGCATATGACCCTGCAATTACCTCAGTACCGGCTGACCATCAACAAGAACACAACGAAAGCTATGCAAATCAAACCTGACGTACCATCAGCACAACCAATATACAACTAATGAGGTTCAACTCTACTCCAACTGCTCCTGTTACTCGAAATGTTGAACAACTTCAGAGATTTTAGATGATTTGACTTAACTGGATACTCTCTTCAGCAGAATCAATGGGGCCCAAACTATATCACAAAAATATTAGGGGAAACCCTCTATGCTTTCAACAAACGACATATTATTTCGAAGGCAAAGTACCACAGCACGGAAACAACGATATCACTTTATAACAGTAATGTGAAGTATATCTGAATTGAATTGAAATTTATTTCAACAACTACTACTACATTATATATTTATATATATATATATATATATATATATATATATATATATATATATATATAAAACACATAAAACACATAATAAATTATTATGTCCACAAATCCAACCTAACTAATGAACCAAGTGACAATTATACAAATATGACAAATACATTCTTGAAAAGCCAGTTCTTTGTGAGAGAGTAATTCTTTCGATTTCCTATTAGATCGGTCCTGGCTGTTTCATGGCACACACACGCGTACGCACACACACACACACACACACACACACACACACACACACACACACACACACACACACACGCGCGCGCGCGCGCGCGCGCGCAGACAAACACAGTTACACAAACACACAAACATACACACACACACACAGACACACACAGACACACACACACACACACACACACACACACACACACACACACACACACACACAGATATGTATACGTTGAACGAATGTCATATCATATGACAAGTTTCCAGCATTCTAATAGGTTATTTCCTAACTCATAGTTTAATATATATATATCATTCTTCATGATAAGTAATCTGTTCGCTTACTTAATCGGCTATGGAAGTACCGGCCCGTCATAAAGGCGGAATAGCCTCGCGACGCAATTATTCGTGCCACACGACGCAATTATTTGCGTCGTAACTAATTTCTATTTTTGACACGACGTAATTCGAATTGTGTCATGTCGCTAAATGGCGTCACAACGCAATTCGATTTACGTCGTGTCAAAAATACTAGTTGGTCTCGACCAAAATAATTGCGTCGTGTCAAAAATACGAGATGGTCGAGCCTCTAAATGTTCGTCGTGCATCAAGTCAACCAATTCCCCAGAGTCGATGAATCGTATCGTTTTTGTTTGTTACTTTACTGTTCGTGTCATTGAATACAACACGCTATTTTGTTTGATAAATAATTCTTAAGTACCAGTTCACGTTATCCGAAATCGTTTATAATGCAACATTTCCTCTGGAGTGGATGTAGAAACCACGGACTTATATGCACTGGGCTGCTGTCTCCGCGAGCGCCGAAATCGGCTGCAAAGTTCACGAGCGCAAAAGAGGTACACTTCCGGTCTGCGAGCCACTGCGATGGAGTTGCTGAACATTGAGGGGATTCTTACGGTGAATAAAACTGTTTAATTCATTAATTGTGAATTTCTTTCTAAACGATGCTTGTACCTAGTTTGGTGAAGGTTGAGGCTATCTCCAGTATAGTTCTAAATGGTTTATTTAATTCTATTTTCGTTGTACATGACCTATAATATACATCGGGGTGCCGGCGTCCGTAATGGGTAAATGGTGTAAACAATACCGAAGGCAAGACTAAGTTTTTTCTTGGGCAAGTGACGCAAGTTTTAACCAGTCTTGCCATGCGTTCATATATTTGAATTATATGTAACGTTTAAATACTCATAATAATTGTGTTAATTTCAAGCCAGTTTTATTTATTCTTATCCTGTTTTATGACATTGTTGTAAATAAAATATCACTACAACCATTTCTAATTATAATTAATAATAATGCAATTACTTCTATACATGTAAACAATGTTAAGAATTGTGAATTTGTTATTTCTAGTTTATTTATTTTAATGCATGGGATGGATATACAATAATTCTGACATAATGTGTTTGATTAATTATTGTAGTTATTACATGTACTTTGAATTGTTTTATTTCAGAAATTTCGCACCTGAAAGTTACAAACATTACGTGTGTGCATAACTACAAGCTTCATCTGGCTGAAGATGACACAGCAACACATCTACGCTGTCTAAAGATACAGTCCCTGTGAACATTACATGTACACTGCAGTTTTAATACACAAGAACACAGCTTTATTGTATTGCCTGAACAAACATATCTGTCAGTTAACTGTGAAGGTACCTAGCCTACAAATTCGTCAATATATCATAGGCATCATCAGCATACACTAAATAATTTTACATAATTTATCTCGCTGAATGTGACACATAATACACATTGAATAATACAGACATCACTTTACAACTGAATTACAAGACACTGGAATTAGATGGTTTATGTACGACACGGAACACACTGGATTATGAACATTCCTGTGTAGATCTTGCAGAATATTGTGAATATTGCAAACATACAGTATTGTGAGGTGGAGTAATGTGAGGAGCTTCGTCATCGTGCACTTTATCCCTATGGAGGGTAACTTAGAAAGCAGTCTTGCATTTGGCACACGAGATGTTGGAGTCGGTGACGAAACACTGTGAACATTTATAAACATTACTTCTTCAAGTTAATGTTGAAATGCAGAATACTACAATATTTAATAATAGTTATAATTATGCACTTTATTTATACACTGAAATCCAAAGTACAAACTCTGTTCAGTAGTGTTCACATTGCAAGAAATACATATAATAACAAGTAAAAACAATGATATGCTGGCCGAGCAACTTAAAACTTTAATATTAATGTAAAAGGTACATAGGAACTAGACATTAAAAGCAATTTTAAAATAGAATGTCTTAAGGTGCGCTTTAAATGTGTTCATTCACTGTGTGGAACGTAAATCCTGAGGTAGTGCGTTCCATAGTGTTGGTCTAGCACGGGAGAATGAGCGGCGTCCATAACGTTCGAGGTTGTGCCGGGGAACCACTAGCAACGCGTGGTCTGCAGATCGCAGGGCGCGACGCGGCACGTACGGGGTGATGAGAGAGGCGTTGTACGTCGGCGTCCGATCACGTAAGGCCCGAAACACAATAACGAGTATCTTGTACTCGATCCGATACCTTATTGGGAGCCAGTGCAGTTGTTCCAATGCGGCCGTCATACTTCGCCATATATTAATAAAGTTATTATTTATGCTGTAATGACATGTATTTATTGATGATTGATCATAATGTTTAGTGTGGTTCTAAACATTGCATCAATTATATTTACTTCATAATTAGATACTACAGGCTTTCATCAAAACATAGCCATTATTCGAGTTAGCATGCTATCATTTGCCAATATTAAGTTATTAATTAAGTTAGTGTTAATATGAAATTACTGTCTAATGTATATTTACTACCGTAATTAATGTGGAAATGTCTTAGTAATTATGGACCTTATGGCCTTTTATTCATATGTATATACAAAGCATGGCTACTAATTATACATTGATTTATTAATTAGTTTATTTTTAATGATTTATTATTACATCATTTTTAATTTATATATAGTATTATAAACATATTCATGGACATTGTGGCATTTTATATAAAAGTTTCTGTCTGTCAAGGTTGCCTGCTAATTATCACCTAATAACTAATTTATTATTACATGACTAGTTAATATATATTTATTATCGTAATCATTGTGGTTATGCACACCGCATAATCTGTATAAATATCTTCATATTTATGGGCTCGGCTAGTTGTAATTAGAATGTTTTGGCCTGTTAACTTGGTGCCGTATTTAACTAATATTACCTAATTAATTGATTTAATTAGTGTGAAAAAACATCAGTTTTGAAAATGTATTACTCCATTCAATGTATTTCAAAATACTGCAAACAGTATTTTAATATTTATATAAATAACAAGTTATGCCATTTTAAGGTCACTTATTCAAATACTTATCAACAGAAAACAGAAAAATGAGCTCCTTTCAACATCATAAGAGATACACAAATGGTGCGCAATTTTTCCGTCTTTAAATTGCAATAACTTTTGATCTAATGAATGTCTCGTAATAAAATTAACATTCATATTTTGGATTTTTTGTTGAAGTGCCTACAGTATGGCTACCTACTATATTTTCCGTAATGATCATGGGGTGTGGAGGGGAAGGGTTGTATTTATTGATGGTTGATCATAATTTTTCATGTGGTTCTAAACATTGCATCAATTATATTTACTTCATAATTATTTACTGCATACTTTCATCAAAACATAACCATTAGTCGAGTTAGCATGCTAACTTTTGCCAATATTAACTTATTAATTAAGTTAGTGTTAATATGAAATTACTGGCTACTATATATTTACTACCGTAATAAATGTGGAAATGTCTTAATAATTATGGACATTATGGCATTTTATTCATGTGTATATACAAAGCACGGCTACTAATTATACTTTTTTTTATTAATTCGTTTATTATTAATGATTTTGTATTACATCATTGTTTAATTTATATATCTTATCTTACCATAAGTAAGGTAGTTTGTTTTATACAAATTTCATGTTTATATAATATCATAAACATATTCATGGACATTGTGGCATTTTACAAAAAACGTTTCTGTCCGTCAAGATTGCCTGCTAATTATCACCTATTAACTAATTTACTATTACATGACTAGTTAATATATATTTATTATCGTAATCAATGTGGTTATGCACACCACATAATCTGTATAAATATATTCATATTTATGGACTCGGCTGGTTGTAATTAGAATGTTTTGGACTGTTAACTTGGTGCAGTACTTAACTAATATTACCCAATTAACTGAATTAATTAGTATGAAAAAACATCAGTATTGAAAATGTATTACTCCATTCAGTGTATTTCAAAATACTGCAAACAATATCTTAATATTTATATAAATAACAAATTATGCCATTTTAAAGTCACTTATTCAAATATTTATAAACAGAAAACACACAAATTAGCTCGTGGATTATACACAAAGTTTGCGCAATGTTTCCGTGTTTAAACTGTAATAACTTTGCATCTAATAAAGGTCTCGTAATAAAATCTGTATAATCTGGTCCTAAAGTCCATTTCGTTAGCCACGAAGTGGACTTTAGGACCAAATTATACCGTGTACTGGTATTTAAAAGACATATTTATAAAACAAAATGGCGTGTTGTATTCGATGACACGTACAGTAAAGAAAGAAACAAATAACTATGCGATTCATCGACTCTAGGGAAACGTGCGCGATTGGTTGACTTGATGCACGACGAGCATTTAGAGGCTCGATCATCTCGTATTTTTGACACGACGCAATTATTTTGATCGTGGGGAGCGGTGGTCGCGTTGTAGAGCGCCGGACTGTCAATCGTGGGGACGGTGATTCAATCACACCTACCGCCGTTTCGAAACTTAAGCAATTTCGTTTACCCCACATTTGCCTGTGTCTTTCGGAAGAGAAACTTAAAGCCGGTGGTCCCTTCTATCTGGGGTCTATGTCAGGGGAAGTAAAATATCCCACACAGGGGGTAAATGTGTAACCTGTAGTGGACTCACTAAATCTAGAGAAGAACTCCTGCGTTAGCCCAAGTTTGGGCTGTTTGGAGAAAACCACCTAAGAACTAAGAGACCAACTCGTATTTTTGACACGACGTAAATCGAATTGCGTTG